>JAGKRU010000036.1:58624-279441 GCA_022884055.1 Russula griseocarnosa
AATCGCCTCCTCGACTCGTTTTTCAATTCTGTCCTTCCACATCCCATCCACTCCTTCGCCCTACAACTACCTGTAACTCCCACGTTTCCCACCGTTTCGCAACCAGAACTTGTCTCCTACCACTCCAACACGTTGAACCCTTCACTGTAAGTGGTCCTCGAGGTTGATCCATGCACAGCCATCTTAGTTCTGGGTAGTTATAATCAGGCTCCGCATATTCCTAGCTACTTAATCCACCTCTCAAGGTTTAGAGTTCGCTCATCACTTGCTCCCACAATAGCTAGCCATGTCCCACCACAATTACTCTAATCAAGGACGACCGTCAGGCGAGCCTCACCAGCGGCAACTCGGACGGCGGTTTGTCTTATTCAAGACAGCCTGAGGGTACGTCAACATTTCCCCTACTCACCATAGCCTTGACTGAGAATTTCCGACCTTTACTCCCAGGTTCGTTATTATTATAATCTCCTCTAACTGCAGGGCTCTCATCACAGACAATGATATAGTTTGCAGTATTAGAGTTTCATCATACTTTGTCGAGCTTACGATATTAGATGGACCTCCCCGACCGCCATCAAACCAATGACTTTCCAGCAGAGGTGCCGCCCCCCGACCCGTACTCTCATTCCATTCCACACCAACTATATAACCATGCGCTGCCGAATGCTTGGGTCTGTTTTCAATATTGAAACTTTCTACGCAGGTCCTCATTCATTTATTAAAACATAAACCTCTTTAGGTCCCACCCGCTCCCAGCCACGGCCAACCTGAAGGCTATTGTGAGGATATACCCCCGCCAGTTAGTAGAATGCAAGATCCGCACCGCATCGATATGGCCCATCAAGGCGTCGTAGACCATCGCCTCAATCACTTGCTGTCAGTATCTTCCATCTTACAGCTGCTGAGACTCCTTATCATTAATCACATTCGGGTAATAGAACCCTGCATATATATTCCCGGAGTAGGCCTCGGATACGCCCAAGGTATCCAGGCACAAGTGCAACCTAACACTGTAGTGGGTATCGATTATGTTTCCTAAATATATTCTCAAGACGTTTTGCTACAGGTAAATCAAGAACGTTTTGTTTACGGTATCCCTACTCCCAACCAATCAAGACCAGAGGACCTCCGACAACTTGCCAGTCGTTATTGGTACCACCCTGCTGCACAGATTGGTATGGTCAGTGTGGAAGAGGGAACCACTGGTCAATATAAAGTCGTGATCACACTCAAGACGCCTATCCGTTTCTGAAGCTGTCTTCTGTTGAGGTGTAGAAGTCAGATTTATGAAAGGGTTAAATAGAGGATTCAACGAGCTGATGTGGGTACTAGTTTATGTTAGCTAGCTTCCGAGAAATTTGTCTGTTCTGTCTTCCATGCCTCATCTGTGTTACCGTGTTTGCATGTCACCGTTCTTGCCCCCATAATTATACTGTATGTGTTGCTTTGATAACGGCATACTGTGGTCTCTCACAAGACGTTCTCCTAACCACGGCGCAGTTTCAAATTTGACTTGGCTTCCGAGAGTGCTTACGAGCGAGTGACCTTACAGTGTTTTGTAGTCCATATTGCACGCGCGAGTGAGCATCGAGCAACCTCAATCGTGATCTGTATCATAACAGATCGTATCTATGCTCACAGCAGAAACCAATTCTTCCATACAGAACTGTACAATAGGATGATAGGGTCAACGGTTTATTTTTCTGTGCCCTGGTCACGAACATATCCAAGAACATGACTGCCTGAAGGGAAATAACGTACTTCTACTAGTATTCTTCGGGAATCGCTAAGGCAATGGAGGGAGTGGGAAAAGGAACCGTAGTGGACTTCCCAAGCGCGACACTGGGCCTGTGGGAAGGAAGTGGCAGCGAGGGCAGGATGGGAATGCCTCGCTTCCCTGTGACCCTCGGAGATCTTGAGGGGTGGCGCCAGACTTCACTGCGCTCAGAGAGCGATGACGTACTCAGACAGGGAAAACAATGCAGAGGTGTGTGAGGAGGGGGAGATGACTAAGCATTCCGTTGCCAACTCGGAAGCAAGGAGAGAGCCACATGGCTTCCGCCTGACAATGTGAGGCGAGACACCGACACAGATACGTTTTCATTCCGAGAATGACAATGCTAGAAACATGATGTACACAGGATTTTCCTATTTATGGCTCGTTGGAACGTTGTTACCTTTTAGGGCGAAGCAGAGGCCGCCGCGAGCAAGGTGGAATCGGACCCATCAGGCTTTCACAACAGCAGTAGATCACCGGGTCACCACTGATCAAATCCCCGCTCGGAAGATGAAGAAAAACTTACGCGGTCGGAATGTCGTCGTTGGGATTATGAACTGCGGACGGAATTGCGTCGACCCAATCTATTCCTGGGTGACCCCAAAATTTGTCATTTGTGTAATGAGGGTCAGGGAGCAAAATGACCTGCAGCAACACTTTCAGCACAACTATCACCATAGCTAGTCCCTGAAATGTAGTAAAGGCACTATGCCTGGCTTGCACGATCATCGAATCTGGTCAAGCAACAGGTCTGCAAGTCCAAACAGTCCCAGTCCTCAGGCTCGAAGATTAGCAGCTGCATTATACGGACATGATGCGGATAAAATGGAGGCCAGAAGTCAGCATTACGTCTATAGCGAAAGGTGTGTCACTTTGAAATGCTGACGAACAGAGGATATCTGAGTGGCAGATATTAGGTACGAGTATGGATGCAAGCATCGCAACATTTTACAGCCACAACAAGGCTTGACCAGCCATGAGACAGAGGGCCTGGAACCCAAGGATATAGAGAAGATGTGGGAGCTACAGAGGGAGGCGATCGAGAGCAGGCGTCTACCCTTGAATCGCGCCTCCGACATAGTTTGGAAAGCACTTGGTCAACTAGGTGAACTGGTCAACGAACTCCGTGGCAAAAATGTTGGTAAAGATAGAAAAATCTTGGAGCGCCTGCTTCGGATGATCGACAAAGTCTTTCATATTCGTTGTTCTAGCTCAATGGACCCGAGTGAAAGTGAACCTGTCAAGGCCCGACTTAGGTCCGACTCCAGCTCCACCGCAGTCAATGGAGGAACGTCTAGTGATACACAGGCAAAGAAAGGCGAGGACGACTTTAGACGTGCGTGCGAGCTCTTTATCAATTCCATAGATCCTCTATTGACTTGCAGCCAGGGTTAGGGTCGAGTTCTCACAGCCTTTCATCTTCCCACAGCACAGTGCAAATAACCCCTGGCGTCGGGATCGTGCATCGATCCTCAGGTACTTTCCTATCGACCATTCCTCCTGTGATTCCCGGGCCCAACTTCCGATATTCCGGCAGTAGTCAACGCCGCAGTTACACGTCTATGAGACGCACTGCTTCAGCATCTAGTGCTACCAGGCCGAGCGTTCGAGCAAGTACTAGTGCATTATATACTGCGCCCACCGTTCTTCAGAGTCCCACAATTACTTCCTCATATATGCCCTCTGACCTCAACGACGAAGATCTATTATCCACATCTCCTACCTTTGAAGAAGAATGAATCCCCAAATTGTCCGTGAACGGTATATAAATAGTAAGTCATACTGGCATATCTCTTGACACTGGCACTCACTCTCCTTCTGTTAGGCTTCCGCTGGAGGTTGACAAGATCAAATGTTTTCATGTTATATCCTATAACTGTTAATATGACAGGACATGTGTCTCGTTCAACATACATTTTTCTCCTCAAGTTCTCTCCGCATTTCGTTCGACAGATACCGTACCATTAGTTGCCGAGTTTTCCGCGAAATGTAGCTTTATATGCAGCGAAAGTGTATTTTTGAGATGGTGATCGACAGGTTTCATGGATTCTCAATCTCTACACGGCATCCATGTTTCAACTATGTATTGAATTGCCACCGTGACACAGTAATACTGTCCTCTTTATCGACCGAATCCTGTCGTGTGGGCAATGGTCATGTTTGGACTTCACTGGCATTCAGCTGTCACAAGGTGAAAGGAGTAGAGGGGGCACAAGTGTATCTGGGCACCTGCGAGGAGATGTATTCGAGAAGGAAATTTACTCAAGTATATAGAGGGCTCTAAGAGGGCGGAGAGAGGGTGAGCAGGTGAGGCCACACCTCCTCCGAGTCCTGACGCGGCCGGGAAACTAGAAGGGCATGTGAGCTGCGCGCAGTGCGGCTTTACCTGAAAATGAGGCTTTACCTGGAGGAAGAGGAAACGGGGTGGAGGTGGGTGAAAAAGAAGAAGGGCGTCAGATACAGTACGCCCACTGCGGCCCGTCACACTTTCACCTTCTTTCTTATCTCTGCCCTCGCGTTCCAAGGGGCCGCTGCCTCATCTCAACTGCCGGTACAAGAGAACCGCTAACGAATCACACTCCTTCCCCCCTTCACCGCCGCCTATTCTCTCCTTTTCGTTTATTGTAATTTTTCTCTCACCTTCCTCACCTTTCTGGCAATGATGATAAATCTGGTCGGCATCGATGCGCCTCCTTGGTATTTTTAGTCTTTCTAACCGTTTTCTGATATATAGTAGAGACTTTCTCTGCATTCAATTCAGACTTCCTGCTTGTCGTAGAGGGGCATTGCGTAAATTGAAAAACGTCTTTGAATTAGTTGTTCTTGCAGACGCATGTGCCTGCGGGGTCCATTTAGATGCGCACGCTGAGGCGAGCGGTGCCATCCGCGTGCTATTTTAGTCGTCAAATACTCGGCGCTCTCCGCGGCCTGGGCAAGCTCTTCTGCGCTACCGTCTTCCTGCGGAAAGGTGTATCCAGAACGGAGCTCCTAGTCTGTCCCGCATTACTTACCAGCCAGCGTTATCGACAAGCACCGAACCCGAAAAATGCAATTGGATGTGAGGAATACAGTGGATCGATACGTGGCGTGAGGGCGCGTATGACCTCACGCGGATTGTGCCAGTGGCAATATTCCTTAAATCCAGATCTTTCCCCAGAATATCTATCGCAATACTCACTCCTGCCTGCATGTACCACACAGTTGTTTTTACGCTTACTCGATGCGCTCTGGTCGGCCCTGCCACAATTTCCCAACATACCCGCGCTGGTAACGCAGGCGGACCCAGGTGGGTTGCAGGGACGTCAGCTAGTTCCATGCATCCACACAGGCGCTCGTCGTACATCTTCAATCGCGAAACTTGTCGATGCGATCCTCGCGGAATTAAATGGGCTGTGGCTACCAGCGCCAGCGGCTCTTCTGAGTGACCTTGCGAACGTGATTGCTACCCCTCTGGCCAAGGCTTTTGGTGTGCCGTTCGAGCACCTTGGATGGAGGCATCGGGATTAAAGAGTCTTTATGGGACTTGGAGGCTGTTAGTGGTCTTTGTCAAGCATTGGCACACCCGTATACCAGTCCAACATTGGGGTCATGCCACCTGGCAAGGTGTAACAGATGGTAGAAAAGACGAATGTGTCTCAGCGGGGCTGAGGGCCAAGCATGCAACATTTTCTTCCCTTTCCCCTATGGGCACAAGTTGTTCTTATCGAAGCCGTCTTGGATCTGATGTCCGCAACCTTACACGACGAGCTGGCGCTCGACCTGCAGGAAATCACACCATTCGAAGTGTCACGTTATATGTGCCGTCCTCCTGTTTCTACTACAATCGATCTAAACGTGTTGCGTGGATTCGGAGTCCATCTGCAAAGCCCATTCCTTCTCAATGCCGAACTGTCACCATCAAAACAAAACGTGGTCCATCTGAGCCTGGGTCCATCTGTTATAATACTAGGGGCGAATGGCTTGGATGCATCACACTCCGGAACTCTTCCGACATCGGCCAAGGGCGTTTTCCTCCTATATTACTGTAATCTTGGTCCAGACCATACAAGATGTCAGTCTTTTTGGGCCTGAGACCAATAAGCGTAAGCACAGATCAGCACCTCTTCCATGCTTGCTCCGAGAGCGTTCCCCAGGCCTTTACTGCGTTTCGTCTTATGTTCACCCTTCACGCGCTTCACGTCTAGACGCAGATCATGGCTTAACACAACCAAACTTGTGCCCATCTTGTGCACAACCTTCTGATTTCCCAGGTCGTTGACTGGTGAAGGTTGCGTTATACTGGCGTAATTCCACTTCTAATAACTGCTGGAGTCTGGGACTGAGACTGATCACGCACGACATAGGCTCACATGCCTACGATCATGTTCACATGTTACGGGCATCATACCCGCTTCACTACCAGTATATTCCTTGCTTACATGTTGGTCCCCCTTCTGGGGCTTATAAGACGACTATTAGACCGGAATATCATTATCGGAGCTCACACCGTTCACCCATCATAAGCCTCTTCTTCTGTCCGTCCACGCGTGGCCTCCCTTCACCGCTTACTTCATCGCTCTCGCGCTAGCTGCGCCCTCCTCGCCCTTTTCATTTCAGCAATAACTTACAGGAATGTGACCCGAAAGTAAAGACTGATTTTCACCACATCTCTTTCCCCACTGGCAAGAATATTAATTATGCTGCCTGTCTGTATTAGTTTCAACGTATATATTTGCCCGGATCACGGGCGCTACTGCAATGCAACCACATGGATGAGGGCAGGTCTTGTTCCATTTCTTCAACTTCGAAATGAACGTGTTTGCCTGGCGGTGGGTCCGCGGTTTGGAAGAAAAGAACACCTGCTCGGCAAAGCCCGCTCTTTCTTACCACCTTTTATTGAACCAAACTACAGTAAACCATAGTTTTACCACGCACCCACTGGCAACTCACTCATGTCTCACACCAGTCTGAATACAGCAGGGTACAGTATCACCGGGGCTCTTATTGTTGGAATAAACCTCTGGCACGTGCGGGAAAACGAGTGGGATGTGGGGCAAATGCGCGAGGGTGCCCGGATGTAAACACGGGTACTTTATAATGAAGAAATGCATGTATTTCAGTAGGGATGAATGGAAGATAAATTAGTGCGACATTAAGAATGGTGCTGTGCTCAAACATTAAAGAGAGTTGAGCTGCGCTCATGACATCGATCAGCGGTCACCATCTTTCTCGTTCAGTTGATCATACCGGCTTTGGACTAATAACGGTGATAGGGGAGATGTAAAAATGGAAGCGCTGTGCGTGTTCGGGTCACCAGTCACACTCCGCAGCAACGGAGTTTTAACCGCCGGTGTTCCGACTTGCTGTGGCACATCTTTTTCTTTTTTAGTCTTAGCTTACACTTTGTTCCTTCACCTGCCTGTGTGAATCCTTAGGAAGTACTAATGACTCGGGGCCTGCCTTGCCTCGTTCCCGAATACCTCGTAGAAGCAGAAGCGATCGGATACAAGGGCAATGATTATACACGGATCAGGTTGGCTACCAAGTCGAGCAAAGCAGGACCGACAACCTGGGGAAATGGAAGAACGGCACAAGGGTTGGTCGTCGTGTCCTTGCTTCCGAGTCCCACGCAGAAAGATGGTCGATAAAGGTGTCCGCTCAACACACTAATAGATGCCGATTCTGCCCTTTAAATGCTCTCCTTCTTGGTGAACATATCCTCCGTCACAATGCCAAGTTCCCAAGACTTAGAGGCTCAAGCTCCTAGGGCAGGTCAGTGCCAAATATCTGTTCGCCTTACACCAGACTCCACCTCATATTCTGCATATCTCAGTCCAGAATTCAAGACAAAGAAAGCTACGGTGCTCAGGTGCAAATTGTTGGCACCAAGACAGAGTTGCAAGAAAGAATCCCGGCCGTACGCTCTCACTAACTAAAGACATTTCTCTTTCTGACTCAGAGTGATTAAAGGCCCTAAATATACTCCAAACCATGGTGACACATCTGCAACATACTGGAATCTGTACGGGTCAGAGGCAGAGATCAATGACAAGAACCTCGTCGAAAGCCTTATGGGTAATACAAGCTCAATGGTTCTCCTGGTGAGAGGCGACTCGCATCGCTGATTTCGCGTTTACATCGCGTCGCTTACGATTACCATACAGAACACTTTGTTCTCTTCCATCATCGCATCGTTTATTATCGAAATATACAAGACGCTCCTTCCCAGTAATGGTCAGCAGACTGCGGATAGTCCCCCAAGTACCGCCGTTCGCTTCAATATCATGTTGTATCTCAGCTTTTTCCTAAGCATTATGAGCGCAGTTGCATGTGCTCTTATCCAACAATGGTGTTATGAATACAAGAAGTTCGCCTACCCCCGAGCAGCCCCGCACGAGCGTGGTCGTGTGCGAACTTATTTATTCCAAGGCCTTGGCAAATTTCACATTATCAGGTTCATGTATGGGACGCACGCACTCTTGCACACATCGGTCTTCCTGTTTTTTTGGGCCATCAGCGATTTCTTCTACACCGTCCATCCTCATTTTGGTATCGTCACCCATTACGTCCTTGTTGGGTCGGTCATAGTCTACATGATCCTCAGCATCTCTCCCCTGATATTCAGCAACTCGCCCTATAATACGCCGATGACCCCTCTACTCCGTGCTGCTTTCATCATCCTTCGTATCATCATTCGCTTTCCATCGGGTGCTTGCGGCGGATCCGCGGCCAGCCTTTCAAGCTAATAGGGCTTGAGTACTACAAGGGTATTCGCTTCGACAAAGTGCTGTTGCTCTCAATCGAGGCGGAGAAGCGGGCGGAGCAGATCGAGCCCTATGCCATGGAATGGCTCTTCACGGATAATGACTTCAGCGACAACGATATGGACAAGTTTTTGGAGGGTCTTCCAGGATACATGTACTCGACTCACACCAAAAAGGTTCAATTGGACGAGTACCTAACCGCCAACCACATATTACGTCGTATCAAGGAGCATTACATAACGTGCGTAACGACGGTGGAGCTTTCTGATGAAGCAAGCATCGCTCGCGTGTCCGCCTGCGTCACGGCCCTCCGGCTCATATTCCAATACAGTCGGAAATGCAAGGAAAAGTCATCTATACCAGGCAAACTTGAAGAGGAGTTACAGTCACAGCAAAAGTACGATCAGGAGCTCATGGACGATTTCCAAGCCCTATGTGACATAGATGATCCAGTGATCTCTCTGCGTGCCTCGTGCATTAGAGGACTTGCTGTCCAGAGTCTCCTGTCTCAGCTCGTTCCCCCGGATGCCAGGACAGCAGAAAGTCCACAGTTCCCTCTGTCCCTAATCCCCTTCTACACGTTCTGTTTTCCAAACGACAGTACAAACACCATACAGCAGCTTGTCGATGGCCATACGCCAAGTTCCACGGAGATTAGGAGGATGTGGAACAATTTTCTACACAACGGACCGCTCGCCAATCTAATTGCACTCGCCCAAGCTGTTCGTAAAGGAGAACACGTTACACCCTCTACTCTTTCCTTCTGTTGGAAGGTCCTTAACATACTCCTGATGCAACTTGCGACCATTCAATCCGAGGAGCCAACGCCCGCACAAAGTTACTTCGACGAACTTCATGCGAATATCCGCGCTTACGTCCATGCTAGTGAATGGGGCTTCCGCATCACACCGCTCCTAGAAATACTGGACGCTGTTGCCCGCGGACGGCGACTCTTAATGGTATTCTCGGGCCACCCCAAGTATCACAGCAGAGCCGACATCGTGTTCAAGAAGGAGTATCTTCGGAACGGCGATCTTCTCGAAGCCTTTGCGCACTGTCTCCCCGATTTCATCGCGAACCATTCCCTAAGAGTATGCAGGGATCTCATGGAAAGGGTCATCCGTCATGATGAGCTATGGACCAGTCTACAGGTGAATCTCTGGAATACCCAGAGGTCAGAAAGACCCACCCCTGACAAGCTCCGCGCCTTCGAGGACTGCTGTACTGTGCTCGATCTCGCGTTCACTGTCCTGGAAGATTCACGGGAAGTGGACTGGCGTGCACCAGAATTCGGGTCATTCTCACAGCACTTCGAGTCATTTATTACACATTGCTTCCAAGGCGCAGTTTTTATGGGTCGGGCGACCAGCTTCCGCGTCGGTATTATCAAGGCTCGGTTCTGCAAAGCCCTTCTAGCTCAGTTTAAGGACGACATCGATCGCGAAGGAACCGTATCTCTTCGATCACAGTGGGACGTTGCTTCTCTCGCAAGATTAATCTGTACTCTCGGATTACGTGATGAACAGAAGGCAGAATTTTGGCGCTCATACATCAACGGCGGCGATATTGGGCCAGAGTTTACGGCCAAAGCCCTTGAAATGATCAACGTGACTGCGCGCGATGGACCGCTACTGATCTTTTGCCAATTATGTCATTTGGTCGAGGCGGCCGTGCCACTCGGTCAGTCTGGCCTTGAATTCAAGGATATCGAGAAGGTTTGGGAGTTACAGAGGAAAGTGATCGAGGACGAGCATCTGCCCTTAAATCGCGCCTCCGATACAGTTTGGAAAGCACTGGGCCAACGGTGCGAACAAATACACGACCTCTATGACAAGAACACTGGCAGAGATAGAGAGATATTGTGCCGCCAGCTTCAGATGATTGGCAATGTCCTTAATCCCCATCCTTCTCGCTCAGCGGGCTTCAGCCAAAGCGAACTTGCCGAAGAACAAGATCCCAAAACATCGTATTCCTGGCGGTCGCGCGGTATTTGCAAGCGATCCGGTTTCGCCTCCAAGTCCATCGAAGTCGCTATAGGCTCGTCCAGTGATACACAGAGCGGCGAGGGCGAGGAAGAGGGAGAGGGAGAGGGCGGGTCTGGACGTGAGAGCTTTATCAAGTTCCTAGAGTTTCTATTGACTTTCAGCCAGAGCTTTCTGTGGATCAAGTTTCATGTCACGAGAAGATGACCCACGGTCGGTCGGAGTCTCCCAAAGAGTCTCTTCAAGACCACGAGCTGGTCTCTCCATCTTCCCACTCTGCAGTCCAAGGCATCCCTGGTGTCGGGATCACTGATCAATCCGTCGATACTTCCCGTTCGCAATTCCACCTGTGATCCCCTACTTCCCATACTCAGAAGACGTACATCAACGCCGCATTTATTCGCCTACAGGACGGACTGGTACAGGATTTGGTACTGCCAGGCCGAACCTTGTAACCCGAGCGAGTACGAGTGCGCTACTCACTTTGCGAAGAGATGCATCAGCGGCTCTTCCGACTCCCGCTACTAGTTCCCCACATAGATCCTTCGACTCCAAGGACCCAGGGACGAAAGTTAATCAGGCCATATCCTTGACTCACGGGGATGAGTGAATCGCCCCCTTGTCCGTGAATAATATACCGAACGGTGTTATACTTAGGATGTCTGTTGGCACAGGTTCACGGTCGTGTTATTGGGTTTTTGTTGAAATTATTCCGGTTGGGAATTGTATTTGTAGGCTAGGCTATATTTATTGATGATGGGACAATTCTCCTTCACCGTGCGTCGTTCTCCTCGCCCATTCGTACGACAGATACGCCATGACGGACCTCTGTGAAATGACGACTTGAGGGTGGCAACTCACCATTCCTTCCGTTTCGTATGCTTTCCCTTTCTTCTTCTTTGCCCGCTGCACCTCCAACTTGAGGACTCAGAACGCCGAATGCCAGTCGCCAACGGAGCCGCTGAGCGGCATGATTCACTGTAAGCACTGATCAATGATCGGCCATGAGTGACAGCCACCCGTTCCATTATTGTCGTTTAGGGTCGCACAGGCCCTTTGCCCATGTTGTTCAGATACGCTGCACCAAGGTTGATTGTCATCACAATGATTGTGTTCCGGAAGTCAACCACGCGATCCTGGCCATCTATGAGGTGACCGTCATCGAGAACCTGGAGGAACGTGACGAATTCGCACGATGCCTTCTCGATCTCGTCGATGAGGACGATGGAGTATGGTTTACGCCGCACGTATTCCGCTAGCTGTCCACCAACACCAGAGTTATGCCAGATATAGCCAGGTGGGGCGTCGATAAGTCGTGCAATAGAATGTTTCTCCGAGTATTCTAAACTTTCGACACACAGAAAAGAAGGATGGCAAGGTGCAACTATCGTGAGCAAGAGACTCTGATCGGGAGGTCATCCATAACTTACCATTTTGTTTAACTTAGAAGTGTTGTAACTTACTGTAGCTAAGATAGCGCCTGCGAGATGGGAATGTCCTCCAAAATAAAATGGGGGAGATGAAAGATAATGCATAATGCATGGGAGTGCCGAGCGAGAACGAGATGAGACGAGAGTGAGTGAAAAGAAACACTGAGATCAGATCAGAAACTGATGATGCTCATTGATGTTAACATGTTCCCTCTGCGGGCAAGGAGGCAGGTTAAATACAAGAGGTGGTCCGACGCAAGAACAAAAGCCGAAACGAGTGGACACGCGCGTTACTGTAATGCTGTGCCAGACGTACGAAGAGAACGTCAGAAAAAATGTCAGCAACTATGAAAACGGTCATTGGGCATCACATGTAGACTGTTGTGACGATAAAGATCTAAGGTATCGGGTCTGATAATAGAAGACCTGCGAGGTGCATATTTTAGATCAATATCCTGTATATGGCTCTGGTGTCGAACAAGCAGATGCTTCTATGAGATTCTCATGCGCCGAGGTCGTCGACAGGGCCCGGGTGATAACCCTCAACGCCTTGACCGTAAACTTTCGAGGTCTAGCGTGAAGCGTGTCAGGTGAAAGGGATGAAAGGCACTGCACAGCTTCATCGATATGTAAGCCTGCCTGTCCTTCAAAAACCTTGGCAAGTAAAACCAGGAATTCGTTGGCGATAAAGGATAACGGCCCGGAAGATCGAACTCCCAGCCACGAGTCACAACGATGTCGAGAAGAATTCTTTGCGTTCCAAGGGAGTCTTTGTACTTGCTCCAATCGGATGTAATAGCCCGAAAAGTGCCCATATATAGCGTAGAGTGGGATTCGGGTGATGAAGATGTGGATAACAGTTGCTGGAGGGCGAGGAAAAAGAGCTCGATCGTAAAGCCGAACCCGCTTCCATCACGCAGATCCTGCATACGCCATAACTGTCGTTGTAATTCAGTGCCCTGCCAACGCGACTCGACGACAAATGTTTTCAGGTCATTAAACATATCTTGATAGACATTGAAATCTCCTTGTCCCGCAAGAATATCGCGAAATGTGGGAACAATGCAGCACAGACTCTTGAGAGTCCGCCTCGGGCGTATAAATTGCACTTTACCGGGATCGCGGAACTGTTTGACAAAGTGGCTGAAACGGATGGACGCTGGATCGAGACTGTCGCGTATACCAGGAAATTGGGAAATGATTTTAGCGATGGAAAATTGAGTATCAGACATCCACCGATCGACGTCTTCAAGACTGTCGGCTTCGATATTGATCTTCTCCAGATCTGAGATCTCAGATTCGTGGTCCCGAAGAATTTCTTTTGCTTCTGTCAAGTTTTCTGTTTTGGATATTGCATCGTATAACTCGTTTAGACGTTTCGTTGCGTTCTGAAGCGTCTTGTCAGCCTTTTGAGCACGTGTTAGGACTTGGTTGTTGCCAGTATTATCTTCCTTGGCAAGCAATGCCGCCGCCTCACCTGCGTTGGACCGCACCTCCCAGTCGTCCTCCAGAATTTTTCGAATGGCCACAAGTGAAAGGCAGGACCAGCGCATTACAAACGACTGGTCCATTCCTTTCTCCGATAACTCCCGTGTCTTTTCGAAGCTACCGATATCTTCCAGCAGCTTTGTAATATCTCCAAACCAGGCCAGTTTTGCATTGGCACAAAGTACAAGCGATGCAGTGGTCTCAATACACGCACGTGTACGTCTCTGCCATGAATCATCGCTTGCAAAAAGTCCACGGTTCTTGCAGGTCTCTAGGAAACGTGCGACACGTGAGCTGAGCCCGTGCACAATATCCTCTCCTTGGATAAATGCAGTGACAGGGTGTGGATAAACGTTCGGCGAATATGGTATAGGTGGGAGTGTCGTTGCATCAGAAGGGTATGACGGGGAGTGAGCTTCCTGACAAGGGAGCTGCGGACGCTCTCAAAGCGTGAAGGTTGAAGAACAGGAGGCATTGCTTGAGCAGTTGGAGCCGTCGTATCCATGAACGTTCCTACAACAGGTTCATTTTGGTTTCTGGCCCTGCCTTCTCTTCTATCATATTGCCGACCTTCTTCCACACCTCTGCACCCCAGTTTGTGTTAAAGGAGCCAGGTATTGTCATCAGAAACTGTTCCATTTCCGCATCTTCTGTCAGGTTGTCAACCAGCCGTAGGATCGCCCGTACATCTCGGTTCTTGCGCTCTTCTGTTTCATCCATTGCAAGCTGCATCCGTCCCTGTGCCATGTCGGTGCTCACAGATTTCATTCCTCCATCAGGTCCACGATCCTTGTATCTGCGGCCACGACATTTTTGGAACAGGTACCAGAAAATGCCAGAAAATGTGTTTTGGTATGGCGATTGTGGATATGAGATCGGTGCAAATATTGTTAAAAAATATAACAGGCCGCTGACGCCGATGGGAACAACAGTACTTAAAGCGACTGTTGCGTTGATACGTAGTAGGGAGTCTACAAGCCCTGCGAAGAATAGGAATAGAGAAAGGTGGAGGAAACCAGGTACAGCCTCTGCCACCACGGGCATGTACCATCCTTCGGATCCTTCATAAAGGTACTGGTGAAGTCGAGCACTC
This sequence comes from Russula griseocarnosa, assembly GCA_022884055.1. Taxonomy (NCBI): domain Eukaryota; kingdom Fungi; phylum Basidiomycota; class Agaricomycetes; order Russulales; family Russulaceae; genus Russula; species Russula griseocarnosa. Next base: position 73,138 of record JAGKRU010000036.1, read on the forward strand.
TTCAAAGGATCACTGTACCGTTGGAAGACATGCATATAATCGCGAACCCATCGTTGAACAAGGATCGCAAGGAGTGCTGCGATAAGACTGAAGATGAGGGACGTGAACCAGAGAATATTTATGCGTATGTCGGATGGCGATGGGTTGAATTCAGGGAACGGCGGTGGAGGAGTGGAAGGGATGGAAACCTGTGGGGAAATGGAGGATAGTTGCTGGGAAATCTGAGCGAGAATTGTTGAATGTTGTCGGAGGTAGTACACTATTTCATCTTGGGGATTGACTTGCAAATTTTCTTTGCTGTCATTCACAAACGTTGTAAGGGCAGCAGAAAATAAACCAGCCTATTGGGTCACAATTAGTATGACTGAGTCCGCAATAGGTATGTATAGAATATAGACGGACAAATATAAGGACACCGTCCATATCATATTTCAAGGTATTAATCCGGGCATCGTCATAGCTCTTCGCTTCTTTTCCATAGAGGGTCCACAGCGCGTTAGCACTGCCGTCAAAGTCTCCTATCAAGCGTCTTTCTTCCGGTTGTTTTTCGAGTCCTGCGTCAGAGGTACTATAGCGAGTGCTGGAATCGACAGATTGATCATCGCCCACGGCCTGAATCCAACCTAGTCCCGCTTGCGGCGTATCACTGGTGGCATCATTGACATCATCGCGCTGGGACTCGTCGATGTTGATCTCATGATCATTATCCCCCACATACGCTATTCATTGAAGTAAAGATAACAAATTAAATGTCTCTGGATACGACGGCAAATGGAAATAGAGGTCACACCTTCAGCCTGAGCCTGTGAGACAACCGACTGTGCCACGTTGCCAACGCCTTGACCAGTAGTAGATACTGGCAACGGTAGACTAGTAACACTGCTTGTGTAAGGCTGAAACGTGGCCATTTCGTGCGTTTCACTTCCTCCCACCTCTTCCTCGGAACAATTAGTACTACTAAGCGAATTTACCGAAAAGAGAGTGGTATGAAAGAGGGAGAAAAACGCACCATCAGGTTGCAGGGCTACTTGTTGAGCTTCGGTATCGATGTCAAGATCCATGAGGTAAGGTTTGATAGCAATTGTCGAGAATAACGCACAACGTCACCGATTCTGTGGGCTACGATGGTCATCGCGTGCTGTCACGTTCACCTGATGTTCAATGTCACGCAAGTCACGCAGCGTGTATCTTTACTGTCTCGTCGCTCACTAGCGCTCACTATCCGCCATGGCCGCGTCGATAACAATCGCCCATGGCCATGGACGCGCCAACCTCCCTGTCCGTGTCCCTCATTTAATGCCCTTTCACATTCAATACACCGGTCCCGCACCCATCTCTACCTACTTTCACATTAAGCCTCATGCCGGACCCTTGTCCTCGACACCCGATCCATCTCTTCCATCTGGAGATAGTCAAACGGAGCTCACCACTGCTACCGTCAACACTCGGGTTATTTTGTTTGAAGAAAAGGAGAATCTTTCAGCGGCCGCAGATGCGGATCGAGTAGTAGAAGGCCCTGCTATCACAGCGACAGCAGAGGTGGATGTAGCGATTGCGAACGTGAAGGCACCTGCATCGCCCGTGCAGCAGTCTGGCCCTATACAACGTCTCTCTGAATCCGCGAAACGATTTATCTCCTCCTTCCGTGGGCGTACCGTACACGGCGTAGAAGTCACATTACCGAAAGGCTACTCAGGCATCGTCCTGCGCGGGGATACCAATGACCAGGCCCACCCACAACCATCAACAGGAGGTAAATCCAAGGATCGTCCAGTACGAAATTCTCGTAGAAGGCCCATCGAAGAAGAAGAACTGGACGAGATGTCGCTCGAAGACGAAGAAAAGCCCCCTGTCAGGGTTCTGAAGCCGACGGCCAAGTTTGATTCATTCGTTCTCTGGCATCCAGATATTCCTGTCGATGAAGGACAGGACGAGTACCTCCGTTCGCTCTCCGAGTGGACGAACATCGCATCAGAGGTGTGTGCTTATACTGAACGTGAGATGCGCATCACGATGGGCCTGATGATGTCATATAATACAGATTCACCAAAGCGAGGTTCTTCCGACATAGAAAATGTACTGTACAATGTATAGTGGGCAGCATTGTATGCTACAAACTCCACTGGACTATTTTATCTATCCACATTATTTTGTGCAACAACAAGGCCGATTTGTGAAACCTGACTCGAAGGTCTGGCGTGGCCGGGAAGCTAACTTAGAGTGCTCTGCGAGCTGCACGAGTGGGCGGGAGCACCACTCTCGCATCGCGTGGCCTTCCTCGGCGACCAGGCTGCGCAGGGGGGAAGTGAGGTGAGGTGGGGTGTCGGAGCACCAGACAAGGAACTCGTATTCGAGGAAGATTGGAGCGTAAACGATAGCGGATGTATCAGGGAATGGCGGGCGGTAAAGGAAAGAACTCGATCGAAAGGAAAAGGTGACAACAGACTCGCAACGGACGACTCGAGAGCGGCAAAAGGATGAATAAGCTGCTCTCACGCCACAGTAGGTGTCATTAGAACGACCGTGCCCACACCTGACGTTGATGGCCAGGTATACAGTATATACCATTCTACATGGTCTGTGCACACCTGATGACGCTTACTATAATAAGGCCTCGTTTCTCGACACAGGTTCTCCACCCTATGGCATGACGGGGACTCGGGAACGACCTTGCGACTACAATACTTTTGGCTATGATTCTCGAATTTCAGGCATTGCAGGGCTCATGTTTGGTGAAGATTGGCACCCCAACTAGGAGGATATTCCCCGCGTCCACCTTGAAGACCTTCAGAATGTTCTCTGCCGTTGGAAATTGTGAACCTGTGTCATCGGACATCTGACCGTCCTGCTCTTCACTTCCTTCCTAGTCCTTCTTGTACATACACAATTTTTATATCCGTCCCAGAATTACAGTACTTACAACCAGTTTACAGTAATCTCAATCATGCGATATGGCCACCGTGCCAAAACCACCGCCTAGTGGATCTCCGATCCATAGTTCAGCACATCGGCATGTCATGATCGGACCAAACAAACAAAGGTATAAACAAGGTCGTCGTGACAAGGCCGTCGTGAAAGGCCTATCTTTATGGAAACGGCTTCACTACATCTCTCCCGAGGTGACACTTCCTTGCCGCATTTGCCCAAAATTACAATCAATCAATCGATGTCCATGTTTCTTGTCAGGTTGCGTGGGAGTTCAAACAATCTACACGTTCTGACTTGGTGCATTGATCAATGCAAATTGTACGTCTATTTGTCAACTAGTTACACCACGCTTTACAGCTTGTCTTTGGCAGAGCTCATACCAGTCTTCTCACAGGGTAGATATCACTTGAGCTCTTTATGACCTCGACTTCTGTAGTGGCGGTCTTTGTCCTGGTTCCGCTACTGGCAAGTTCCGCTACTGGCAATCTAGTGGACCAAGCACGGACGAATAAATCCCGACACTTTCCATGCTTGGCCGCGCCGCGCACCCTCCGGGGGTCCTCCATTCCTCAGTTCTTCTTCCTTAATCTGCCCCTTGGGGCCGCATATTTTTCCCGCAGATTGTCAGTTAAAAGCTGCGTTCAATGTATAGTCGCTTACCTAGTTGAGCAAGTCAGAACCGGAAATTTGGGGCGCAAGATCAGCTTATAACCGGCTGTCTTCGGTGATTAGAATCTGCGACAGACCGCCACTCCCCTTCGAGCTTCAAGTGTGAATGTCCGCCCCAAGGACAATGCCAGTGACGGCCTCGGAGGCTCCACCTCAGGATACGGGTTAGCGTCATAACTCTGTTTCACCCCCGACGCGACCTCATGTTCTGTATATCCAGTTCTGAGTATGTCGCACCCAGGATCAGATAGTCAGCACCCAAAGCAAGATGACAACCGTACGTTTTGATCGCCAAAGAGATTTCTCGTTCTGACTCGGAGTGATTGAAGACCCTAAATATGTCCCTAAACATAGGGACACATCTGCCACATATTGGAATCTGTACGGGCTCGAGGCAAAAATCTATGATGAGAACTTCGTCGAAAGCTTGATGAGTAATACAAAATCAATGGTTATCCTGGTGAGAGGCGACCTACATCGCTGATTTTGAGTTCATATCGGAGTCTCTTACAAATGCCATGCAGAACACTTTATTCTCTGCCATTGTCGCAGCATTCATCATCGAAATATACAAGACGCTCTCCCCCACCAATAGTCAGCCGACCGTGACTATACCCCAAAGTTCCGCCATTCCCATCAATATCGTGCTGTTTCTCAGCTTCTTCCTGAGCATTGTGAGCGCAGTTTCATGCGCTCTTATCCAGCAATGGTGTCATGAATACATGAAATTTGCCTATCCCCGGGCGGCCCCACATGAGCGTGGACGTGTACGAACTTATTTATTTCAAGGCCTTAACGTATTCCCGATGACGAGGTTCTTGTACGGGACGCACGCACTCCTGCACATCTCGGTTATCCTATTTTTTTGGGCCATCGGCAAATTCTTCTACCTCATCAATCGCACTTTTGGCCTCACCATCCGCTGCGCCCTCGCCGTGTCAGCGGGAATCTATGCGATCCTCAGCATCTCTCCCCTGCTCCTCATTAACTCCCCATATAGCACTCCGATGACCCCTTTACTCCGCGCAGCATCCATCCTCCTCCTAATCATCTTTCGCCTCCCGTGGTGGTGCCCACAATGGTTCCGTGGCGAACCTTTTGACCTAACGGGACTTCAGTACTACAAAGGCATCCACTTTGACAAAGCGTATTTATTATCGATCAAGGCGGAGAAGCGGGCGGAGAAGCTTGAGCCCCATGCCATGAGATGGCTCTTTACAGAAAATGACTTCAGCGACAGCGACATGGACAAGTTCTTGGAGTCTCTTCCAGGATACATGTCGTCGCATCACACCGAAAAGGATCCATTAGACGAGTATCTAACTGCCGACTACGTTTTAACTCGTATCAGGGAGCATTTCATCACGTGCGCAACGTCGGTAGAGCTTTCTGATGACGCAAGCATCGCTCGTGTGTCCTCCTGCATCCGGGCCATCCGGCTCATATTCCGATACATTCGCAAGCGCAAGGAAAAGTCATCCATACCAGACAGAGTTAAAGAGGTGTTAAAGTCGCAGCAAGATTACGATCAGGGGTTCATGGACGATTTTCAAGCCTTATGTGAGAAAGATGTTCCAACGATCGCTCTACGTGCCGCATGCATTAGAGGACTTGCTGTCCAGAACGCCATGACTCAGCTTTCCCCCCCGGATACCACGGATTTCCCCTCCCCCTAATCCCTTCTACAAGTTTTGTTTTCGAAACGACAGTACGAACACCATACACCAGCTTGTCGATGGCACGCCAAGTGCCACGGAGATCACAAGGTTGTGGAACAATTTTCTACACGACGGACCACTCGCCAATGTGATAGCACTCGCCCAAGCTGTTCGTAAAAGAAATGATGCTCCACCCTCGACCCTTTCCTTCTGCTGGAAGACTTTCGACATACTCCTGACCCAATATGGGACTATTCACTCTGCCGCAACCTCCGGCGAACCCACTTCCACACAGAGAGACTTCGATAACCTGTACGAGGGTATTCACGAGTATGTCCATAATGAGGAAATGGGCTTCCACATGACTCCACTCCTCGAAGTCCTAGACATTGTTGACCGGGGACGACGGCTCTTAATGGTGTTCTCATTCCGCCCCAAGTATCACAGCAAAGCCACCGCCGTATTTGGGAAGGAGTATCTTTGGAATCGCGATCTTCTGGAGGCCTTTGCGTATTGTCTCCCGGACTTCGTTGCGAACAACTCCCCCGACGTATGCATGGATCTCATGGAAAAGGTCGTCTGTCGTGATGATCTATGGTCCAATCTACAGATGATTCTCTGGATCACCCAGAGGTCAACCTGCTTCACCTCTGACAAATTTCGCGTCTTCGAGTGCTGCTGTAACGTGCTTGATGTAGCGTTTTCGGTCCTGGACGATTCACAGAAAGTGGACTGGCGCGCACCCGAATTTGGGTCACTATGGCAGCAATTCGAGTCACTTATTACTCATGGCTTCCAAGGTGCATTTATGGGTCGGGCGGCCAGCTTCCGCTTCTGTATTATCAAGGCTCGGTTTTGCAAGGTTTTTCTCGCTCAGTTTTGGGACGACATAATCCGCAAAAGGGTCTTATCCTTCCGACCTGAGTGGGACGCTGCTTCTCTCGCGAAGCTAATCTCGTATCTCGGTTTACAGGATGAAGACGATCCAGACTCCTGGAGCTCTTACTTCAATGGGGGCCATATTGGGGCAGAGTTCACGGCCAAAGCCAATAAAATGGTTAACAGAATCGTAAGCGATGGGCCTTTATCGATCTTTTGTCAATTAGGAAATTTGGCTACATCGACAATACCATCGCATCACTCTGGCCTAGAACGCAAGGATATTGAGAAGCTTTTAAAGCTCCAGGACAAATTGATAGCGGACCAGTGGCCGCCCTTGAAAGACGCCTCCGATACAGTTTGGAAAGACTTAGATGAACTGCAAAAACAGGTGCAAGACCTCTGTGGCATGGCCTCTGGCGACACTGGCGACACTGGAAATGCTGGCGAGGAAGGCAACGCTGCTGAGGAAGGAGAGTTATTGCAGTCCCTGCTTCAGACGATCAACGATGTTCGTAATCTTCGCATTACTACAACGGCCACTGAGACCAACAAAGGCGAGTACTTATTTATTGATTCCTAGACTCCCTAGAGCATCTGTTAACTTGCATCCAGGGTCGGACTCCGCGGGCAGAGCGTCGCGCTGGTGAGTCCGGGAAGGACAGAGAATATAAGATCTGGAGAATAGAGTCAGCGTGCGACCAGAAGTTAATACGCACGGCGGCTTGGGTGGGCGTAGTGTCGTTCGGGGGGGGGGGGGGGGGGGAATGGAAGGCACGCAGGTGGCGCAAGAGAGTGAAGCTGGGGAAAAACCAAGGTGAATTCTGAGAGTCCGACGCGTGTACTTAGATACATGAGTGGGTAAGGTATAAAACAAGAGAGTGACACGAGAGAGACAGAAAAAGGGTATAGATCAACCCAATACACCGAGCCTTGCTACGCGGTCAAGTAGTACTTGGCGTCCTTGACTGTCTGAACTCTGAAGTCCGACGAGAGGGATACAGTATGTAACGAGAGGCTGTGAGGGCGGAAAGGGTACTTGTTGGGCTTCGAGGTCGATGTCAAGATCCATGACATGAGGCCATGATATTTAATGGCAAATTGCCGAGAATAAGTTACGAGACTGAGAAAGAGACTGGCACGATGTTTAGTTCTGACTTCTGAGCTAATCGCGTGTTGTCACGTTCACCTGGTGTTCAACGTCACGCAAGTCACACGGTGTATCCTGTAGCTCACTATCCGCTCTGCTATGGCTACGTCAGTAACAATCGCCCATGGCCATGGATACGCCAACCTCCTTGTCCGTGTCCCTCATTTAATGCCCTTCCACATTCAACACACCGGTCCCGCACCCGTCTCTACCTACTTTCGCATTAAACCTCATGCCGGACCCTTGTGGCAATTGTCCTCGACACCCGATCCATCTCTTCCGTCTAGAGATAGTCAAACGGAGCTCATCACTGCTACCGTCAACACCAAGGTTGTTTTGTCTGAAGGAAATGAGAAGCTTTCAGCAGCCACAGATGCGGATCGAGTAGTAGAGGGCCCTACAGCGACAGCAGAGGTGGATGTAGCGATTGCGAACGTGAAGGCACCTGCATCACCAGTGCAGCAGTTTGGCCCTATACAACGTCTCTCTGAATCCGCGAAACGATTTATCTCCTCATTCCGTGGGCGTACCGTACACGGCGTAGAAGTCACTGCTGAAAGGCTACGCAGGCATCGTCCTGCGCGGGAATACCAATGACCAGGCCCACCCACAACCGTCAACAGGAAGTAAATCCAATGGTCGTCCTGTACGAAATTCTCGTAGAAGGCCCATCGAAGAAGAAGAACTGGACGAGATGTTGCTCGAAGACGAAGAAAAGCCCCTCGTCAGGGTTCTGAAGCCGATGGCCAAGTTCGATTCATTTGTTCTTTGGCATCCGGATATCCCTGTCGATGAAGGACAGGACGAGTACCTTCGTTGGCTCTCCGAGTGGACGAACATCGCATCAGAGGTGTGTGCTTATACGTATCACGATGGGCCTGATGATGTTATATAATACAGATTCACCGAAGTGAGGTTCTTCTGACATAGAAAATGTACAATGTATAGTGGGCAACATTGTATACTACAAAATCCACTGGACTGTTTTATTTTTTCACACTATTTTGTGCAACACCATCTAGTGGCGTGTACCGTCGGCCGGTTTGTGGGACCCGACTCGGAGGTCCGACCGCGCCAAACAAGATGCTTGTCGAACGACGCCAACTCACTAGCAAGAATTCCTTGTAACAACGTGCCAAGCGTTACGGTCGTATCATTGATTCAAAGATTCAAGCTGGTCCATATACCATTAACTGGTGGGATTCGAAGCCATATGTACATTCGACGACTCTGGCGACACCTGTATGTAGAACTTATATTGTTAATTAACTCTTTCCTTTGTCTCGTTTGAGGGCTCCACTTGAAACTGCAAAGTCGAAGTGCAGGTCCTGTAATCGTCACAGCTCCAGCGCGAAGTTCTCGTATCAACTTTCAGAAAGCTGCGTTATCGGATTTTGCTGAGGTGTGAACATGTGCGGGGGACGGACGATGCCACGTGAGAGCCCAAACCAGAACTAGACCTCCGAAGGACTCGGACTGGGAAGCCGTCGTTCCGCACGTTCTGATAGCAATCTGGTGGGTGGCTGACATGGCACCACTTTCATCTTATCCCATCAGGATTACCGTACGTCTATGAGTTGGCACGACTCTGGACTTGTTCTCCAAGAACCCAAGGCCCTCTGCGGATTTGATATTTGTTCACGGGCCAAATGACCATCACGGCTCGCATGGACAAACAAATACGGCAATTCTGATTGTTATGGACCGAAAACCACCTCCCCCACGTTAGCCTGTGGACATACTGTACGAATATGATGCCCACAGTTTTTGGCTCACAGGATGACATCGGTGTCTATGCAAGGGAGGTTCCTCTCAAAGCTTCTAAGTCGCACTTGACCAACCCATTCTATCTCGATGTGAAAGACGATCTGGTGATAATTGATACTCGACGATTAGTGTCTGGCGAGGACAGTGTATAACACGTTTACCAGTCATGAACCAATCCACACGATCCCCTCTACCAAGAGGCTTTATGAATGCCTGGTAACTCTCCCGCGAGAGCCTTCAAACGAAATTGGAACTGTAGACCCCGCAATCGTCACCCAGTCAGTGCAAGGAACATAGAAAAAGGAAGCGCTCCCACTTACCCGACACAGACCAAACTCGCCCATCACACCACGGCCACGGCCAGTAGCCGTACAACGATTTTTGACCGTCGTAGGCCGCGTGTAGCGACCGAAGGCATTCACCTGGAGCTGCGCCTGGTAGCGCACTTGGGCGGGGAGAGTTTGGTTGCGGGCAACGTAGAGGTATGCGCGGCGCGAGATCTCGTTATCGGCAACGCCTCGTCGCGCTTTAATGTCGCGCAAGACGCGTGCATTTGGTCGGGGTGGCATTCTGGAGACAATACTGTATTTTGTGTCCCGTTGCCTTTCTCCGACGTCGGAGAAAGGCCTGAGTAGCAAACAAGCCACAATACTGTAGCGGATTTTGACCCGTGTTCTTTTTTTCTCTGGAAACAATAGAATCGAAAGGTCTCGTATATCATTGTACATTCAGGCGTCAGTGCTACCCATGGCTTCATGCAGTTTGCCGAGATCTCGAACTAACAATTTTTCTGGACAATTTTTCGGGTTATTTAGCACTGTATTTAGACTTATATTACGACGGATAACCTATTGCCCCAAAACTCCGTATCCAGCTCTAACCGTGACGCCTACTGTCACCACTGTATCACAACTGCCACCTAACCGTTGCTTATCCCCCAAGGCAGCGAAAAACACCACTTAGAAAAAAGGGCGGGTTATGGAGGTTGTGGTATGTACGACATCTCCCGATGTAAATAAGTCCTTTCACCAAACTCACCCACGTATTTTCATGAGTAGACCAATAGCAATTCATAGGATGGTCTCTCTACGTCCACACTCATTTCGCCTAACCACCCGCCGTGCACGCTCGATCACATCCTCGCTGTTCGGACTAACATTTTTCGCTTGTGTTTTGACCGTATCCGCTTCCAACATATTCCCCTGTCCTGCACATCCGCGTCGTGGTCGATTCGCTGACGATGGCAATAATGTCGGCGATCATCAGCCTTCGAGTGAGCGGCGTGTGATTGTTGTAGAAAAGCGACCTAGGAGATGGATAGAGGAGCGTCAGCCGAGGTTATAACACGTACGCACAATTGCCCCACATACAAAACGTCCATGCTGTCTTCCGAAGGAACTGTTTTAATTAGTCCGAGCACCGAATCAGTCAGTGCCGGGTACATCACCGGAGCAGGACCCTTGTATTGTAACAACGTAATTCTTATTATAAAGAACGGAATTGAGTCGGGGCCAAAGTTACAATAGGAGGATTCGTTACGAAAGGAGTGACTGCTGCTGCACAAGGTGAGGTTCACCGCACTGTGTCGCACATTGCGAACCCGTCTCGCGCGGGCTTAAGATTTTTGGGACCCCTTGGGGTTATACTCGTGTGTATTTCCCATGTAGTTCTGTAAGTCACCCCCAATCACCTCACTCCGATGCATCGCGCATTTACGGTACTTGTCACGCGAGAACCACGTGGCCTCACTCTTCCCAGTGGTGCCAGTGTTTGTTACTTGTTCCACACTCACTCTAGACTCTCATGACCAGCAAGGACATTTCAGCCACTCACTCGGACCCACTCACGGCCAGCTGAAGCCCACTGACGTTTCTTTCTTCGCCATTTCTGACCAAGCGCTCCGGGCCGAATCCGCAAGTTCTTCAGTCTTCACACTCTCGGCAGATCGAGGCCTGGCAGTGGCCCAGCTAGGCGAGAGCCTCACATACTGCCGCCCACCCCAATAGCTTGCGGGCCCTTTGTGGTGAATTGAACAGTCACACAGAGGGGTCTCTGCGAGAAACCAAGCAGGAATACATGCATGGGTATGACAGAGTGGTATGCGGCTAGTTGCACTATGCAGGGATCACGGTTACCCGCTGCAACGCTCATCGTCTCGCGCTTCCCGATCACGCAGTGGGTGTACCCCTGCCCTCTTTCCGCCCTTTTGCTGACAATTGTTGTGATAGCCGAACGATGCCTCAAGGTAGATTCGAGGGTCCCGGCGAATTCCCGAATTAACAGATTGATAGCAAGTGCGGCAAGTACCAGGGTTGAATAGTACTGCATTGTTTTCCGGATTCTGAGAATGGCAATGTTCGTGGAAACCTTAGGTTATCTCCGCGAGGCACTTTGTTTTTGCGCACGCCTAATGGCTCTTCCCAAAAACTGTGCTGCTGCGGGCCTTTATGAAGAAGACTACGGAGGTACTGTAACGGCGATGTCAAGTAAGCTTCTTTTATGTATCCGGCATGCTTCAGCGGTGGCCGTCATAGCCATCTTGCAGTTTTGGCTCGCTTGACATCACAACTCGTACAGCTTGCCCTGCAACGAATGTCGTGACTCGTGGTACGCAATCACCGTATGCCGGTGACATGATAGGATCTAATGAGCAGACGCCGCAATCATCCTAATGACTTCTCGGGCTATCCCAAGGTCCTTGCTTTCATTCCTAACCCTTTTGTCTTTGAACTTACGACGATCACGATGATGCGTCGGGCGTTTACGGCTTTTCGCAACCTGGCTGTGTAGAGACTTTGTCTGTGCCCTATTGTTGTACCCTGTTTTCATCCACGATAATTGTACCCTCGCCACTGCCCCATCTCGCTTGGAACTGCACATTTTCTCTCGCTTCTCCTGGGCCGGTTCTCCTGTACCGTTTGAGTGATGGCATCGGCGGCGTCATTACTATATACGCTTGGGGCCACATCCATAAAGTCTCCTGTTCCCGTCCCGTTCCTCCATCCAACCTTCGCGTCTCTCCTTACCTGCATACCACACTCTTCATTCTTTGGTAGAGACCTCCTGAGGACAGAGCTTTCTTGCTTCATTCAAATATTCGGTTGGCGATGTATAAACTCACTTTGATTCTATTTGCATTCTTCTCCCTCGTCTTTCCCATCCTCGCTGTTCCCATATTGGTTCCTAATAATATTGATGAACCGGCACAAAAAAATACCGCCTATGCGGGTACTTCCTACACTGGAAGGGTGCGCGCCTTTCATCCCTATCCTTCTCATGATCCTGACCTTTCGGCCCGTAGGGATCCTTTTACTATCCTGGCCTCGGTGCTTGTGGTAACACCAATTCTAAAGATCAATTTGTCGTCGCTATTCCTCTGAACATTTACGGTGATGGAACCCATTGCGGCCAGGTACGATAATCCATTGGATCCAAATATGACCCGTCATAATGCCCTTTTGCAGCGAGTTAATATATATTATGGTAACAAGTCGGTCCAGGCGACGGCCGTTGACAAATGCCCGGCTGTGGCGACCAAGGTATCGGTGCGTGTCAGAACATCGGCACGTGAGGTTCATCCACCCATTGGATTTTCTTGCCAGACATGTCCCCGCTACGTTCCAAAAGCTTGCTGACCTTGCGGTGGGTGTGATCGAGGCCACTTGGAATTTCCTTTAGAAGTGGGGGGGGGGGCGGCTTTTTTACACTAGTGGGGAGATGCGGTCCACGATACACGGCAGATCACATACATAAACTATCCTGGTGACTTTGCGCTATCATTCATTTGGATTCATTCACATTTCCTCTACACTATGCCCTACGGTTTTGCACCGTTCAGGTGACGAACTAGTTGGTCATTCTTGGTCCTCTGGTCAGGCGATGACGACCCTGTACTGGTTATTACTTCTTTTGTCTGTCCCTATTTCGCTTTTTTTAAATATATGTGGCGCTGGAGTAGCCATAGAGCTTCCCGTGCATGCATTTGATGCACTTGTAGTTTGAGGCGTATATGAAAGGCCTGGGAAAGTATTGGCCCGGGCCGGATCTGTAGATTCCGAGAGTCGGAGGAAGACTACATGGTGAGTACGTTCCAGACAACCGTGTAGTCTTCTGCTGTGTCTTTCCTGTATGACAGAAGAACCCTTTACTAAGTATAGACGTAGAATGGGGCACATTCGTCAATGGGAGCGGATAATCCCATGTGCTGCGGACCGCAGCACTGTAGGCAAATCTTAACCAGCTCATTATTGCTGTGCCCGTCATTTTGTAGTAGATATATATCTTAACAAAATACGTTACTGCAAGCGGTACACGACATCGGCTGCCATTTCCATTTCTGTCGAATGGACCGTGGCCACTTCTGCTACGTAACCTTCCTCTTCCGAGCACCCCGCGGGTGCCTCGGACCGGGGTAGTATCACCCTCCGCAGTAGGAACAGGTTTCTTGTTCCTCCTGCCATGATGGTGATGATGATGAGGGCGCTGCTGCTGCTGCAACAGTGAGGCCGCCATAGCCTCATTCTCAAGGCGAATGCGCTCCTCCTCCGCCGTCCACCACTTCATAAACTCAGCCTCAGCCTGCAGCTCCGCCTCCTCAGCCTGTATATCCCTAAGCGACTGTCGCTCATTCGCCCTGATTGTAGCATTGCTCGGCTGGCTCTGCAGCTGCTGGATTTCGGCGAAAGAGATCGGCACGCTCGAGGACGGCTGATAGACTGGCTCTACAGAAGGCAGAGTCCACACGTTCCCGCCGCTGATGGCACGGGCGTCAATACTTAATAATCGGGGCTGTGTCGGGTAAGTTGGCACGTACGACGATGCGTTGTGGGTTGTTGCCGTCTGACCGGCCTTTGCCTTCGCCTTGGAGGGACTTATGGTCGGCCCTAAACCAGGCAGCCGAGGGTGCGTCATTGTCGATGGACCTGGACCAGGAGAGGTCTGGCTGCTCCAAGATTTGGATTTTTGGACCGCCGGAGCACTGAACGGCTGAGTCGGGGACGGCCTTTCCGATGAAACCTGCAAACTCCCTGGTGGAGTAATATGCGGTAGATTTTGGCGATGGGTCATAGTTGTTGCCGTTGCCGACGAACGACCTGGAGAAGGTCTCAGAGGTTCCACTGCCGATAATCGCGAGGGGTTTGAGATTCTCCAAGCTGAATTGGACGTCGAGCGCGAACTACTAGGAGAGCATGAATGAGGCTGTACATCATGCGTCTTCGGGAGCGAGAATGAAACGCGCATGCCGTCTCCTGACCGCTGTCGATGCACAGATGTCAAAGAGCTCGCTGTGGGGTGTAGATGTTGTGTACGTCCACCGGTACTGCTGGCCTGCATCTCCTCGGCTTCTGCCAGAATCGCCTTCATGTCCACCCTACAATGCTCTGATGTCAGAAAGAGAATCTGAAGGCCAAGGAAAACTCACTTCGTAGGAGTAGACTTGGCTTTCCATGGTCCTACCTTCGGGGTGCTCCCAAGCTCCTCGCGATCAGCTGAGGCGCTTGCACCTACCTCTGGATTAAGATTCAGGGGAGGGACGAGAGCCTCATCCATGCAGAACAGGTCTTCGCTTGTATTGGCGAGAAGCGAGGTACGGGGCGTCGCAACACTTGGGTTGCTCGGAGTCTTTGGGGACGCGGGCTGCTGCGATGCTTTCCGGCTCGCTTTAGGGGATGGTTTTGGCTGCGCCTTCGGTTGTGAACGCACTATGGGATTAGGGATATCTTCCACAGCGAGCCACTCGCGGTGCTCATCAACGAAGGCAGCGAGGTTGACGGGGAGCTGCAAGCGGGAGAATGGAGACTTGGCAGCCTGGTGTCCTTGTACTGCGGCAGCAAGTTGCTTGATGTGCCAAGGAGACAGATCGTCAAGTAAGCGCGCCTCGAGCAGAGTCTCCATATTGACAGACATGTACTGATGCAGGCTATCCATCAGCTGCGGGCAGTGTAGTGATGCGGCTTCCATGTATACAGCCGAGATATTATGAATCGAAACGTATTTGACGATAATAGAGGAGCAGATCAGAAGCAACCGGTCCAGAAGCAGCTCATTCTAAAGTTGACAGTGAATCGAAGCCACACAGGGAAACACGTGATCGTGGGACTCACCGCAGCAAACATGACATCAAACAAGAGGGACAATAACTCATCAATAGAATCAATAAAATCTGCCCAGGAAAATCCAGCTTTCGTTGAAAAATCGGGTAGGGTGAGGTAGGTATCCACATACCTGGTCTTTCAAACATTTCCGCCTCCTCTCCGCAACACATAAACCTAAGAACATACCGCATAGCGCGCCATTCTAAATGACATAAATCAACACGCAAAATACCATCACTTTCCCACCGATCCCTAGTCCACTCCTCATCCGCAAACAAACATTCGAAAAACAGCGAACGGGCGCGCAAGACGAAAGAGTGAGTCCGCACATCACGATCCGCGAGACGTAACACGACATCCACATCAGGAGAGGATACAGACATCATCGGTGCGTCGAAGATAGCCCGGAAATGAAAATTTAGCGATGGAGGCGGCGCACGCCGCACCACGCTACGCAGAGGGTCGGCGAGGGCCTCAAGATGAAGCACGCGTGAGAGAGTTAACAGTTCGCGCACGGCCTGAGCGGGTTGTAAGCGGCCGTGCGCGAATGCATCCGCCGTACCAGTGAGCCGCGCGAGTTGGGGATCATTGATAGCCAGAAGCATGTCCGTGTATAAATAATGTAATAATATGAGTATGGAGAAAGGGTGTACACCCGTGATGGCAAGGCGAGGTGCCTCGCTTGACGTCTGCGGCGGACAGCCGGCTCTGGCGCCTATTCTTTGAACGGCACAGGGAGAAGTTTGAAAGAAACGCCTGACTCGCGATCGTGGAGACTACCCAGGCCACCGAGCACGCGCGCCAGAACTGCACAACGAGCAGAGAGTACGATCCTGTGCGCGGGAGTTCCGTCGAGTTTTGGACACGGAGCATGAGATCTACGCCATGTGGAAGTTTGCTCTTCGCAAATAATCCCGGTCCCGGTCCAGCATCAGCCTGAGGCCGTGGCCGCCTTCGCGCAATGCGATCCTGGGCGAGGATATCCCAGAGACGCGTCACTTCCCGAGCGTCACGCGCGAGTAATTCTGCCTCGAAGTCGAAACCTCCTCCATCTCCCTCCTCTTCTTCCTCACACATTGTCACTGTGACATCAGGCAGATGTTCAACCGCCAGTGGATCCACAGAAGTTTCCAGCATTGGTTCAATGCGTCTGCCTTCATCCTCCGGGCGCGTGAAGGAAAAGTAGGGTCGCAAACGGGCCAAGTCTTCTCCGAGATTGTTCCCTACTGGCGTGATGTCTGGTGGAGGATAGGGTTCCCGCAAAGCGGCCAGAGCACCTGAGTCACTGGCACGCACGGCGATAGCGCGCTGCAATCCAGTTACACGTACGAAGCGCAGTAATTTGGCACCGCCACTACCACGCGAGCGCACAAAAACATGCCCAGACTGAGTGCATATGATCAGCGAGCCATCAACACCAAGAGCCGCATCCTACATGAGTAGGCTACTATCTCAGCATTTCAGGAGAAATAAGCAGGATTGGTGACTGACGTGCACGGCACTCCACTGTTTTCGGAGAGCCCAGACGCGTTGTGGCTGCACGGGAAGCTGACGTTCCCAGAAGGAGGGGAGTTGGGGCGCTGAAAGTAAAAATTTCACCAGCGGAAGAGACTGTGGCGAACATGTTCTCGTTACAAAAGATACGTGCAGTCGTGATGGTCCGGGCCGCCTGAGGTGGGCGATAGGCCAAGAAGTCTGATGGAAGACGTGCCGGAGAGGGAAAAGTTATACGAGAATGCGTGTCGTTGAAAAAAAGGACGACGTCTTGCGTTGCGAGGAGACAGGCCATCGCAGTGTCCTGGCCCGAAAGTTAAAGGCGGTATTTCATGCGAGACTACACGCACGTTCAAAGCAACAGAGATAACCGGTTTTGTGACTTTAGTGACTACTTTTGGAATCGATTGCACAGGACTTGCAGTTTTGTCATATCCAAGCTGGCCGTTATTCTTCCCCATGTGTACAGTACGGTATCTGTCCAGCAGGCGCTGGCGCTTTTGCAAGCGGCTATACCTCGTACGTGCTCACGCCTTAATGGTCCAGCAATGACACGTGGTGAGGTTTGTACATGCGGTGGAGGCAGTTCGTAGCCTAGTTGGGAGAACCGCCCAAGACCCCATGAGAGTATAGTACCATTGGATGTAAGAGCAAGAGTGTGGTCCTGACCAAGCGCGATTGCGGTAAATACAGTCCCGTAATCAGGATTCAGCACCGGTAAGAAAGAGGGTTGAGTATGTTGACCTCCACCTGGGCCAAGTCTATACGAGTCGTTATCAACTATGAATAGAGCAGAGCAATGAAGGGGCCATGCCGTCCGGCGCTAGCAAAGCCACATGCATGGATGTTGGCGCGCGATTCATCAGTAAGTACGGCTGTTGAAAAGAGGCTCAGAAGGTCAGTCTTGCCAGGAATCGCAGACATTGTTTCATAGGGCGCGATATCACCCAGTGATAGACTCTAATAAGGGAGGTATCACACCTGTGTGTAATTTCGACAATTGAACATCCAAGACCATTGCAGGTTGCAGCTTGAAGGAGATATCGTCGAGAATCTTCGAGTCCTCTCCGACCTCATGATGTTTCAGGACGACCTGCTCGGGGTGGGTTCTGTCATCGGTGTCACCATGGCCAAGGGAGGCATTCCTAGGTATATTCTATCAGAAGGGGAAGTTGATGAAAAGCTTGCCAGCCATGAACTCACCTATTCGAGCCCCATGTACATAGCTCAAGCCCTCTCGGAGTGTCACGTTTGCTTGGCATTGTATCCTCGACTGTGGTGTTATAGAGATCGAATGCCCGATACCCCTCAGAGTCCTTCAACGAGGTATCAATATCGCCTCTCTGCAACAAAAGGATGCTTTGAAATGGCGTCAATTTAATACTGCAGCACCAAATGTGATGGTAGACAACGTACGCAGCCACAATATTCCCATTATACAAGGCACGGTGCAGCGCCGTCCAATGGCCCTCCACGTCTTGCAAATTCACGTCGATCCCAGGGTGAGCGAGGAGCAGGCGCACATATTCTGTTGCGGGTCTTGCAGACACCGCACACGCCAGATGGAGCACTGTGCGGCCTAGCCAGTCGCGCGCATTGACATCGGTTATGGGGCTGTGGAAAGGTGCCGCTGAAATGCAGCCTGATCGCGGTTGTGGAAATAAGCATGAAGCGAGGTCATGTAGCGGTAATCATGTAGCGGTTGGGGAGTCACTACACCTTGCACAATTCCGGGCCGGGCCACCGAAATTGAACTGACTGCATCCTTCTGACTGCATCCTCTCACGCTCACGCTCGGCGGGTGTCTTGGTGTCTTCCATAGCACTGTACATGCTGGCTACCGAAATACGATGCTTTGGGTAATACTGTTACCCCCTAATGAGACTGATCCCGCCACTCCACTTTTTCTTCCATGTTGGATCCGCCACTGTCCACTTTCCATTTCTCCATGTCGGATCCTCTTCGGAACCTTCTATCTGTCAGCTTCACTCTCCGCCTATAAATTACTAGCAATGACGACGATTAAACACCCATACACCCATCCGAAATGTCCACTGAGTCTACGCTGTGGCCTCCGCCTTCACCACCTCTTACGAAACTCGGCCGCTATCGCACACTCTCACCCTCGCGGGTGTGCGTGTGTCACCGTTGCAGCTCGGCGCCATGAGCATCGGCGATCAGTGGCAAAAATACGGCTTGGGCTCCATGAATAAAGAGAGCTCATTCAAGCTCCTCGATGCCTATTTTGACGCAGGTGTGAGTTCCCTCTCGCCATTACAGTATTCTCACCACTATCGTGAACCGTTTCTGATTCTTTCGCAGGGAAACTTCATCGACACTGCAAACAATTAGTATGTCTCCTATCCAATTACGACAACTTGTGACCTCATCTGATTCCGTGATCAGCCAGGACGAAACTTCCGAGGCCTTTATTGGCGAGTGGGCTGAGAAGCGCGATATACGCGAGCAGCTTGTCATCGCGACTAAGGTACTACCCCATCTCTTCTACCTCTACTTGTGTGTGGACGTTAAGACCCTGCCAGTATACAACCGGCTTCAAGCGAGGCCAAGACCAAATCACCCACAAGATTAACTATGCAGGGAATCATGCCAAATCTCTTCGTGTATCTGTAGATGCGTCTCTCAAAAAACTTCGCACCTCATATATAGATATTCTCTACTTGCACTGGTGGGACTATGGCACCTCAGTTGAGGAGGTTGTAGATTCTCTGCACACCCTCGTTCTTCAAGGAAAAGTTCTCTACCTTGTACGCCTCCATCTTGTGCAGTCATTCACTTTTCCCGCCATTTTAACGACCTCGTTTCTCCAGGGCATTTCTGACAGTCCCGCGTGGGTTGTCTCCAAAGCGAACCAGTACGCCAAGGACCACGGAAAGACCCCGTTCTGCATTTATCAAGGCAACTGGTCAATTCTCGAGCGGTCATTTGAGCGCGATATTATTCCGATGGCGCGTTCAGAGGGCCTTGCTCTTGCTCCCTGGGGTGTACTCGGTGGTGGCAAGATTCGTTCCAACGCCGAGGAGGCGCGTCGCAAGGAGAGTGGCGAAAAGGGAAGGACGATCTTGAATCCGAATTGGGAGCGTACGCCTCAAGAGAAGAAAGTATGCGACGTCTTGGAGGAAATCGCGAAGGAAGTCGACTGCGAGAGTATCACGGCAGGTATGTCATGGTTTTGCTCTCATCTCGGGCGGGCCGAAAGTCTCAGTATTCAAATTGACACTTTGCTTGCAGTTGCTATTGCGTACCATCTGCAAAAGACTCCTTACGTATTCCCGATCATCGGTGGCCGGAAAGTCGAGCAGTTAAAGGATAACCTCGTGGCGCTGGACATTCCCCTGACGCCCGAACAAGTGAAGCGTATCGAGAGCGCGGCCCCATTCGACCCCGGTTTCCCGAACAGCATGATCGTATGTATCCTCTCCTGACATGCTCATGTTTTAGCCATAGTTCCTGACAATCCGCTAGGGTGACGGCTCATCCACGAGCTTCTTCCACTCATCGATTGGCAATCTTGATAACGTACCGCTTCAACAACCCATCACACCCCAACGAGACCATGAAATATGAGCCGCTGTTTGAACTCGGGCCCGGTCGTTCTTGTTCTCGTCATAAGTTACGTATTCGCCGTACTGTACGTCCGATATCGAAGAACAAGCAGTGTTCTTGTAGTCAAGGTGTTCCCGATGAAATAATCGATGAAATGGATTGCGTAGTAAATAAATGGACAAGAATTTTCGACGAATTCTGTACTTTGTTTTGTTGAATGTCTTTATCGACGTTGTTTCAGTTCTTGAGCTTGATAACTAGACCCAGGATACGCGAAAGATATGACCGAATCCCACTCAGGCTCAACGCTGTGCAGTATGATATGATTTGCCATGCTTTGGCGTATGGTGTACCAGACCTTCCCAGGCGTACAGTACTTTGATGAGTTCGTGTTGGCCGTCTCGCCCGGCTTCCCTCATCCGCCTCTGTGCTCTACCTCTCGCCTTGCTGCTGCGTTTTTGACGATTGCGAGTGAGGTATCAAACAAAAGAAGAACGTGCACAAAATAGAAAAGGGTATAAGCTGACTTGCTAGCCTGAGTTTAGCCTTGTTACGCGATCCCGGGTGGGATAGAGTGGGAGCAGCCTGTGCGAGCGCAGCCAGACTGCCAACCTTACAACACTGCGGCGGAAGAGACTGCGTCCATTACAGACTAGTCTCAGCGACCGCATCACCTGAGAAGGATGTCGAGTTGGAATAAGCCCGACTTCCGGTGCTGCCTATTATGTCGGTCGTGCGTTATGGAAGGGGAGGAGCATATATTGGGTGGCACGATGAACGCGATTGGTTCGATGGCATTTGTCATGAGCTTGTAATGCTTTGTGATCTCATTCCGAGGTGTTGACTGCGCGTTGCCAAACGAAGTACATCATCCCTTGCTGTGAGTCACTCATGGGCTCGTCCAATGCGTAGAGGTTATCGATCTCATTCATTATACCTGATATTTTTTATCACCCTTTCTGGGTGCCAAAAAAATGACAAGGGAACGTACCGCTTAGCATTCATGCGCGTTAGAAGGGGGAGGGCTCACAAAGGAAAAGAACGTGACTGTCTCTCCCACCTGCCAACCTGCCAACCGCTCATCCGGCTAAAACCAGTCATCACACTTTCGTCCAGATCGCGCGCGTGCCCCTTGGCAACTCGATGGCCCTCAGCCACGCATAGGACTTCTTCGCATACGCTGGGATCGAACAGGCGCAGTTCGTGGTCGCGGATGCTGGGCGCAAGGCTTTGGGTGAGGCCTCGGTGGCCCTGAGCACGGCACATGGGCGCCAAGGTCCCACTCCGATTTTCTACGGCGTTCACCTTGCGCAGCTGGGTGCCAGAGAACCCTGCTAGTTTTGCGTGGTGACAAGCTGATGTGTAATACGGGGATAATTTTACTGGAACCGATCCGCGTTGAATCCTTCTGAGGTCCGTTTCTAGCGGCATTAATGCTGGGTGGCCGCGCTAGCAGAACTACGTCTGGGCGAGGGCGCTAGGAGGATGGAGAACGCGCCTCCGCCTCAGGCTTTCCAGTCACGTCGATATATTTCTGCCACGCCATGAATATATCCTCAGGTGTAGCATCAGAGCAATACGCACTGCAGACAGGGATATCACATTCATATCTCAAGCACTGCATGGTTCCCTTGAGAGTTGTCGATACCACCACGTTTAGACTCCGGGTCAGCCCTTTCTTGACAGGGATTAAGGTACAATTTCCAGTAGATAGGGGCGAAAGAATACCAATATTCCGATAAGCATCCAAAGCAGGGGACATTTTGAACGGCTGGCGGTCATCAAGGGTTCAGGATAACAGTCAACAGTCAATAGACGTTGGCAAATCCCGCCGACCTCGAGTTCCAGTAGTTCCATCTCGAAGCCACAAGTGTCGGTTTACGCCACATCTATCAAACCTTCAATGATTTAGACGGAGACACATACAATAGAATGCTGCTATAAAACAGAGGCCAAAAAAATGCTTCGGAACAATGGCAAATGCAAGTGACGCATGGAGGATATCATTTTCCAGCCCATGGCATAATTGGCGTCATAAATGAGGGAGAGTGGCCATCGTATGGTTGTCCGTGACTTATGGGCAGGTCTTGTGAATGCTCTTTACAGTCATCGGAAGAATAGGCCGTTAGGCTCCAATGTGGCGAGGCGAATGTATTTGAACTATGCACACCTATTTAGACTGGAGAAAAACCTAATAGCGTCCTACAATGGATATTTGCAAATACTCCCACTGCAATACTTATAGCCGTTTCGACGGGGCCATACTTGACAAGCCTTGCAAGGCCTCTCCACACCAAGCCTTACTGCAGCCCTAAAGGAAGGGTAAGACAACACCGGGTTATGGTAATAGACGAGGACTACTCACGTCATATGTTGGTCACTGCACCACTCCCGAAGTTCATCGATTCGTCTGTCAAAGAACACACGAGTACCGCAACTGGGGAATCGGCATAGAAGTACTACGAAGAGCTCAACAAGAAAGATATATAGAGGATTAAATGCGTTGCTTACTGGGATGGGTGGGTGGACGATAGGGTGGTGCCATGGTTATTGATGGTCAGAGTGAGTCAAAGATACATTATCTCGGGCCTAGGGTGTTACGGGTGCGGTGCACCGCCATGTGGCTCGCGGCCCGGGGCCCGGTTCGGGACTAGCCGTTAGCCATGAATAACCAATGCCGCGACTTCCACTACTGTAAGCCAAGTTTCAAACTCCGAATGTCCACATTGCCATTTTTTCAAAATCCGGTAAATCCGGTAAACTCGCATCAGATGGTATTTGAACCCACCTCATATATATATCAAGTGCTTTACCCAGAATTGTCTGGCATCGTATTGTACTATGAGCTTGGGTCTAACCGAACTGGATTGTATCACATCCAACACCCACACGCAGCGCGCAGGCCGGCAAACTCCATGCTGCCACTGTGGCACTGTTCAATTTGAACGGGGCTAATATAAGTGACAGCCCCGTTGCCACTCTCCTTCAAGATCAATTGCAGTCTTTTATTGTATTCTGCACCTGGAAATCTCATAAACTTTGGGTATTCAGGCACTGCTCGTGGGCTTATTATGCGCCTTTTAGTGTAACAGGTCAACCGGTCAACATCCGCTTGTCAATCAATAGGGATAGGGATTTATTATATTTATTCGTTTCCCAATCCCCTGTACTGTATCCAATAGTTCCCACTCCCAGTACTTTGGGACCCCAATTCCGGCTTTGCCAATTGTGATGATTGTTCCGTTCCACATGAAGTGACATGACTTCCCACGCTTGTCCCATAATTGGTGTAGCGATATGAGCTGATGGGTGTCAATGTCAAGATCGCGGAGAATGTAATCTATTTCTTCCCTCCGTCTGTATACACAGTATATATGTAGAATAATACATATGTAATCGATATCTAGGATCAGTCAGCGGATCAGTCAGTGTACCGGTCCTAGTCCGGCTGGCTGGATCATTCCAACAATTGGAATGGCTAGATACAATACTGATAGGGACCAGAGGAAATAAGCTCCCATGTCGAACGAAGATTGGCTAAGATCAGTAATAATTGCGTGCTTGTGACGGCGTTCTCGTGTTAGTCAACGGTCGCCCACTTTTCCTCTATCCACATTCTCCATACTGTTGCGTTGTGCCCCACACTAATTTTATCCATCTTCATATTTTTGACGACTCGGATTTGCCACTGGGTCCTACGTTATGAGCTCTGCCATTGATCTCGAGTCTCAACAAGTCACTCCGCCGCGTGTCGGTACGGTTTTCATCGCTGTCCTTCCGGTAAGATGTACTAACGCTTTGCGGGGAAGAGGTGGGAGAAAGTGAGACGCGTGATATGGCCATTCTTCGGTTTCATGCTACCAGTGACACCACAAGTCCAATGTTGCTGCTGTCTGACGTCGACTACGAGACACAGTCAATTATCTCGCACGCTGAAGGTATGACTTCTATCTCGCAGTCCCGGACCCTTGTCGCTGTATCCTGAAATGCTCATCTCATTCTTCCACCTTCAATCGATAGGGTCAGGGGAAAACAACATGGCTGAGGTACAATTTTGTATGTACTTCTTGCACAGCCGCGGTTTCATTGATCTAATGATTAATGAAAACATAAACAAAGCTGTGGCCAACGATCCACCTCTCGATCCTCCTCCTAGCGGCACCTCTGACCCAGAATATAAAGAAGAACGACACAAGATATGTTGGAAATATGAGACTGAGACCGATCACGCTCGACAATAGCTCACTTGCTTACGATCATATTCACATGTTACAGATTATTGTATTAGTTGCTCACATGTTCAGCCCCTTCTGGGGCTTATAAGACAACTACTACACACTGGAATAGATTATCGGAGTTCACACCGTTCACCCATCACAAGCCTCTTCTTCTGTCCGTCCACGCGTTGCCTCCCTTCACCGCTTACTTCATCACTCTCGCGCTAGCTGCGCCCTCCTCGCCCTTTTCATTTCAGCAAGATAAGCGACTTTGATGGCAGTTCCAAGGCGCTCTGGACGCTCTTCGGAACTGAAGCCAAGAGCTATGATAATGCCCAAATCAATACCCTGAAAGATGACATGGACGGTGTCCTTATTTTTGTCTGTCTATATTCTATATGCGCTTATTGGGACATTCATGCTGATGTGTGACATGACAGGCTGGTTTGTTTTCTGGTGCCCTCACGGCATTTGTAATCGACAGCAAAGCAAACTTACAGGTCAACCCAAAGATGAAATGGTGTACTACCTTCAACAACATTCAACCATCCTCTCTCAGATTTCCCAACAACTGTCCTCCATTGCCCACAGGTCTCAATCCCTTCCTCTCCGCCACCGGCTTTCCCAAAATTCAGCCATTGGCCTCTGACATACGCATCAATGTCTTCTGGTTCATGGCCCTCGTCTTCAGTCTTAGTGCGGCACTCCTCGCGATCCTTGTCCAACAATGGGTCCGTGATTATATGCATGTCTTCCAACGGTACAGTGACCCTTTGAAGGGTGCTCGACTGCGGCAGTACTTGCATGAGGGTTCTGAAAGATGGAACATGCCCAGGGTCGCCGAAGCCGTACCTTGTCTTCTTCACATCTCCCTATTCCTGTTCTTCGCGGGACTTGTCGACTCTCTACTGAATATCAACACAACGGTTGGATTAAGTGCCGCTATTCCCATTGGTATTGGTGTCCTTCTGTATATCTTCACAATCTTCGCACCTATCATATATCCGCAATCACCATACCAGAACTCATTTTCCGGTGCCATCTGGTATCTGTTCCAGAAATTGTATGGGCGACAGCACAGAGACCGTGGATCCAATGGAGGATGGAAACCTGTGAGCACAAACATGGCAGAGGGACAAATGCAGCTCGCAATGGAAGAGACAGAGGAGCGCAAAGGCCGAGATGTACAGGCGATTCGATGGCTGATTGACAACCTGACAGAAGATACCGAAATGGAACAGTTTTTAATGGCAATCCCTGGTTCCTTCAACACGGAGTGGGGTGTAGAGGTTTGGAAGAAAGTCGGCAACACGATAGAAGACAAGAACGAGGACCGAAGCCAGAATGAACCTATTGTGGGACCAGTCGTGGATACAACTGTTCCGACTACTCATGCGACGCCGACTGTCATTCAACCTTCATACTCCGGGGCGCTTTTAGGTCAATCATTCGATTGGTCAGGAAACCCTCAGATCGTTCCCCTACCGAGCCTACCCATGTAACGGCACTCCAACTCCCTAACGTCATTCCACACCCTGACACTGCACATATCGGAAAGGATGTTGTGCACGAGCTCAGCGCACGTGTCGCCCGCTCTTTAGAAGCTTGCAAGAACCGCGGACATTTTGCAAAGGATGATTGGCGGAAGCGTACCCGTGCATGTATTGAGACCACTGCATCACTTGTATTCGGTGCCAACGCTAATTTTGCCTGGTTTGGAGACATTGGGAAGCTGCTTGGAGATATCGGTGTCTCTGAAAAGCCGCGGGAATTGTCGTTTGCAGGAACAGACCAAGTCTTCGTAATGCACTGGACCTGCCTTTCCCTTGTAGCTATTCAACAGATTCTGGAAGCCGACCGACAGGTGCGGGATTACGCGGATTTGGCAGTTGAGTCGTTTGCAGGGGAAGGTGACGGTAGCGATTCCCAAGCCCTGGAAGGTGCTCAGAAGATGGACAAGACACTCGAGAAGGCAAGGGAATGTCTATACAAGATATATCGGGCGTTGCGCAGGACCGAAAACCTGACAGAAGCAAAAGAAATCCTCCGTAACCACGTATCCGATATTTCAGAGCTGGAGAACATCAACATTAACATCGAAGCTGAACACCTCGGAAACGTCGATCAGTGGATATCTGCGACGCAGTCTTCCATCGCTCATCAAATCACTTCTCAATTTCCTGGTGTTCCCGGTGACCTCGATCCAGTGGTTGTCTCTTTCAGCCACCTCATCGAACACTTTCGCGATCCCCGTAAATTGCAATTCATCCGCCCTGGGCAGACTCTCAGGAGCTTGTGTTCCGTTATCCCTACACTCCGTAATATTCTTAAAGGACGAGGAGATCCCGATGCGTACAGAGAGATGCGAAAGGACCTTGCGGGACTCCACTTGGGAATGTTCTTTTGGCAAGAAAATGAGCTACAGCGACAGTTGTGGCGTCTGCAGGACCTACGTGATGGATGCGGGTTTGCCTTCACGGTCGAGCTTTTTTTCCTTGCTCTCAAGCAGCTATTATCCACATCCGCATCGAAAGATTCCCACTTTGCGTTATACAGGGGCACGTTTCGGGCCATTACATCTGACTGGAGCAAGCACAAAAACTCACACGGAACACGAAAACTCCTACTCGATATCGCCTTGTCACGTAGTTACGATTTTCAGGTTGAACACTACCCTGAATATATCGTCGACGAGTTCATGGAATTAACGGGCAAATTTTTCAGAGGACAAGAAGGCGTACATATCGACGAAGCAGTGCAACAGCTCGACTCTTTCAAACTTTACACCCCTATATCGTTTTGGGATAGGTTGTCGAATGTTATTACTTCGGCACGAGCACTGTAATTCAGTTTGGTGCTACTCTTTGGTGCTACTCCATTGGTATTCAGTGTATCTCGGGTACAGTCTAGGTATCATGTCCTAATGATACTTTTACGGCTACATATAGGGCCTTGTTCCTGATGAGTTGTCAGCTGGATGATTTGTAATAAATGACGAATTTGCACCTCGGCTTTGCACCTTGGCTGGCAATAGCAGCGTTAGGGAGTACGCCGCCACCGATGTGGACGCAAAGGTAGAGGTGGGCGTGGTGGTGCAATGACTGGCGATATGGGCATGGAGACGGTCGAATTTTTTAACTTACGGTAATTTCTAGTTATTGTTATTTTTCTTTTTTTTTTTGTCAAAGCGTGTTGGCGCTAACTTAGTCCTGGTCCTAATCCCGAGACTGGGAGGGAAGTCCACAACACTGTGGCAGAAGAGGCTCCGCTGCTTCCAAGCTAGCACAGTTTCAGCGAAACTCCTTTCTTTGAGAACAATTTGTTGATGTGGGGGAGGGCTCGATCAAGGGACGTTGCGTTAAAATGTCCGATTGGAACGAGTGATGAGTAGGACCTTCGTGTAGAGGCCGAGGGGAGTATGAGTTCACTTACAATTTGCGCAGGACGATGAACGCGAATGGTTCAATGGCTTTCATCTACTAGTAAGCTACCATGGAATACGAAAGCGTTTGTTAAAATCACCGCACTGGACGAGACGAGAAGGCGCTTCAGCGCACGCTCCGACGCCCCTGTCCGAGCATATACTGTAGAGGTGGGCCCGTCCGACGTTATCGCGTTATCGCCTAAAGCGGGGGTGAAGGGGATTCTCAGGGGCATTTCTCGGCTGGACTTAGCTCTTCAATGTAGGGGGAAAGGGTGTATTGAGCATTACTGTATGATCATTCAACACGTTCGCCTCCACCTCCACCCCGTCTCCGCCGGCTCTTGACCGCCTCCCTATGCCTCCGCTTCCACTCACGCGTGAGCTCTCCGCGCGCAGCCTCCCACCGCGCCCGGATCTGTGCTTCGTCCTCCGTTCGCGCGAATTTAACCTTAACATTACGTGCGTGGCCGCCGCCTTTTGATGTCTGTGGGAAGAAGAATGGTAAAGTCGTATCGAGGGTGGATTGTCGTGTGGGCACGGGTGTTGCTGCCGGTTGCGTCGTCGTGGTGATGGGATCGGATGTGGGGACACTAGCGGGCCAAGGGCCGTTATTTGTGAAGGCAGACTCTTCCAAGCCCAGGTCCAAGTCGAGTTCGAGCTCCGAGTCAAGATTGAGGTGACCGATCAAGGAGAAGCCTAGTGATGGTAAACGGAACGGGGTAAATGAAGCTGTACGACGCCATGTATGGCCAAATGAGATTCGCTCACCTTCTTCTTCACGAGGTGCAAACAGGTCCTTGAGTGTAGTTGCTGTTGGTGGCTGTACGGGATCGGGGTGTCGTGGTGCGGCGGCAGTAACAGTGGTAGTCTGTGCGGTCTCTTGTTGATCAATAGACGACTTCTTGGATGCCATTTGGGTGGCGAGAACGACTTCAATGTCGGCAGCGTCATGCAAACTAGAACTTTGAGACGCGTGGGGACCCGCATTCATGGCGGTGGTGGCCTCCCATTCCATATCAGAATCAACGTTCTCTGCTCCGCCCCAATCTTCGTCCGCCTCACCGAACATGGAGTGCAGAAGTCGCAGTGCAGTCTGCTTCTCCGCAGCCAAGTCAAAGTTCGTTGTATCAACCGGAATGGATGGTGAACGAGGCGGTAAGGACGGTTCATCGCTGTCGTCCGCAGGGCTCTGCGAGGCGTCGAGAATTTTTTCCACCTCCTCATCGCCCTCAACCTCAGAAGATACCCCAGTCTTACGAGTGGTCTCTCCGCCTGCATCCAAAGCAGGGGACATCAACGCCCGCTCACCTTCCAGGAACACGCCGCTAATATGCGTACTACCCCACCGCAGCGGGTCGACCGTCAGCCTACGCGCGCGCGTAGGTGGCGTTGAAGCGGCAGTCCGCCGTCTTTTTCTTCCTTCTTTGCCTCCCTGGCTCCTGATTGAGGCATTTTGATTTTGGGCTTTGAGAACGTCAAGGGGGAGACCGATGGGACGGGCAGGGCGTATACGCATGGGCCGGATGAGTCGCCCAAGCGGGGTGACGGACCATTGTGGACGTTGATGGACGTTTGAGGGAGTGACGAGGGACATGTCGCGTGCGTGTCTTGCTTGAACACCGCGAGCAGCTAGTCGTCTTCGTTTTCGCCGCGGGCGGGCGCTATCCTCCGACTCCGCAGCCGCCTTTTCGAGGAAAATCCTATTTACGTGCATATGATGAGAAAAGTAAAATTATTAATGGGCACTGCAATTGGCACCGGACGTGCGCAGTCAAGGCTCACCGCTCGTGGTAATCAGGCTTTGCTTCTCCGATACGCAGCTTTGCGCCTTTCCACGTCGACCCGCTAAGTACATTCATGCCTAACGAAAAGCAAACCATCGATTGAATAGAGGGGTTGGGCAGCTAGGGCTCTACATACATCTGGATAGTTGAGGCTTTGTTGTCTGTAGAGTGACATAAGCGAATTTGCGTGGCTGGCCGAGTGCATCGAGCTTGCCGAAACCGTCCAAAGCGGTGAGCGAACCAAAGGTGGCAAGACGGCGTTCGAGGTCATGAGAAGATATTGCTGTGGTGAGGCCGGAAATGTGAAGTCTCTTTGATATGAGCTCATCTGGCATGATTGGTAGTTAATGAGTAAGCCTCGGAGGGACTCGGCGTCCCCCTTATTATAACCCGCCCCTTGTCCTAACTGGCCTTGTCTCAAAACCACGATGAGCAGCTCGTTCAATCCATTTCGCACTCAAATCGCCACTTCAAACCCTCTGGAGCCTCGGCCTCTTCAACCGTTCCTCCTTCATACATCTCTGCTCCGCCGCCCTCCTCAGCCCCTCCGAACTATTCTGACGACGAGGACGAATCCCAGAGGCTCTTCCCGAACTTACACCAAAGATTCCACCAGGTCGTCCATCTCAACCCATTGCTCAGAACCCAGTTAGCAGTCGTTTACCGCCGCCGTCTCTTCCCCACGTCCGTCTTCTGGCTCTTCTGGCCCCCTCTACCGTCCAATAGACCCCAGGCAGACGATGTCCTTTCAACCGACGGTATATCCGAATCCGCTCCGCCTGCTTACTCAGTGACGCCTAATGTCGGCGGAGGTGAGCTGGTTGTAGAACAAGGCCCGCGCAGACCGTTCCAGCGAGCCCCCGATCCACTCTTGCAGCTCTCAACTCCCCCGAGTCAGCAAGAGCAACAGGCACAGCGACAACATTTGCAACCACCTCAACCCGAACGTCCTCAATTTGCGCCACCCCCTGGCGCACCACCGTCCCATCCTGGGCGCCCAAACTCCCAGTTATCCGATTTTGCACAAGACTTCTATAATAACCCAGGCGTTGCTACAACTCCACCTCCTGCTGCACAGCAGCAGTCGCAACAGCCTCGCTATGCCCCTCCACCAGGCCCACCACCTCCCCATCGTCCAGCGTCGACATCAAGTGGCGCAGGACCAACGGCGCCCCCTGCGAGTGATGGACGGCCCACAACCACGCCCACGCCGGGTCGTCCTCTACTGCGCGACGGCAAGACGCTCGTCTACCCTGAAACCTACCTATGTCAGAAATGTACGTTCTGTACCCCGTGTCCTCTCCACTGTTCACCCACATTTTACCGTCCCAAAATGCGAAAAGGCCAGAATACGGGCTACAAGAACTTTGATCCGTCTCACCCATGTCGCAAGTGCTGGGATCGTTTTGGCAAGCCATATACAGCCGCTCTCGCCTCGAGCCCGTGGGGTAACCAGGCCTGTGGGCAGAGCCAGAGCCAACGTGGCCGCTCATTCCAGCGCCCGCTGCCCGCATTCAAGCCCCGCAAGCACAAGTGCAGCCTCCACCACCGCCACCAATGCCTGGCAGCTATCCCCCTTCCGGGATGCAAAGTCCCAGCTCGCGACCTGTGCCTATACCATTTCAAGGTGTGCCCCGCCAGGTTCGACTGTTGTCATGCCGGGTGATCCACGTATCGGGGGACGATTGTGCTGGCAGTGCGGCGGACGCGGCACGACCTCGTTCTTCCTCTTCGACGAGATAACATGCGACACTTGTGGTGGCATCGGGAGACTGATGAATTAAACGGTTTTCTGTCTGATGATCTAGTCATACGCAAGAGAGAATTTGCGCATGTATGGTTTACTGAATCTATAGACTATCGCTAGGGACATGTGTATAGTTTTGCGTTTCATCATTTTGGCTGCCTGACAAGACATTGAACTGGATGATAGGCATGAATGTCAAGTCTAATAATGAACATAGTACGTACTGATGCATTGTATGCATCGTATCATCGCCCTTCCCCAGCAGTCTTCTGTCTCTGACGCTCTTCAAGCAGCGCCTGGTTTAGCTTTTGCAGTCGTACGGTGACGGCCTTGTCGCCGCCATTTAGAGTAGAGTTGCGATTCTCGAAATCATTGAGAAAAGCCTGAATGCGAGTCTGGGCACGCTTTGCAGAGAGATTCTTGCTCGTCGTTGTGGTAATGCGAGGGGCGGGTCTGAGAGGTTGATGTTGTCCATCATGAGCCCCGCGCGGGTGTTGCCGGAAGCGTCCAATCAGCGTTTGCTGAACCCTTGACGACTGCTGCTCATTCAACACTCAGAGAGTGACATGTCTCGCTTTGTGCGCGCTTCAAAATATAGGTAATCTTTCTTTCTTATCTGCATAAGATCGCTCCCTGATCCTTGCCATAGACATGTCTTTGGCCAGCCGGCCAAGAAAGAGCACGGTATCGACAACCTCAAGGTAACCAGCAGCGCATGGGATACAAACGTAGTCTCTTCATCTGGCGTGTGTACCGTTCTCAGATCTTTTACACGAATCCGTGCTCATATCGTGGCAGAAATATATCAGCGTGAACTGGAATGCCTCAGGCGGCGGCGCGTTCGCCATCCTCCCTGCTCCTTCTCCCTTCACAGGAGCACCAGGGATACCCTACAAACTCCCTGACATAGTCCCACTTGCTCGTAGTCACACTGCGCCAGTGCTAGACACAGACTGGTCTCCGCACTCGGACACGATCGTCGCGTCCGGTGGCGAAGACGGCAACGTGCTCATATGGCAAGTCGATCCCAATGCTTTCGAAGGGTGGAACTCAGATGGCTGGACGCCCGTGGACTTCTCGCCCGTATTGCACATCAACGCATCGCCGCGAAAAGTCGGCCAGGTGCTCTGGCACCCAGCTGCGCAGCATGTCCTCGCAAGCGCCGTGGGCGACCACACCGTGAAATTGTGGGACCTGGGTGCGCCCGAATCTCCACGTGCCGTACTCTCAGGCCACGGTGATAGCATCCAAAGTCTTGCGTTTAATCCGACGGGACAACTACTCGCGACAACCTCCCGTGATCGCAAACTACGCCTGTTCGATCCCCGCGCAGGCGGAGAAGCCGTACGCATCACTGATGGCCATGGTGGCATCAAGGGCGCGCGTGTGGTCTGGATGGGAGACCGCGATCGTATCGCTACGACGGGATTTAGCCGGATGAGCGATCGTCAGGTGGGCGTGTGGGAGCTTGGAGCGCTGAAGAACGTCAAGACGATCACGCTGGATCAGTCTGCGGGCGTCGTAATGCCCTTCTGGAGCGACAATAACATCCTTTTCCTCGGTGAGCCCTTCCGAGTTGCCCTTTTCTAATGCGTATGAATGCTAAGCGCTAAGTGGGTTTCGGACAGCCGGAAAGGGTGATGGAAATATTAGGTATTATGAATATGAGGGAGATAACTTGTACGCGTTGGACGAACACAAGTCGAGCGATCCGCAGCGTGGGATGTGCTTCGTTCCGCGACGGGCAGTCAACACATCAGAATGTGAGATCGCAAGAGCTTACAAGCTGACGACAAATTCTATCGAACCAATCGCGTTCATCGTCCCGCGCAAAGTAAGCTCCTCTTTCTCTTCGTCGCACAACAAACAATTGACTTACCTTGCCAAAAGTCGGACTCATTCCAATCGGACATCTTCCCGCCAGCCCCTGCAATCGAGCCCTCTCTCACAGCAGGCGAGTTCTTCACAGGCAAAGCCGTCTCGCTCAAACTAGTCTCTCTCGACTCCGGCGCTGTCTCTTCCACCGCAGCGTCCTCACCCTCTTTGCCAAGCTCCGGCTCAGGACCAGGACCAACACGCTCTTCGACGGCGCCCACGCCGCAATCCGCGCATACTCCGTCTTTATCCCCAGTCATAGCCCCATCGCTAACTAAAGTTGCGAGCGAACCTCCGTCCGCCTCTACCTCCGCGCCTTTAACGCCAGCCGACGTACAAATTCCGCCTTCTCGCTCTGCATCCACATACACCCCAGACGTGCGTTCTCTTTTCTTCTTCTCTTCCTTGTTCATGGGACCGAATTACTGAAAAAATCATTTATATAAATCGTCTTTTTTGGTTCGTAGGACGGCAAAGCTTCTGCTTTGCAGGAGGATAATGATCGGCTCAGCGCCGACCTGCGCGAGGCGAATGCGAAGATTCGGAACCTCGAGTTGCAGGTAGAAAGTCTCAAGGCAAATGCGCGCAAGGCGGCAGCGCTGCTGGATGATTGATTTTTTTTTCTTTTGTGACGTTGGTAGGAAAATTGTTGTGGAAAGTATATATCATATACAGTAGTCGCGAAGAGAAAAAAAAAAAGAAGACTGATTCCCCTTTGTGTTTCTTGTTTTCTGGATTGAAAGGAAAGAAAAGTGTGCCGTGTACTGTACGGCTTCATTCTATGCGTTCTTGATGAATGTTGGCCTTTCAGTGGCGTCAGTGGACTCCAGGCAAGTCGTCATGTATTGCATGAACCCCCGTGTGGATAAGTGTGAACGCGGCGAGGCGAATATGCTTGAGTATGCACACCTACTGTATCATTCGGACTGGAGCAAAACCCTAGTATTGTTGTTGATATGGATATCCGCAAACTTCCCCACTGCAAAACTTATAGTCTTTTCGACGGGGCCGATTTTTTACAAGCCTTGCGAGGCTTCTCTACACCACGCCGTACTGCAGACCTAAGGGAACGGTAAGACAGGTTATGAAGGTAGACGAGGGCTGCTTACACTTTGGCCCGGGACCGATCCTCGTAGATTTCGAGCCGTTCCGCGCCGATGAGATCTGTGAGGGGCGAAGCCGGTGAAGTTCCAAGACCAGCTGTCGCTTGAAGAGTAACGAAGGCGACCAATTGGCAACTTGAAAGCGCATCTCCAAGGCAGCTCAACTGTGTGTCTTATTTTCCTGCGCGGCTGACGAACAGGAAGAGCTACTGTATGGCATGAGGAAGACGAAGTGGGTAAATTGTAAACATAAGCAAGAGGTGACCCAAAAAGGTTCGCCGGATCTAGTGAACAAATCTTCGAGGCCGAGGAACCTTCCTCAAGATGAAGAACAAAACAACACGCTAAGAATGATGAGATTTTTCAAGGAGCTAATGACGACGAGTATGAATTTGTTGCACTACGCATGACTGCATGACTCTTGAGGCGCACATGAATTCAAGTGTGGCACGGGGTGCACGGTCAGGTAACGCTATCTATACGAAAGACGCGCAGTCCACGGGAAGCCTTCGAAAGTGCGATAAATGTTGATGATAGTTTGCAAAATCCTTTCGAGTTCGCAGAATATATCCACTGCTCGCTATCCATAAGGTAAAGAAGAGGGGCAACAATAGATCGGACGGAGTAACTTGTGTCAGACACGGTGACGGGGCAGTCGAGTGTGCGGGCCAGAGTAGCTTTGGTAAGGCGACTGCGCATTCGATTGGATCCGAGGTTGTGTCTCAATTAATCCTGTCTCTCACCGCTTTACTGGCGGACATCCCCCGAAAGTTTCCGCTGGCACGCCTTTTAATATTCACCTCAATTTCACCGAGTGTCCAAATCCCAAATCCTCCCGTAATGTCGCCTCCACGCGAAATTGCAGGTTGGGGTCCCATTCGTTCTTTGCTCTGTCTATCTCCCCTACTTCTCTTTGTGCCATGGCTCGCCGTCCGCCAACACTACCCTAATGGTAAAACACACATAGTCTTACCTATTACCTACTTATTTCCTTTTCCCTTCGACTCTAGCCCTTCCCGTGCCTATAACAGAATTGTGATCACTCGTCCTATCGGCCACATGTCCGTTTCCGACTAATGACGAAATTTTAGAGTTGATCCAACTACTGGTCATCCGCAAATCTCAGAAACGCAGATTCTCGCATATGTTCGGCACCTTTCCGATGACATTGGGTATCGCACTGTTGGGACAATGGAACACGCTCTCGCTGATAAATGGATGACCGACACGGCCTATGAAATCCAGAAGGAGTGCGAGCGATTGGTACGCGTCAATCCGGGTGAGCATAAGCTAGAGTGCGAGGTTTGGCATCAACAAGGCAGCGGCAGTCATCGGTACGTTGCCTGCACATCAATTCATAAGGTGTTTACCTACATGACTCCTTCCCAGGTTCGACATGATGGGCAAAAGACTTTACAAGACCTACGCTGACCTCACCAACATCGTCATACGCGTGTCCGACGGCACCCCCGAGGGAAAGAAACATGCCGTACTGGTGAGCGCACATCTCGATAGCACCTTACCCAGTCCTGGCGCTGCGGACGACGCGCTCTCCGTCGGTGTCATGCTTGACTGTATACGCGTGCTTACGCATACCCCTGGGTGGACGCCTAGCCACGCCATCATCTTCTGTAAGCGGCTTTTCGACGGTTTTTTCTTCCACGACCTGAGTTCGGTGTAGTGTTCAATCACGGAGAAGAGTCGCTCCAGGACGCGTCGCATCTGTTCTCAACACAACATCCCATAGCCCACACGTGCGTTTTTGCACTAGTAACGCGTCGTCGTGGTTCCTTACATATAATCCTTCTAGTATACGCGCATTTATTAATTTAGAAGGTGGGTTCCGTGAGCTCTACCGTGACTCATTGGGCATATATTTCATGGTTTTGCTTAGCTGCCGGAAACGAGGGAGGCGAGTTGCTATTCCAGGCAACCTCGGAAGAAATGATTCGGGCATATTCCAAAGTTCCGAGGCACGCAAGGTTATTTCATGCATTCCCTCTCAGCCGCTGATAGCATGTCCAGACCCTACGGTACCGTCATCGCGAACGAGGTTTTCAGCTCCGGAGTTTTACTTTCTGAGTATGCTGCGCTCGACGATTTGAAGTACTCGGGATGGCTGACTTGGTCGCGTTTAGTACGGACTTTCGCCAATTTGAGCAATATCTCAAAGTTCCGGGGCTCGACGTATGTTGTACTTGCATCTTCCCTTCGCACTTCCCCGATATTTACTTTCGATCTAGATGGCCGTTATCGGCAACAGTTATGTGTATCATACACGCCAGGTATGACTTAGGTCGAGGTCACTACCCTTTGACACACTGAGAATATGCTAAAGGACATAGTTGAAAATATCCAACCTGGGGTAGCCCAGGTGAGCTCGCATTTGTTCTCTCTGTGGCTCTACTGAATAACGACCGTAAGCGCATGGGCGAGAATGTTCTCGCAATACTGAGATACCTGTCCTCGGATGCGTCTCCGTTGCCTTCGTTGACGACAGGCTACACGCGTCCCACCACCGTCTTCTTTTCCGATTTTGGCCGGTTCATCCAATACCAGTTTTCAACCGCTCGCCTAATGTACGGCACGCTATTCACACTCTCCCTCTCACTGGCTTGGTTCGTCTATTCCGAGAGAGTGCCTGGCTCTCGCTCGGGCTCCAAGTCACAGACAACCGCTGGCGGCTTTTGTATGGCGCAGTGGAACAGCATCCGGGCTCACCTTATCGCATTTGGAGGAGCACTGATCGGCGCGAATGGGCTTGCGATCATAATGCATCGCGTCCTCGGCCGCAACATGAGTTGGTTCGCATCCGAGCAATCTGCCTTGCTCTTGTATGGTCCAGCCGCGTTGACAGGTTCGTCTATCGTTCCGGTTTTCCCCCGTATCCCAAATGCCGATGATGGTGAATCTCGTTCGCTACTATGATATAGGCACGCTTATATCGCAAACGGTTCTCATCCCCGATGTCGTCCGTACGGAAGATGAGCGCAACGTGCTCACTGCCCTTCTGTTGATGCAATCGGGCGGCGCGCTGGCGCTGCAGCTGCTCGGTATCGGTTCGGCGTACTTTTTGTTTGTCGCTGCGGTGCCACTATTCGGCGCGCTTTCGCTGGACGCACTCCTGAATCGTGGTGGCCTCCTTGTCAGTCTGTGGACGTACGCGCTGGGCATGTTCGTGCCACTTCTGAGTGGCACGAGAATGGCGTGTATCGTTCTTGACGTGTTCGTCCCGCTTGTATGTTCCTCTCATTTTCTTTCTTTCTTCCGTGCGCGCGTGCGGATTTCTCTACCTTATGAAATTCGATCTGATATTCTAAATTTTAGACCGGACGCTTCGGTGCGGATGCGCCTGCCGAACATATCATCGCATCAATCGTCACACTCGTATTATCTCTCACTGTACCGCTCGTTACGCCCTTCTCGCACCGCTTTCCGCGAAGTGTACGCGTAAAAGCAATCACGATAATGAGTATCGCGACCCTAGCTATAGCGGTGGTATTTTCTCTCCGCTCACCCTTCGACGAACGACACCAGCGTCGGCTGTTCGTCTTAAGTTCCTATAATGTGAGAGATTTCTTACTCCCTCATAATTTGGGGGTGGGAGAACTGTTTTTGGTGCTGGGTTTGCTGAATTGGGCACTATCATCAGCTCACCTCTCACGAACGAGATCTTCATATCGGGGCAGCCGATGGCGCGCCCGGATTCGATCAATTGGTTGATGATATTGCTACCAATTTTGGCAAGGTCGGTGCACAGTCTGTTCAAGAAGATATGCACGACTGGAATGGAGATTGGGATATCCTATACCCGTTTTCAGCTGTGAGTAAACCTTTTGCTTATTGTCGGAATCTAGAGGTTTTGCTTACTTTATTCTTTCCCACCGAACCAAATAAATGTATTGCGTGCCATGCACCCAACTCAGTTCATGTCACCGTACAAGATACCACTTCCCATAGAACCCGGATACGTTTCCCCTTTCTCCACAGGCGAACGCGCTTGTAGAGTCGAGGCCGTCAACGATACCGTCGACGTGCTGGCTGGTACGCGTAGCCTAACGCTAGAAATAACTCACCCTGGGCTGATCTGGACAGGTGAGTAGTACTCGTGTCCCCTGATGGGGTTCGAAAATTCACTATCATTTTAACTCTCATAATCACACTAGTGATTGCGTTTGACGCACACGTTCTGCGATGGACGCTCGATGACGCTCCACCGGACGGATACGCGCGACACCATATCAAAGAGGCATCGTTTTTTGGCGTTGACCGCTGGTCAGTCGACCTCGTTTTGCAGGGAACTGCTGCTACTGAGCCGCTGGCGATCAATTTTATCGGTATTGACGAGTCGGCGATGTGGCCCGCGAAGAAGAAAAAAGCAGGCAACTCGAATTCTGGCAACAGCCATGAGACCATGGACCTGTTTGAGAAGCTGGATGGTTGGTTAACGCGTGAGACGCGTGGAAACGTCGACGTCATGCTCCTTGCTACGGTCGGCGGCGTCGTAAGGGTATGATGAACAGATTCTGTATTCTGTTATTGCTTTGTTGTCAGATCGTCCGACGGGTTGGGTTGATCCCATCCAAGTTGACCCCATATAAAATATCTAAGAGCAGTAAATGACCATCTCTCTTTTGCATCCGATGTAGCACATATACAGAGACAAGAGACAAAGTACCACTTATCTAGAAAGCCTGATGCCCAAGTGTCTTGTCTTTTCCGAGTCATCTTCAAGCTCTATCAAGAGAATAGGAGTCTGCAAGCCGGTAAAGTACAATATATGGGCATCAACACGAATGTCATGCGGTCATGGTCAGAGCAACACATAGACAGTTGGATAGCTCACCCTGGACGAGGTGAACCTGTGCTGGTGATACGTAGACACAGAGTACTCAGGCCGAGTGTATACTGTATACTGTATGTGTCCAGTGATAGCCAGGTAGAGTCAACTACATGGTATGGACAGCGACATCCAGAGAAGACTCACCCTTAGTGACTTGTAGACACAGAGTACTGAGGGGACACGACGCGTGATATATACTCTAGGACACAGGTGTCGTGACTCAGTGCATGAATCTCTATGTTCCAACACAAAGTAGTACAATCGCAGCGAAGACCAGCTTCAATTGGTTAACAATCTTCTGCGGCTCTCATTCCATCGAGCTGGTCAAGACTCCATTTCGTTCCGTTTTGACGGTGGACAGGGAGATCGTGACTGCGTCACTGCTGATGACGCTACTGGCGGGGCTCGCACGAGCCTTACCATTGAACTGAAGGTTAGATTATTTGTGACTTGGGTTATTCGAGAGGGAGAGAAGAAGAGTCAAAGACGTACGCCTTACGGTTCCCTGCAACTCGCCTCTTTGGCGTACCCACAGCACCGGAGCCAGAATTGCGAGGCCTGAACCCTTTCACTACCTTTCCCAAATCTGTCAGCATGTCCTTGGGGGTCGTGAAATGCTCTGACTCCAGGCCCAGGTTCGTGGTCTTGGTCGACCCCTGCGACTCCGGGCCCTGCATAGAATTGTCAGAGTCGGAGTCCTTGTCGCCGTGGTAGCCACTGTCGCCGCTGCTATCGTTGGAGTCGTTGCCGTTGTCGCCACTGCTGCCGTCGGAGACGTCGTTGCCGTTACCGCCGTCATTGGAGTCGCCGGACTTAGCGCTGTCGCTCTCGTTGTAATCATCTGCCAGTGGATCATTGAAATGAGGATCCGGTCCCCTAGCATCCGACTCCATCTGTTCCGAATCCCAGTCCGACCGGCCTGTTCCAAATAGTCTGAGTCGGCCTGTTCCAAATCCCAGTCCGACTCTATCTGATCCTGATACCTCCATGACGACTCCGATCCTAACATATCCCCTCATTATAATTGCCTGGTGCATCACCCAAATTGGAATCGCCCCCCGCGTTATCGTCCTCAGGTTTCCGGTGCCCCTCATTCGTCGACCAGCGATCGTCGGAGTCCATCCGTTTCTCCCACACCACTATCCGATCCTTAGGGACATCCACTGCGTTGGAGCGCAGTGCAAGTATCTCCTCTAGAGTTACAGGAGCCGCGAGTGTGAAGTGGAAGACAGAAAAGATGAGAAGGATCGAGAAGGCTATGATATACCGTCGCATTTTGTCGGACATGTGATGTTAATTAGATGACGTTGTCCGTTGAGTATATCAGATCGAAAAGAGAACACAAGGTCCAGAACGGATGGAAGTGGGCTAAAAATTCGAGATGATAACGGATTAGTGAAATGAAAGTGAAGGAGAGGCGACACGCACTATCCAGCCTGTAACGTTGAAGTGAGCAAATGGGTAAGAAAAAAACATTTTGAGTCGACAGGTTATATATTTGCCTGCACCAATGGAAGGCCGTTGACATAAATCATTGATAAATGCTGTACAAGATCAATGCTCCAGATCATAAAAAGTATTACATCTAAGGGATGCGATGCAAACCATGAAGTAGTAGCTCAAGTATGTGTGATGAAGTCGTTGTTCCACGTCACCATTCGCTCTGACGTCAGGCAGCAGAGTGATTATGGTAACATCCACTGGGACGCCATGGAGTGGCTACGCAAAGTTTAATGTACTTTGCCGGCATAAGTAACATATTGACCAAATTGATGGATTGAATTATTGAAAGCTAACTAGTAGGCAAAAACTAGTGCGTAGTGAGGATTGATGTGGTGGCTCGGAGATGCAAACCGAGATGATACAGAGACCAGCATCGGCGAGATAAAAAGGAGGATACAATGCAGGTGACACTGCAGAGAAGGTTGAGAAACAACCGGACACGAACTAAAGTGATTTCAGGGCCGCAGTACTACCGTAGTTCAATCGGTGTTATTGGCGCATTGGGAGTAGTCAGATCGCGAGAGAGTTGAGTCGGAGAGACTGGCAGTGAGTTCGGTTGATTGCTGACAATAGAGAGTAACTGAGATGCGAGCGTGAGGGTACACAAGCGGACGCAAAGTGCCGTCGGGTAGCTGTGGCTTGCCGAAATCGCCTTGGTCGCTTGCTTGCCATACTGTATTGCATTTCTCAAGCATCTCTTGTCTATGATCCAATCCACACGCTATAGCGCTAGGCATAATTTGGCGAAAGATTTGTATGATCTGTCACTGTCGCGATGGTTTGGCACATATATACACGGCAGTCCCTCACACCGGTTTATGGGGCTTGGCATAGTTATTGGCTGACCTGGCTGCTTGAGGCAGGAACGCATAGATTCCAGTCTCGCACATTATGTTCTTGCTGTATCTACACATGAATTAAATCAGAATTGATTTCCACAATTTACTTTTCATAGCGACTTGTTTAGCTACTGTATAACCCCTCGATGATCCAGTACCTGCACCGCCAAATAGTATAACCTAAGTAGCAAAGACCAGCTTCAGTTGGTTAACAACATTCTACACGCTCATTCCATCGTCTAATCGAGCCGGTTAAGAATCCATTTCTTTCCGGAAATCATGTACGGACGTGACTGCACCACCGCCTACGACGCTACTGACAGAGGTCGCACGAGCCCTAACCATTGAACTGAGGGTTAGAATATTCGTGACTTTGGTTATTTGAAGCGAGAGAGAAGAGGCAGAGACGTACGCCTTAGTGTCAACGGTTCCCTGCAACTCCCTCTTTGGCAGACCCGCAGCATCGGAGCCAGAATTGCGAGGCCTGAACCCGAGTGCGCCTTTCAATATCTTTCCAAGATTTGTTAGGTGCTCGGGTTTTGCGGGATGCTCTGACTTCGGGCCCATGTTCTCTGCCGACGCCTGCTCGCTCTGCACAATATCGTCAGAGTTCTCGGAGTCACCGTCGTAGCCGCTATTGCCGTTGTGGTCACCGTTGTGGCCACCATTGCCGTTCCCATTGCCGTCGTCAGAGCTGTCAGACTTAGCGCCGTCGTTAGAGTTGTCGGACTTGGCGCTTTTTTCGCCCTCGTTGTAGTATAACTTATTTATCTCGTCCTCGTCGTAGAGTAAGTCATCTCCCAGTGGATTATTGTAATGGGGGTCCGGTCCCCTAGCGTCCGACTCCGTCTCATCCGAATCCCAGTCCAGCTCTATCTGATCCTGATTCCTCCATGACGACTCCGATCCTAACTTATCCTCCTTGTTATCCTTCCGGTACGCCTCGTTCGTCGACCAGTGGTCCGGCTCTTCGTAGGGGTCCATCCGTTTCTCCCACGCCGCTATCCCATCCTTAAGGACATCCACCGTTTTGGAGCGTACTGCCAGTATCTCTCCTGGAGCTACAGGAGCCGCAAGCCCGAAGTGGAAGACAGAAAGAATGAGAAGTATCCACAAGGCTATCGTATACCGTCGCATTTTGTCTGACATGTGATGTTGATTAGATAGCGTTGTCGGTTGAGTAGTCAAGGTGATCTCAGATCGAAAAGAAAACACAAAGTCCAGAACGAATGGAAGTGGGCTAAAATTCGAGATGATAATGGGTTAGCGAAATGAGAATGGAGGAGAGGCGACACGCACTACCCAGCACCCAGTACTGTAACGTTGAAGTGGGCAAAGGGGTTAGAGAAAACGTCTCGAGTTGACAGGTTATATATTCGTATGTACCAACTGAAGGCAGTTGACATAAATCATTGATGGATGCTGCACAAGATTAATGCTGCAGATTATTGCAGACAAGGGATGCGATGCAAACCATGAAATAGTAGCTCAAATATGTGTGACGAAGTCGTTGTGCGGCGTTCCGCGTCGCCGTTCGCTCTGACGGCAGGCAGCAGAGTGATCATGGTAACATCCGTTGCGACGCTTCGGAGGTGGCTATGCAAACTCTAATGTACTTTGCCAGCACAAGTAACATATTGACCAAATCGATGGATTGAATTATTGTAAGTTAACTGGTAGGCGAAAACCAATGCGTTGACGTGGTGGCTCGGAGATGCAAACCGAGATGGCGCAGAGACCAGATAAACAGGAGGATGCAACGCAGGTGACACTGAGTGTGCAGAGAGAAGTTTGAACAACAAACACAGTGTACACGAACTAGATCACTCACTCCTCAGTGACTTCAGGGCCCCGTAGTACTACCGTAGTCCAGTCGGTGGTATTGGTGCATTGTGAGTAATCAGATCGCGGGAGATGAGGTGGCAGTGAGCTCGGTTGATTGCAGGGCAATAGAGAATAACTGAGATGCGGCGACACCGGCGGACGCAAAGCGCCGTTGGGCGACTCAGAAACCTGCGGAGTGCGGATCCAGCGCTACTAGTAGCTGGAGAGGTGAGCTGCAACAGGCAGGTAGGGAATGCGTACTCACTGCGGCAATATGCTGGCTGATGGTCACATTAAGCCTGCTGTGTATACCGTCATTGCTGGGTTTGCAATAATTCTTGCGCAGTTCGACTCACTTGCTCCGGGCATCTGCGGAAATGCTCATTTTTTGGCTGTGTAGTAACGTAGTTTGATGGCACTGCAGGGGGACTATGTGAGACAAGCGGCAGCGAGTTATTAAAGGCGAATTAGATGAGGACTGGCTTGTCCAAGTTTGGAGCGCAAGTGACCGGAGCGGCTCGGCCCGCTGTAGCGCCTGACACCGCACCTCTGTAATTACTTATGAGCCTGAAATGCAGGGAGAGTAATACTTTTTATTTTCTT
This sequence comes from Russula griseocarnosa, assembly GCA_022884055.1. NCBI lineage: Eukaryota > Fungi > Basidiomycota > Agaricomycetes > Russulales > Russulaceae > Russula > Russula griseocarnosa. The sequence goes on from JAGKRU010000036.1 coordinate 117,107, forward strand.
AGACTTTCTTAGAGCTCGACTCAAGATATGAGATCTCATTCAATGAGACGTTGACTCAAGCATGTCCGCCATAGTACTAGGAGACGCTCAGACGCATTCGGCGTTCTCTGGATGAATTCCCACATTTCTTGCAGATTTGCGTCTACCATCTGGAAGACACATTGTACTTTCCATGTGTTCCTGTTTCCTCGCTGTTGTCAACGTTGATGGTTCCCCAGTTATCCAATTTGCGCATTTCTCAATCAAGGAATGCTTGACATCCGAATGGCTAGCCGAAACAAAGAACACTATTTCCAGTTACTATGTTTCTATTCACCCTTGTGAAAGCCTGTCTAAATGTTCTTCTACATCCTGACGAAAGTGTCACTGGGGACAACTTCGAGAACTTTCCTCTTTCCGAGTACGCCTCTAGGCACTGTCAATCGTGCATGATGGGATCAAACGTCTGTTTGACCCAAGCAAATGCCACCTTTCAGTCTGGTCTGGATTTACGACTCGGAAGACACCCAGAGTCGACACGTCCACTATGAACGCCCGCGAAAGGCCGGGGCAACATTGTTACATTATGCTGCTTTCTGTAGCATGCATGCTGTCGTTACGTTGTGAAACTTGGCCGGGACCTTCTCAAACACAACGCAAATACTGAAACCTGGAGTTTCTCTGGGCGATGTACAGGGATCATGTAAAAGTCGTTCCGCTCCATATGGAGTATGGGGTGGATATCAAGGTCCAGGACATAAATGATACGCCGTTATATTGGGCATTGGAATGGGGAAAACCAGCAGCTGCGCAAGCGCATGTCATGCATGATGCTAATGTGAAAGCCCTGTGCAAAAAAAGCCAGACTTTTATTACATTGGGCAAAAGGAGGAGAGGCTGCTCGACTTCTCCTAGAACACGGCGTAGATGCGAACGCCCTGGATATCAAGAAACGGACACCGTCGAATCCTGCATCGGAAGAGGGATGTGTGGGAGTTGCTCGAGTCCTCCTCGAGCATGGTACAGATGCGAACGCCCGAGATGCCAGCAACGCGACTCCGTTACATCTGGCAGCTATACCGAGGTGCCCCCACGCTGAATTTTCACTGTTGCTGCTCCAGTACGGCTCTGATGTTCACGCACAGGATGATGAGAGTCAGGGTTCATTCATGAGAACGACCGCAAACTGGCATGACGACATTATGCAGTTACTGTTGGAGAACGGGGTAGAGGGTCGTCGGAGGTGATGACGACGGACCGACTTGATGACTCGATATGCGATTGTCGTAATATCCATAGGGGTGCGTGTGGCTTTGATGTTGTACAGTATACAGAAATGCACATAGTCTTAATCGCACGTCTGCCCCAGATTACGAAGGTAAAGTCAGAACCTGAGGCATCAGGCGGAAGTGCCAGACGTCGTTCGTAATTCTTCGTCTTTGATTTTGGATTGGAAATAAAGATTCGGAAAGTGGTCGTGTCTCATCACTATTCGACAGACATCAGCTTAGTGACCGAAAAGGAGAGCCCCGTGTTGGTCAGCAGAAAGAGAATCCGCTTGAAAGTGTCCCGGCGGCCCTTCGATTTGGCGCGTTCCATGAGTCTCACTCGGAAGACTTGTTTGATATGATCATAATCTTCGAAGTCCAGGATTTCGAGGATGCCCCTGGCCCTCTGCCCGCATGCGTATTAACAGGCGTAGCGCAAGGACACCCTATCCGAGGACTGTTTTGCCAGGACGTTTAGACTCGTTCCGAGTCACAGAGTCGCGACTGAGGTACTGGGATTTAACACGATGAACGATATGCCCCAGCCACTCGCTACACCACTGTACGAGTTCTCAAGGTCGACGGCTCGCATCACAACCGCATACCTCAAACTCCTTTCTGGTTGATGACAGGTTCTTCATCCCCGTATTCATGTATTGATCATTAGACCTGCTTGCTGGTAGTTTCTGCTGCGCTTTTTGTCAATAGTGTTGAACGGGAAGCCTAAGCAGGCCAGCACTAGCATGGGGGACGGGTATGAGAGATCCAATTGGCATACAGCCGGAGCGCCATTCCCTTCCTAGAGAGAAAAGATGATGAGAACTTGAAAAAGATAAATAATTGAATATACGCGTTGTTCGTGAATCGTGGTGTCAGTCCCTTCAGTTTCAGTTTCCCTAGGACGATTAGGTCCGGTCAAGAGGGATTGGGACATCGGCTTGACGAACTGAATTGTGTTACGAGGTCGTTTCTATCCTACTCGTACATACCAACGGCTGTCGGTTGCCAGGGAAATATCACACTGAGTCGAGAAGGTATCAACTGGCGGGTGACAAGGTGAGAAACTTCTGACAGTGAACGTGACGTACGGGCACATGTTTACCACGAGGCAACCCGCCGACTCGCCGAGCCCCCTTTTCTCACAGTTGAAGTGTTGAAAATTGTAGGTTGTTCACTATCACCCACGGGGTATCGCTGTCTTGCGATTGCCATCTCGATTCTTCCAGCGTCGTTGTGAGAATATTCTCAACTGAAGAGCTGGCACTGGCAAACCATCCCTATTATGATCGTCGGCCGTCGGCACCCAGGCTGACTTACTTCAACTTTGAGCGGATTCTCAAGATTTTGACTCGGAAATATTGGCTCCTACATTATACTGTCATCTACGGGAGTTGACGGCCGAAGCTAGCTAGGGCCTTCTTAATTCCTTCACAGGGGTGGCACGACTCGACATCATACATCATCTTGATGACAATGACACCGCAACAATGCGCCCACCACTGGCATTTGATATCATGGCCATGGACGTCAATCCCATACTATCCCCTGGCGCCCGGGAATAATGTTCAGCGGCTCAATTTTGTTCGGGAATCATGCACCCTTGATCTCATTAAGCGCGATCATCAGTAATGTAGAGGTGAGGATCAACCCCATATTTGACAATTCACTAACAGAGTTGGACTCGGAAGACTGAAAAGAAACTAAAGATACCGTTGCGGCACCGTACAATATAGCGCGACTACGACTACAGTGGTATCATTATTACATGTCACGCCGCAGAACCACGGTATGGCTGACACGCGTCTCGCAACACTTGAAGTGGCGCGCGCATGCGAGCGTTCTCTCGGTTAACTTTGCAATGACAGAAAGTTGCTCCCGATGGACTCTGTTTCATTACTCTGGTGCAGTAAAAGAAGTCATGACGGCGTTCTTGTTGTATTGGTCGCGGTAGAGGCGGAGCAAGTTGGAACCATCGGCTCGACTTGACCTAAAGTCCCTCCTTCCCGCACAACGGACACGCTCAAACCTCTTCAATTACAGCGGATGTCTACGTCGCGTTGTGAGAGCAGAAGGAGAAACAAATCACAATTTTCTGACACTGGGAATATTCCGCTGGATTTTAGCTCAGAGTTCTGGGGAACATCACAGCAGTAGGTTATTGATTTCTCTGCTCGGGCCTCTATCTCCTTGTCTTCAGAACCTGCCGCTGCCTTCTCTTCTTTCCCATTCTAACCGCTAGTGGCGCGTCCTTCGTTTCGGACTTTTTTGCTGACATGAGAAGCAGCAGCAAGCCCACCCACTATTGCTTCCTGGGACGCTCGTATCGGCGTCACAGACCATGGAACAATTAAAATGTTAGTGTATGGCTGTCTGGGCGACATGTACAATACATCAACGGCCGCCAGTGCCACTGTATACCGTCCGGGCGGGCGGATGGAAGCGCGGTGTCAAAGTTCTCCAAGTCCACCGTAATTCTAGCGTCGAAAAGGTTTAGCTGTTTACGTTGCGCACGTACGCAGTACGTCACTTACTGCGCTAGAGGTGACGAAGAGCGAGCGGCACCGTGGCTTTGGACAATACTGTACCCGAGATGGCCGCCACTGGTACAGAGCCGAGCCTTCTTTTGATTTCCAGCAACCACGGGACCTGGGTCGTCTGTCGGTGGTAGACCCCCTCGGCTCAGGCTGCACCGGATTACGAAGAACCATTCCCATTCAACGGGCGCCAAAGAAAACTTAATAATTCTCGACTCGTATTCATGCATAGACCCAATAATGTGTATACTGTATGTTCAATTGGTCGCTAATTGTGATTATTATGACTCGCAGAACTCGGAAGATTATCCCCGCAGCATGACAACATGTACCTTGTGTTGGCCGTGCGGCGCTTCACAGTTTACTCGCTCTTGTTTTCCGTCTACGGAACCGGGAATTTTGATTCCAAGAATCCGGCGGCCCAACCACGCGTAGGATCGCGTATTGATTCCCAACCCCAACAGCCTCACGTGCATGCCGCCGGGCCCATTTGGGTATTAGTACCCTAGCCCAACTGCAAGTACGTGCGTGCCCCTTTCTCTATCTCTATCTTCATCGATCGAAATGGAATAAAACTGCATTAGATCCGGATGGATGTGTTGGGAGTGGCGGTGGATAGGGGCTGAGGTCGGCACTCGGTAAGAACTACCTGTACTATCGGTAAGTTTGAAGCGCGCAGGGCTGGTCCCTACATCTACTTGCCTTAATAACTAACCCCAGTACGTCCGGAGATTTATGACAAGCGAAATTTGAATTTAATCCCGGTGAGGGGGTCGTACATATTTATCGAAAATACCCGGGAGAAAAAAAAGTTGAAATGGAAGATAAAAGTTTTTTTTTTTAGTTGCTGACGCATCCTGGGGCCCAAGAATCGTTTCGCCAATGCGACAGTAACTCGGACTTGGGGCTCGGGCTCGGGGGGCTTACTAGTACATTGATCTGCCTTCCCTCTTGTCCTTTCTTGGCCATTACAAAAAAAAAAGGAAGATTGATTGGATCAGTCACCGCAGCAACACGACGACAGCGTACTACATTTATCATCAGCCTTTCCATTCTACTTTTTTTTCAAACGAGGAGGGATACAGCTGACTAAGGGCCGAGGAGCACCATCCTCTCCCCATTCTTTCTCTTCAATCGGGCATAGCCCCTCTCGTGGGTGGGCTTCTCTTCTCTTATTATCATGCGGCTGAATGACAAAGGAAGAGAAGTGTCAAGGCCGTCAAGGTTCCACCTTCCCCTTCCTGTTTCCGAGTCTCTTATCAGCCAAGACAAACGGACCAACATACCACGGGCACTTGCCTTCCAATGTCACTGTCATAGCGCCGGTTCTTGTTCCGGTTCCGGTGTAGATATCGGTGTTGGTCGGTGATGGTCGCCGCGGCGGTGTCATGACTGGTCATGTGGTGGAGCGATAGAAATCTCAAACACTGGCGCCAGCGCCTCCCCCTCCCCCCCCTTTCAGTCCACTCCATTTTAGTGGTACACCGGCACAGTACTGTACGGGACATTACAGTACAGCACAGTGCTCGGGGAATCTCGCACAAAAAGGTCAAAGTGACAGAAATTTTTGAGATTCACGGTGGCGCGGCCGCGTCACGTCATGTGGACAAGAGTGCTTCCCGAACGAAGGTGTCCTGAATTGGAACACTCTCCTCTCCCCCTCAGTCTCGGTCTGGAGTTTTTACCGGCGAGCACATATAATATCGAGCACCGTCGTTTGCACCGCCAAAGCGTCGGGCGTGGTTACACCCAGCCCCCCGGTAGACAATAACCCGACACATCCCGAACTCACATTCAGAAGTCTTCGCTCGGGATGGACGGGACTGTCGACAAGGAAACCCTTGACTTTTAACCCCTGAGGCACCGGAGCCACGAGCGCACACATCCTGCTGGGTCTATGCGTGCCGTATCTTGATACCAACTATGACCAGTGCTCTGAAAGTGTATATTGCACACTATGGATATATATGTTTCTTTTCTTTTTCTTTTTTCCTTCCTCGATAAGTGCCAGACCGGAAGAATTCCATCCTTCTTCCGGTCATCACATGTCAAAAGTCTACTCGTCAGCGTCTGAATCCGAATCGCCTTGGGCCAGTCTTGCCAATAACGACCCGTCAAGTGCACCTATACAAAAAAATCAATTAATTACTGTAAAATTTAAAGCAGCGAAAATGACGCACGTCCGGTAGGCGCCCGCCGTCCGCGGTACGCCGCAAGTGGGGACGTCGCTTGCGCGGGTGAAGGAGAAGGTGGGAGTGAGCTCGAGCCGGTGGATGAACTTATGGAAATGTCGGGGGAAGAGGAATGATGATTAGTAAACGTGAGCTTGTAGGACTGGGCGAGACCGCGCGGGTCTGAGGCACCGCCAGCGCTGGTGCTACCCGCGGGGTTAGTGGTCGAGAAGGCGAGTTGGCGCTGGGGCGTTGTCTGTATATTAGCGTGTGTTTAGACGACCGTGAATACATGTATGCGTTAAAGAGTGGTGTGAGACGCACTTTAGGAGAAAGGCCGCCTGATTTGCCGCGCCACATGGGCGGTGTCATCGTGGCTCGGTGTTGTTGCTGCTGGCCTCCTTTTAAGTGAGGCGAGAGGGATTTAGAAGGTGATGGGAGAGGAGGGTAAGGTGCTGGTGGGGAACGGATCGCAATGGTTGCTTGGAAAATGTTGGCGAGGAGTAGACAGAAGACGGATAATTCTGTATGCGCGCGCGCCATCATGATCTTGTGTTAGTAGTGGAGGCAACGCGAATTTATACAGTTGAATCGCACCTGCAATGGCTAGACTCTTCTCCCATGATGACTGAAAGGAGTCGCGGTAAAAGTTCCATGCGGATGCGTACGGTGTTGGAAGGGGGAGGAGGTGTGTCAGGGTGAATAGCGCGATGAGAGCAATGAGGGAGTTTTTGAGACGGTAGACGGCTTCGTGATGGCGTGGCTTGAGAATGTCAAGAAAGGAACTCCTCTGGAGAGACTTTGTTGAGTTTGACGACATGTAGAGTTACAAGTTGGAGGATATCGATGTGATGTTGAGCAAGTGGTGGTGTGGCTGGAATACACGTGACCGCATCGTGTGTGACGTGTAAGAAAACGAAGAGTGCACAGGTCTACTCTAGTGCCTAGTGATAAATACATCCGGTAATTAAACACGACCATAACTGCCCTCTATAAGAAACGCGGACAGCCTGATGACAAGTGCGTCAAGCGCAGTAAGCCACTTGGCCAGCTCGATGTGTAACTTGTCGCTAGAACCGCCTTGGGCGATGCGCGTGAAAAAGTCATCGCGACGGGGTACAGCATGGATGGCAACCTGGATCCGGCTGGGGTGAGCCAAATGGACGGAAGGGGGCGGGAATGAAACCATGTGGGAAACTGACCGAAACAACGGATCGAATGACGAACGAGTGGTGGTGGCGAAGCACGACATCGTACGCGCGCTTGAAACAGACCCGAAGCTCGGCGTCACTGTCTTCCTGTGCATTCTGCAGTGCACGACATGTAAAAAATAGGCCACTAAAAATATGTTCCGGAGGCAGAGAGAGATTTTTTGTTGCGAGTGGACAGACAATGGCAACGAAGTAAGTAAGGTGAGGTGGTGATTTGAAACAAGGCGGCTGTGCTCACCGGGTCAAACGGACCAAACATGCTGTGCCATTCGTCCCGCCCTCCCGCGCTTCAGCCCGAACGAGGTTCTCGAGAGTTTCTGACATGGACTTGTGGGCATTGTATCGAGCGCGGACCCCCTGAAATGCAGCGCGTTAGAACAAAAAAGGGGGCGGGGTCGGGGAACGGGCGGGGGCGGACGTACGGCAATGTTATTTCTGAGATCCGTCTGGACAAATGCAAAGACGGTGCCGCCTATGAGATCTTTAATGGAGGGAAGGGGTTGAGTAAGAGACGCAGTTGATGTGAGGGGATGATGAACTTGCCGAACAAATCCATGAGGCCATCTGCTGCCTCTAAGAATGAGCTTGTTTCAACACCATCAGGCGTTATGGGGACGTTTGCAAATGACTGTTGCGGATGATGTTGTTGATGATTGATACAACACAGGAACATGATTACCGACCTTGACTGTCTCAAACTGGGGAGACTGACTCGGAGGAGGCATATGATGGTAGGAGCAAGGGCGAGCACAGGCATGTTTTCCTCGCTGTGCGCACGACGAGGAGGGTATGATAACCACGTGGCTAGGAAACTACGAATCTAATCACCGTTTATTCGGTGAAAAAGCACGTAAAGTCAAGAAAATACAGGAACAGACGAGGGGAAAGCGGTGCCGCTGGCCCAGTTTGATTTGATTTGATCCGACTGAGATCACTTTTTCTTACTTTTCTTTTCACTTGTTTCCTATTTCTTAAATATTCCTTCATTCCTTCCTTTCTTTCTTTATTTCTCTCTCTCTCTCTCATGTCAGCCTCAGAGTAATCGTCCCCTCTCTTTCTCTTTCTCTCTCGCCGCTCACTTGTCCCCGCACAGCCGCACCCCCCCTTCCACAGACACTCCTTCCCCCTCTCCGCCCTCGATGTCCGTTTATTCTCCTCCATCTCTTTTTGCCGCACCCCTGACACCCCCATGCTGTTCAGGCTGCCCAACAAACGTAAGGCTTCAGAAGAGCTTGATGGCCCAAATGATGGCGTTTCATCCTCGTCCAAAGATTTTGAGGCTGGTCGCGTCACTTGCGAGGCTTGTGGCGACTCTGTTTCCTACCGGGACGAACGCACCGGTGTTTTTACCACCAAGCATTGGGATGCTCACAAGCTCGGATGGTTCGTGCCCACCTCCCTCCTGATCATATGCCTCGCTTACCCCGCTTTCTCCCTCTCCAGCCCTGCCGCTTCCTCCACCTCTCCGGCCCCCGAGCCTCCCAAATCACAGGCACGGCCCTCCGGTCCTTCCGCGGAACCCAAAGCTCACCCCAACTTTAACGTCCCTGGGCCACCATCCAAGCGTCGACGGGCTAAACGTTCCGAGGAGGAGCGTATTCAGTACCTTCGTTCCGACCCTTACGTAGCTCAGTTTGACGCGTACCGCGTCCTCTGTGCGTCCTGTGACAAGTGGATCCGCCTGCGCCCAAATTCTACCTTCTGCTCCATCCCATGGGATGCCCATCGCAAGAGTTGCCTTGCGCGGAAGGGGTGCGTCATTTGTCCCACCCTCTAAGCTTGCTTTTTATTTCATATATACTGAATGCCTCGTAATCATTCGCACCCGCCGCCTACAGCGCCAAAGAAGCGGCGCCACCCTTTGTTGTAGCAGACCCTGACGCACGCAAGTATAATAGCGGACGGGTCCTCTGTAAGGCCTGCAATAGCTGGATTTTTGTCGGCCAAGAGAGCCAAGCTGCACAAGCATGGGCACAACACCGTGCCCAGTGCCGTCCTGCATCACCATCAGCCCCCTCAGCTGCAATCCCGAGGTCCGCCTTTCTATCTCTATCACCATTTTGAAACAATCTGTGACTTACAAAACGCATATATGTGTTCCTGCATATTTCATCATCACACAGTGTCCCGCCACCATCACAGCATCAGCTCGCATTGGTTTCAGCTCTCCCACCTGCATCACGAACAGCCAAGGAGAAGGAAAAGGATCATCCACCACCAAGCCCACTTGCTTCAGCGCAGCCGTCTTGCTCGCCACAACCACCTCCGGCGGCACCACTCCCAGACCCACCGTTGTCTACATCTGCTTCCAGCACCACTGGCAGCGAGTCTCGTAGACGAAATGCAGAGCAGCGCGCTGTACAGCTGCGCGCGGACCCGTTGCTAGCACAGGTGGAACCCCACCGTGTGTTCTGCGCACTTTGCCACAAGTGGGTTCAGCTTCGACAGGACAGTACGTTCTGTGCGTACCCATGGCAGCAGCACCGCAGTAAATGTGTCATTCGACAGTCAGTCCCTATCAATTTTCTTTATCAACTGCGCGTAACACAGCATCCTCAAACATTCCCGTTTATTATGTAGTGAGAAGAAAACAAGTGAGAAGAAAGCAACAAAGGTTAAAACCATGGACGGCGTGACGACGACGCACAGCGGACGCGCCACACCCGCTGCCGCTGCATCCAGCGACGAGTCGACAGATAACTACGACCTCGGTGCCGAAGCTCCTGGCGAGGAAATGGATACCACCACTACCACCACCGCCGCCACAGAAGATGCCGTTGTGGGTGGCCCAGATGCCAATGTCGCTACCGACAACCTGGCCACACGGTATGCCAACTTGGATTCCCCCGCGGACAGGTACGTGTGCTTCCCTTTCTCCCCCCTTTTTCACAATTTGCGTGATGACCGGGCAACTCGCTTACTGTTCGTTATTCCATCTCTCATGTCTCTGTCTCGGCATATCGCGCGCCACCTGTCACTGTCACTGCCACTTTTTCCTTCTCGTGCATCGCAATCGCCTTTTGGGTGGGGATGTTTTTATTCTCTTTCCCACTCTCTATGTCCTCCCTCCCACACACGTGCTTTCGCGTTCTTGGGGGGATGGCTGGACCGAAAAAAGGCTGAATTTCACTCGCAATTCGATCGTCTACCTCTTCCGCACGACCTACACTTCCGCCGACTCGCTGACGATCGCGGCACTTGTCGCGTACATGAATGCCGCCCTACCCCGGACAAGCACGAGGAATTCGACACGGCGGAGGTCACGCGTGCTGCCAAGACCCTGCACGACCGCGGAAGCGTCGCCTTTGAGGGCGATATGCTCAAGCCCTTGCATTGAAAGGCGACCGTCGCGGTTGCTTTTCCTGCATGTTTTCTCGGGCCCAGCCCTCAAACCCTCCTTTGTTCTTCTTTATTCTATTCTATAATTATTTCCCTTTCCCCCTCCCCCAACTTTGCATCGTTCTTTGCTTGCTTTGCTTTTTTTTATCATTTAATATCTTAGTGTGGCTCTTGTCCTCACCTTCATCTCAAGCGACACCGATGGACAGTATAACGACTTATCGATCATTTATCACCTATATATCAGCCCTCCTTCCCTCCTCGTCCTATATCTCCCACATACTGCCTCGGGTTGTATGATTCTTTCCTTCCTTTCCAAATCGCTCGTTTTCTCTCGATCTCTCTCTGTGCACCAGTTATGTCGGCTTTGTTATTGTGCATTCATTTACCTTGTGGACAGGATTGGACTGGACTGGACTGGACTGGACTGGACTTTATCCCCCTCCCCCACGTAATAGTATTATTAGCTACTTGTTATATGCCATCGTGCCTGCTGAAGTTATTGTCTCTTTTGCTCTCTTCCCCACCCTTTGTCTTCTTTTCTTGCACGGTATATATATTATCTATTCATATGTACGTCGCGCTTCTTTTCGTTTCTTTTTTTTCCCGTTATTTTCTTGTGCCAGGAGTAGCAGCGGAATGATAGTTTAGCAAAAAAAAAGGCGTTCACGGACCTCTCACATACACTCTTTTTTACGTCGCTGCGCCATTTTTTTTCAAGGTATACACGATATATATCCATTACTCAATTATTACAGAGTACGATGACCTTGAAAAAACACTACTGACTACATGAGAGGGAGGGTGATAAAAGGCGAAGGAAAGATCTACAGTGCCGTACGGGGCAACTGCACATAGATTTTTGCGCATGGACCGTGTGGGCCAATAGTAGCCTTGGATTTCCTTGCATAAGTTGCGCAGTCACCCCGTACGGCACTGTATAGAGTGTCTGGAAAAGATATAGCGAGGATGTTCTTTACGGATGGATAGATGAGTGTCCGCCTTAAGTTAGTAACTAAGGAAAGCCCCAAAGATCAGTACAATACAGGTCTGAAAGTAAACAGAAAACGATGGCCTGAGAAGGATACAGACTTGGACGAATCGAATCAAAGCGAGACGACAACAAGCAAATCCCAAAAAATAGAAGAGGCGAAGTAAAGAGTGTTTTTATCACAAATGTTGCCCACCGGGACTGTCGCCCGTGAGTAAGCTTGAATGCTGGTGCATAAACGACATCCACGTATCGCTCACTCGAGACCCATTGGCCGCCAATCCAAGCTGCGACAGTTCCGTCTGAGGCGCGAGTGCGACTGCGGCGTAATTCCTTAGCTCTGCCAGGTCCTCGGGGTTGTGTTGGTGTTGGTGCTGTGGGTGGTGATGAGGCGGTGGCGCCAGCACGTGCGATCCATGAAGGGTTAGATGGGAAGCTGTCGCTGTCGAGGTTGTTGATGATGATAATGATGAGTGTGGTGGCTGTGGTGGTGGTAAGGGTCGTTGGGAGTATGGATATGACGTGGTCATGTATTGCGGTATCGAGTGAGTTGGTTCGAGGGTGTATTGAGGTTGTTCCGGAGCATAGGTAGTATATTGTTGCTGGTGGTACTGGTGGTGTTGATGCTGATGCTGATGAGGGTGTTGATGGTGTTGATGGTGTTGCGGGTGTTGCTGGTGCGGTGCTGAGAGAGGATGTGGTGGTGGCTCGATAGGCGGGACATAATGTGGGTCATACCCGACATATGGTACCTGTCTCTCGACCCACTCACCAACCTGCGCATGTCCAACGTGTCCCTCATCCGGCGACATGCTATCACCGCTGCTGCTGCTGTTCGTCATCATCATGGGGAGTGCCTGGGGTGCGAGCGATGACGTGGCACCTGGACGGAAAACCTTGGTGCGACCGGCAAACACGGCGAACTCGTCATCGATCTCTTCTTTCTTGATGATCCCCATCCCCAATGCAACACCGTCTGCAGCTCGTGGAAGATCCAGGGGGTGAATATTTCGTGCAGTCTCTAAAGCACGGCGAGCCTTCTCCCTCATGCGTTTCAAAATAACCTGGCAGTTAGAAACGGGGTAGTGGACCTGTATGAGACGTGTTTCATCTGGACAGTTGAGAACTGTGCTTACGAGGGCTCTTGCAGCGCGACGATTTTCTTTGGCAGCCTCCGCTACTAACGAACATCCTTTCTCAAGTTCTGTCATAGCGTCGTTCGCGAGGGCCGAACGCGGACTGCGTGTTGCGACAAAGGCGAAAACAACCTGAAAGATGATGAGAAGACACGGACGCGCTTGTAGTGGGCTTTTTACGAGCATACCGTGGCAGAGAAGGTATACGTCCATATAGTCCAGAAGCGACAGACCATAACGCGCTGGATTGAAAGCTGCTCCTTGACCATTTGTAAAATATTTTTGGATGCTCGGACAGTCGCTAAAAATGACGGTGCATATTGGGTCCTCATTGGGTCATCAGGGTCTTCAACGAGAGCCTGGACAAAGTAGTTGCGATGGAGAAACAGCGACACTTGAAGATTTTCGCTTAGCCCGAGGAATTGCCGTATCAGGAAAGGACGATGACTCACTAACGTCTTGGATGGTGGAAAATATGAATACCGTCATTGAGGCAGGAAGAGGGATGGATAGGGGATCGACACCTGGTCCGCCGCGTATTGCTTCCAGAGCCTCCGGAGGGAAAGCAATCTCGCCAATCTTGCGGTCTAACTCCTTGATGACGGAATAGCGAGGCGGTGTGGCGGTGAGTGTACGTGCGACAATTTCCGCCATGCCATCACAAGCGAAGCGAAATCCCCGTACTGTCGCTATCTTCGACGTTAGCGGGAGTAAAGTGAAACGCACAAGGACATACGTGATGCATTATCGCCAGGGTCAAGATTCGTAGGAAGGTCATCTTCCTGCGGGAAACTGCAATCGATGAAGTCACGGTTAAACGTAGGTGGTCTGCCAGTGGAGAGCGCCTAGAGGATGTTATAGCACACAGGATGGAGAGAAATTATCGCCAAATTCTACGTACATGCCACGAGTCCGCAACAAACAGGTCCCAGAAAACCATCCTACGCCTTTGGACAACTTTTGGATTGGTCTCCCATCGAGCAGGATCACGATCTAAGAGCGTGGTAAGTGCTTGTGGTGCACATACGTGTGCCTTGAAGCTTACGTAATCCAATCTATGAGGAAAGTAAGATTGGCACCTCGGCAAATGTTTGAAACGAAGATAACGCACTGTCTGGGCGAGGTGGGCGGCCAAGTTGACGAGAGACCACGTAAATTCCATGCTCGATTCTCCGCCACTAACATCGTTACCGAGCATTGCGTGATAAATGCTCACTATATGCAGTGTTTGAATGGTTACCAGCGATGGCTTCTCAAGCACCGGTTGCAAACAAAGAGCCGCCAGAGCGAGCTGATTATAATGCTCGCCTTCGGATTCCGCAGTACGAGTTGGCAAGCTAACGTCAAGGGTTCTTCCCAAAGCGAATATGCTGAATAATAGCGCCAGATCATGAGGTCCGTTGTATTCTTCTGATGAGTCTGATGGGTATGGAAGCTTTCTGTAGATCGAAGGGAGCATCTCGTTAACGAGCTGATGGCGAGTCACGCTACGAAAGATCCATGCAGCAGAGACCAAATATGACTCTGCCATTGCCGAGGCTTGTTCCCATGGAGGCAAATAATTCCTGATGAGCGAGATGATCTCTTTGACGGGCCCCATGGGCGTAAATGGGAAAGCGTAGGAAAAACGCTGAAGTTCAGGAGGGAAATTAGAACCCTTTGAACTGTCACTCTCCGTTTTTTGACTAGGAGATCCCGTCGAATCTTCGTTGTCAAGCTGAAACAACGTTCAAAAATTTGGCCAAAAACTCCCCAAGAAGACGACATACAAGAAGGAGGTCAGAACCACCAGTGGAACCGAAAAAGCGGGATAAACCCTGATCGGAGACGGAGAGGGTGCCAAGTGCCTTTGAAACTTCGCCAGTCACTTCGTCTTCGCTCTCATGAGGCTTGTCTGCAATATCGGCATCTATAACAATGGCATTCTCGGAAAGCAGCGGGTGCGGCTCTTTGGAAATGCTGGCCTGGAGCAGTGCGAGAGCGTCTTCGAGTTGTCGAATTCGATCGCCCATACGAGCGATCCGACGGTGCAAGTGCTCGGTGGCGGCGATAACGAAACTTTGGAAATGAGAAGTCAGTTGACATTGTCATAACCACGAAGAAGGACAGTCGCACCGAGTCCCCTGTCCCGTGGCAAGACTGCCTAGTCATCAGGGAGAGGTACATTCAATATCGTTGACACGGAATCAGAAAGAAGAAGACAACACGGACCGTTCGGACATAAAGAAGCGCAACCTCTCCGCTTATGGGGAGGGTCAAGAAAGGCAGATGGGGAGCTGTTATGTGGAACGTACCTGACACGATTGACAAGGGATTTGCTTGTCGCACTTGATCTTAAGTCTAGCAGGCACAGAAAGAGATGAGAACGAGCGAGCAGAGGGGGTGTGGGTCCTCGCACCTCCGACATTCCGCACAAGAGATCTCGCCGCGGTTTCTCTTCATCTCGATTTCCCTAGAGAACATGCCGTCTTGACGGACGGCCGCAATGGGATCGCGGGAGAGTCTGCGACGGTCTTGTTGGTGTTTGGATGGATCGAGAGGCATAGTGCTGGCGGGACATTAGAGAAGAAGAAAGAGGTATTTCAAGTAATTAAGCTCAATCCCCAGAGATCAGACCGTGGGAATTATTCATTTAAACAAGTTGGTTACCAGTCCCAATCGGGTAATTGGATGGAAAGCCTCGTTGATAACCGGCAGAAAGGTTTACTCGTCTACATTCTCCTTCGCCCACACTACACCGTTATTGACGGATCATCAACTCTCCTCTCCCTTTTTGCCGCCCACAAACTGTCTCACGACCCGCAGCATCTCGGCAGCCCGTGAAAAACTTTCTTATTCTCATCGGCGGCCATACCGTGGCTGTGTGGTAACTTGACCCCTGCAGGAGATGAAACAAACAAAGTTTTCCGTCGTAGCGTTTCGCTGTAATTCAAAATGTTTTTTTTTTCTGCTTTTTTTATAACAAAAATAAAAAAGATTGCCGCCAAACCAGGCACAGACGGAGATCAAGTTCTCGACGCGCCCCGCGCCTTACGCGACTTCCAATTTCATCATCTGATATTCGCCTCCTTCCATTTTGGCTCGCCGTCACGCTCCTTGTCACAACTTTCTTTTGACTAACCTCCTCCCAACTCGGAGAGCACCCCCTCCGTGGTGAACAGATAGTAGCCCGGGGACGGTGGGCAGGTGATACTGTTGGCTCCGGGGAGAGAGGGGCCTTCCATTTCATTGAGGTGGGCGCCTTCCTGAAAGCTCGAATCACTGAACAAGTCCGGTAACATCCTGGCAGCGGCGCAAAATATGACATCCATCTAGGAACGGGACAGTAGCCCTTATGCCATGGATCTCGACCACATCGATCTCAGCCAGTATCCTCAGTGATCCTCTTTTCTTTCCTCTCCCCTCAAAGGAAATGCACGTAATAAGGTACCACACTCGTGGATTCCCCTCCTTCCCTCTTGATCGCAACTGAAGCCTGCCTACGTCCGATCCATCATAATAACCTGAGCTGCGGTGGTGATAGGCCACCCGCGGGGGAGAGGAGAGAAGGGTGGGCGGTGTGGTATCTCTCCAACAGCTTGCATCAGGCCAGGAACGAATGAGAGAACTTGACGGCAAGTAGATGTTCAAAAAGGAACTCCACCAACCACGCGACACGACGCTTCGCGATATAACTATTCGTGCGCTTCTGGTGAGATGGCAACACCTTGTCCATGTGGTCTGGATGACCCCGCCTTGGACAGGCGAATCTTCTTCTCGTCCGCGGATCTCCTGCCTCTTCGCGGATTTTCCTCGGTGTCTTTAGTACGCCTATTTCGGGAAGCAAGATAGCTCTGTCATGAGCCTAGACCACTTCTTACTCAGGGTCGGGTATGTGTGTGGGGGTGGTGGAACTAAATGGAACACCTCTGCTATTCCCAGACTGTATGACAAACGGATGCAGTCATTGATGGGGGGCGTCATATTGATCAGTAGAGTAATATGACTCAGACGCCTCGGGTTCAGACGCCGTCTCTACCTACGGGGAATTTGATGGGCTCGCGATAAAACAAACCCTGAACGTCTTCGTGTTTCTACTACTATAGTGCAGTAGTCGAAGCCGAAACCGAAACCACACCAACCGGTATGCAAAAGTTCCCCGGTCCGGAAAAGGGCATGGTAGCCTCGTGTCCGGGGTATCTCTAGACTGTCGTCCTTTTTTCTGTGTATCAAATCTGTTTCAACGATCTCAATCCATTTGGTCACGCATGGAGCGGGACCGAGGAATGTTTATCCGGCTGAGGAGCTCTTTTTGGGTTTTCCTTTTGTTCTTTCCTTTCCCTTGTTTGTGGTTGCATCGTCGTCGATACGGAATTACCGTTGGGGTGGAAGGTTATGTGATGAGTATCGTAACACACTAAACCATACGGGAGTAAGGAGCAATGTAAAGCGTGTAACCTATTGAATATAATCGGCAGGCACTACCCACACTTACGCGTACAGAAGATACACGACACATACAAACCTGACAATCTGACAACGACTGACAACTATCATAGCAAAATGACAACTGGCACCGAATCATGATGCTGTCCAACACAAACAACCATACAAACCCATATAAAGTACAATGAATATATATTACTCACTTGGCACAGTACAGTACAACAACATGGACAAAGCACGGACATAATCGAACACCGAGCGCGATGCATGATTATAGTAATGGTCTTTCACATGGTTTTGAAACCTCAAAAATTCCACACAAAGCCCCAAATTTCACACCTATAGAAGCGTCTTTGTAATGGTACTATATAGCATATCAGTGACGTACGTCACGTACCATACTGTCAGGCGCAAAATAGCATACTGTACAGTCTACTCTAGGCGCTCCAATCCGGACATGCCCTGATTCTCGATCAGGAGATTTGCCAGCAGAGTCATGAATTGGGAGTTGGGCACAAAAGCGGTGGTGGCGAGCCTGAGTGTGTTAGTCACGGTGGTGTGTCGTACTGTCGTACTGTACTGTACAAGTAGATGCCACCACCTAGTGTACTGTTACACATACGTCCGGGATGATCCGACGGACCAACCCGACGGAACACCCTTCGCATTTTGCGCGCAATCTTCTTTCCACTCGGATTGTGTGAGAGTTTCGAAACAGTTGACTTGGGGGGTGTTCGCTCGTTCCCCGTTCGGCGCTAAAGTAGCGAAGAACCTAATGAGTTTATTGATTGATTGAATTTGATCGAACTCCGATGTGGCATTTGCCGTTCTGGGCTGACCAGAGTGCCTGTTTTATCTTATTTACAGTATTTATTTGTTGTTTCGGTTTCCGCCCAGAAGGAAAAAAAGGGTATATTTGGAACGGGGGTTGTAGATGCTGTATTGAGCGAGAGAATCAAAGGTGTACGAATGAGGGGGCGCTGTTCGAAGGAAGGGTCTTGAAAGGCAAACAAGGATGAAGATAAAAATAAATAAATAACAATATCATCGTAGAATGGAATGGAACGATACAGTACTGTAGTTCGAACGGCAGGCAACGTCGCAGTTCCCATCCTCTCTCCCCTCTCCACCAGTGTGATTATTTCGATTGGAGACCACCTATCTCCCCCGGTCCCTCGCCCTCGCCTCTGGTGTCTCGTGCCTGCGCGTGCACACGAACACAAACCCACCAATAGGAAACAATAATAATAGACCCGAAACTGGGCGACGTGCGTCGTTATTCTAGCTAGTATGTACTGTAGACATTCTTTTGAAAACGACAATGATAATGACACGACAAAAATGTAATACGAGACGTGAAGAAGGCGGGGGGGGAAAGTGTTCCGCGTGTGAGTGTCGGTGTATAGGTATGTGTCTGCATCGTCATCACCGCCATCAACTGATAGATCCAGAAGTTTGGTATTGGAGCGCGTGAGTCACGCCTTCGTTAGAGGACCGACCGACTAACGAACGAATTACGGGGGAAAACTGGTAGGGGGACATAGGGGGAATGAGTTAAAAACCGCGGCGAGACTAACAGGCTCTTTGTGCATGTACATCGCTTGCACACGCGTAAAAACACACGCACTGTAAGTATCACTTATCACGCGCGGGCGGGGGAGCGGGGGGAGCGAGGCGCGAGAGGAGCGCCTGCTACCCATTCCCGTTCCCACCAGCAGCATCACGCGCGTGTCCTTCGCCCGTGTCACCAGGCGCGTCTCCGCGGGATCTTTTCCCAGTCCGAGGACTACGTGGAGCATCAGAGGTTGCACCTGACAAAAAGTCGAGCCAGGACGAGCCCGAGTCACCACCAGCACCCGAAGCGACGGGAGAGCCAGAATGTCCCTGCTGCCCATTTCCGCCAGCTGCCGCTTGCGTCGCTGGCGCGAACTGCGGCCATTCGAACGTTAGCGGTGGCGGAGCAAGGAAGTCGAACTCCGGATCTAGACCTACCCCGCTTCCGCCCGCGGGTCCAAACACATTCGCGAACAGGTCATCGGTACTCGGACCAAAATGGGGCTGTGTGATCCGTGGTGGGTGTCGAGGCGACCCATAAGGTGGTAACAAGTGCAGAGGAGGAACACCCGAGCTAGGTCCTGCCGCCGTGGGCGACGGAAACGATGTTGGGATGTGTAGGGCACCGCCTGCGCTACTCGGAACCGTTGTTGGCGAAACATGTGGGGTGAAACCCTGAAAGTATCCTGGTTGGTATGGCGGCGGTGGGAGAAGCGGCGCTGGAGGATGAACCCGCGAATGGAGAGCACGCGAATGCGAGAGATCGGAATCGGGTCTAGGGGTGAACGCGCCCAAGACGGGTGACGGTGCTGCAGTGCTTGGGTGGACATCCACCTTGAGCCGCTTTCGTGGGTTTGGAGATTGTCTGGTAAAAGATGACGATGAACTGGCAACCCGGCTGCCGGATGCATGTGGCTTGGTATGACGGTCAGCGGAGACGGGATGAGTCGGTGACGAGATAGGTTGTGACTCCGAGTGATGGAGATGAGACCGATAGTCGATCTAGCAGGAGTAAGTGGACTAAGACTGGGAGACGAGCGTTGAACGCACTTCAGGTACTTCTCGCTTTGATCTAGGCACAAGGCTGCTCTCGGGGTCGCTCTTGGCTTTAAGATCATCATGACGCAGATACTGCAAGACCGGCGAGTCGTCGGCATCACCGTCATCGTCGTCGTCGTCAGGCATATCGTCCGCCCGTGAGGCAGTTGCACCCCCGCTGAAATCCTGTGGAGTGCGAAGATCACGCTCTCCATCGAACTGCATGAGAAAAATGAATTGAGGGAGAAGGAAGGCGACGAAGAGAGATGTAGAGTTCCGTACCCTTATTTGTCGCTGGACGAGGGCATTGATGTCGGTAGAGCAGTATTGAAAAAGCTTGTCTGCATGACCAGGTTTGCGCTCTGAGACGCGTATGCGATGAGGACAGAATAGAGTGATGTGGGAAAGAACGAGAACGTACCGAATATTATAACGGCCACATCGACGGAACACAAGACGCCGAGTTCGTATGCCTTTTTGAATAGGCCAGTTTTGCGCTGAGTGAGGGTGTGCAAGAGGAGGGCCAAGAAAAGACAAGTCATGGACGGAATTACATACAAGTGCAAGTGAGAACCTATTTTTGAAGCAGACTTCTAGGCACGGGCACTTACCTTTAGAAAGGTAACAGACCGCGTTCGGTCGTTCTGCGAAGCAAGTTAGATGGCGACAACTTGAACTCAGCGGAAGAGCAAATGGATAACGGCATAAAGGACGCAGAACAATGGCAGAGGAGTGGAAACGGACCGTGATGGGTTGAATAGCGATCTTCCGTCTCCCCATGGTGGAGTGCAATGGTTGTATCAACAAGGGCAAGGCATATGGGGGCTTAGAGGTAGATGAAAGGAGGAAGAGAAAGAGAGGCGGTGAGAGGGAAAGAGGGAAGCGAAAGGCTGGGACTCTTAGGGACCCCTTGGCTTGAGGGGTGACCGCGGGCGCGGGTTCATTCAGATCAACGCTCCGCTCATTCGCGGCGAATTCGACTCGACTGCCCAACTGCGCCTCTCTCCCCCCTTCGACCTCGCTCCTTCCGGTCGATGCCCTTCCCGTCCGTCCATCTCCGTTGCTCTCTATCACCCCAATCCCCCCTCAGTACCTCCCTTCCCCTTATCTCTTCCGCCAAGCCAAATGAGCACCCCACTTTGCGCGCATATAGAATTCTATTCACCGTTCCACCACGGACTTTTGATCGAGGTGAGTCGAGAGCGAATCGGTCATTACCACACGCACTGCTCTCTTTGCCTTTCCTGATTGATCTTCAAATATGATATCTCACCTGCAATCTGCGCGTACCATACGCGTCGCCTGCTTCCCCTCTTTCCACGGATCATTCCTTAAATTGTGCATTTTTGCACGACTTTGTCGCGTCCTCGTCGCAAAAGATCCACATCAGCATCATTTGTAGGATTCTGGCAGTCCTCTCTTGCATTCATAACCTTTTCTGGAGGGAAATTCCGTATCTGTAGACAGTAATCGAGTGGACTTTTCAGGGTTTCTACGCGTCAATTCTCGGGGTGACGACTCACGTGTACTCACAATTAATATCGGAGCGTGTACTGCACCGCTTGTTTCTTGGCTCTTATCCCTTTGTGATGATCTTCAGGGTGGCTCTGTTAAGATTTTCTACCATCATGATCTCTCTCGGCTGATTGCTTCCATGTTCCGCTCAACTTTCCGAGAGTTTCCTATTCATCTGCGCGTCTTTCCATTTTCGCTGCTGTCTTTACCGTCGGAAATGGATCTTTCAACCTCTTGGGTACATTTCTCCTTTGTCTAGTTTTGAGGGTTTACTAATATCCGCCTTCTGGCGCTTTGCTCTAATTAACTTGCAAGCAAGTTGCCAAGGGAAGGAGTGCTTCTCGAATACCTTTTTTCCCCTAGGGATCCGATAGTAAGGAGAGAGATGCAGCATGCGCATGACCACGTTCAAGGCGCAGCGTTCTAACGCCAACACGCACATATTCCCTTTCGCCTCGCAGCCCCCAACGCCAGTGGTTGGTGAAATCGTCGCGCGCATACATAAAGGAGGCCCACTGCCCTGTCTTCCCTCGCGTTTTTCCTGATCCTCCACGCTGTCGGCGGTAGTTTATTTACGCGTTACGGTTAGGTGTCAGATAGTTCTTTTGGTGGTGTAGCGTTCCATCCAGTTTCTGGTCTCTTTCCTCACGCAAACCTTTCGATCTGAATGTTGGATAATACTTTATGAACGCACGCAACTTTTTCGCGTACCAATCTGGTCACAGGCATACATACTGTACGTCTAAGGACGTCAACGCGTCAATGACCGTGATTCGGTTGCACGTACGTACAGTACTGTATACGCGCTCACTCATAACTTGATATACGCATCCCCCCCTTTCTCCCAACTTTTGGTGCGCATCTACTCATTCTTCACGTCCGGCAAATTTCCTCGGTTAATTCTCGAGTATTTCGCTGTAAAACCCCGTCCGAGTCGCTTACTGGCTATCCACCGATTCGGAACTTTTCTTACAATCATGCGGCCTTTATGCCGTAAGGCTATGCATGCTGATCTCAACCGGTGTGGTACTGTATTTCTCCTTCCCGAGTCGAAATCACGCTGCATAATTCTTCCGTGGGCCGGTGATTCACCTTATCCCCCGTCTCTAGTCCCTATTCTGCTCCCCCCATATACCACGTATGGCTGTACTCCCAGTTCTACGTGAAGGACTAGACCCCCTTACATACAGTGTGCCACTTCCTTGCACTCTTCCGTTTCCTGATGGAACTCACAACCCGTCATTTTTTGCGGGACGCCTAAATCCCCTTCACCGCGCGCTCCTCACTCCTCCCTTTCCCCGGCCCAATTGCAAACGAGTAGAAATGATCTTTTTGTTCCCGCGGCGATTGGGGATTGAGATTGGCGTTTGAATTCTCTGGATGCGGTAACGCCTGGGTCCTCTCATGCATGCAGCAACATGCCAAAGTTTCAGATGTGAGGTAGCCGACCTTGGCAATCATGCATCGATCATGACCTGACGTTGTCGGAAAAGTCGATCAATTACCAACCCCGATCTATCTACGATACGGTACCACGCGGTACCACGCGGTACAAAGTGCTGTGCAACTCAGACAATCTTGATGAACATTCGTCGTGGAAAATCTGTTCTCTCATTCGAACCCCCAAAACTGGAGAAATTTACTTCTTGTAGCCTCGGAGGAGGAACTCTGTGATTCCAGACTGGGGTTCAAGTTGCGAATCGATCCCGCATCCATTAACGAGCCAAATACTAGTAACATCCTGCCCCCGTCACTCTCAGGCTTGTTAAGGCCGAGACTCCAAGCTTCAAGTTCCCAGCCCTGATCAAGGCGAAGAAAGGTGATAGACAGATAAACAGGGTGCTCGAGAGCAACAACCAATATCTGAATTTCTGTGGTGGCCAATCAGAAAAACTATGATTTTCCGAGTCCTCGCTTAGTCCTGGTAGAGAGGGATCATCCCCGACTCTGGAGCTGCACGACAGAATATGGATAGAGCCGGCTATCGTTCTTATGTTGCTTTACTCCCAAGCACGAATACTCTATTACGCTCGCTTTTTTACCCTTGCGGCCGGTCGGTGGTCTCCTGCAAGGATGGATGTGTTAACTTCAAAAACTCGCCTGATTAGGGTACGTGTTATCTCTGGGGACAGGTATAAAAGAGGACGAAGTTGATAATGAATGATAAATAAATAACACAATTTGGGAAGCGTATCGTTCTTTCTTACTTTCTTAAAGAAGGCACAGACTACGGTAACTACATTGTATCCAATTGGACGGAGCAATCTTAGTTCAGTCACGGCGGCGTGTACTCACTCTTGAACGCCAGCAAAACCCGACGAGCTTTTGATAAAAAGTCTCAAAATTTTAGATTCAACTTTGTACCTGCAATGGCAACTTACGATTAGTCCCCGGCTTTGGGGGGGAGCCCGTCCCTTTCGTCACTGTGCGGTGCTCACGGCTTCGGCCGCGGGGTGACTGTCAAGCTAAATTGCCTTAAAAGAGGGGCCAGGCCACGAGAGGAGACTTGTCAGTTCTATCTGCCAGCGAATCATCTAAAAAGGCGTCGGAATAGCTATAAAGCAGCGGCGGCATGTGCTATACCTATAATACTCGATCCTTCGAATTCGGCCTTCAATTTCGACCGGCTCCTTCTCATTTGCCAGCAAATGTGTTTATACTTTGTGTATAGTCACAGTCACTGGGGCCGTGGCGGTCCTTGTCACTAAACCTTGACGGAGGTGTCCGCAGCCGGTCATGTCCCCATTTCCCGACGGACTGGCAAGGAGCGCTGCTAGAGTAGCCTGCGGCGCACGTACCGGTAGCAGATCGATCTCGAATCTTCTTTGAATTGTTCTCCCTGAGGTTCTAATATATAATGTAGGTCGGTCAGATACATGACATGTGCTCGCATCATGACGGATGAGAGTAGGATTTGAAGCTTGAAGCTTAAGGTTTTTGAAGCCCCACTGTCCCCACAGTGAATCCAACCCAGAGAAAATTAGTAACACCCACCTACACACATCTGCTCACTATTAAAACTCACAAACAGCCCCACAGTGAACTCGACCCAGAGAAAATTACTGTAACAGTGTGCTAATTTTCTCTGGGCTGGATCCCACGTGTGGGCGCTTGTGAGTAACATAACATAAACATGTGAGTCACGGTTTGACCGGAACACCGGTCCGGTGGTAGGCAGCGGACGGATTGACGGCGCGTAAGGGCAATTAGGTTTCACGTCACTTTCACCTGTTGCTCCTTTTTCTTCTGACGTTTTGGACAAAATGTTAGCCTCAAAGCGAACACAAATACCTGTGTGGATAATGCGGGACTCCTCAGCTCCGAGCCAGGACAGTGCGGCACTTCATCTGGCCCAGCGGGTTGTCACTTAAACCTCTTGGCGGTTGCCCAGTTGTCAAGGATTTCCCCATATTCCCTGAAGACCGGTTCCCGTGTGTGAATTATCGATGTTTTCTTTAACTGCTATTATTTGTCATCAGCCTGTCTTTTGTGATTTGATTGAACTACGCATCGGCCTTTTTTGGGTCTTTCTTCGGCTTCTCCTGGAGCGTGGGTAAGCATCTTATCAATACGCTCCATATCCGTGCGAGGCTTCCCTCACCTTTGGTTTTCCCCAGCATCATCCTTGCCATGTCTGAATCACATTGCAAGTTCCGCGTCGCTATTTGGTTGGTTTTAACTGCAAAAAACTGTCTATTTTCTTCCCCAAGGAATGCTTATGCTACTACTCCTTAGTGGTGGAGGTGTTGGTGGATTGACCCTCGCTTTCGCATTGTCAAGATCACCTAATATTCGTATCGATGTCTACGAGGCTGCATCCAAATTCGCCGAAATAGGCGCTGGAATCGGCATATGGTGGCGAACCAAACAAGTTCTCACGTCCCTGGGCCTGGAAGAGGACATCATCCGCCTCTTACCTTTCCGCCCAGGCGAAGACCAAGGTGAGCCAGGGAGATATGCAGTAGGTGTATGAGGCTCTTAAAGTTCTTTCAGTGCCGTCAGTGCAACATCGAAAAGCTGATCAGCCCAACGGTCATGCCATGGGAATGACCCACACCCGAGGTTTGAATATATATTTTTTAGGTTGACATAATGTGCACCTCATGCGTGAGCCCATTCATTTTCCTTTCCTTTCCGCCTACGATAGGTGGAATGATGTCGTTTCACCGCGCGGAATTTCATGGCGCTCTCCTGAATCGCTTGCCCTCGACTTGTGGTGCCTTCCCATCGAAGCGCCTCGAGAGCTATACCCAGCAGCCAGGGGACGCGATTATGTTGCACTTTCAAGATGGGTCCACTGCAACATGTGATATTCTACTCGGAGCAGACGGTGTCAAGAGCGCCGTTCGCAAAACGATGCTCCACGAAGCCGCCTCTTTGGCAGAATCTCAACACCGGAATGCCGACGCCGCGGAGCTGCGTAACCTGAGCGAGCCGCACTTTAGTGGGTTCTTCAGCTACAGGGCACTCATCCCCGCGGAGAAACTATCAAGCATCTCCTCTCAACATCGGGCACTTTCGTCGGGAGTGCAGGTGAGTTACAGTGTAGTCACACACACTGGCATAGTATCTATCTAACGATAATATGCAGTACCTAGGCAAGAATATGGTGAGCCCAATTACATCACCTCTAACCTAAGTCCCTTATCCTCGTAGCATATAGCGGTGTATCCAATTTCTCGCGGCCGCTTCGTTAACTTTGTCGCCATCGAATACCATCCTTACGAGGAGGGAACGCATCTTGGAGGCCCCTGGGTCACCGAAGTAAATCCCTCGAGTGTTCAGAATCTGTTCCACGGTTGGGAAAAGGAGGTCGGTGAATTAGTTCAAGTAAGCGCAGGGCATAGCATGACGCGCTCCCAGAAGTGTTGACGATACTGTTTCCAGTGTTTAGGCGATCTGAAGATGACACGCTGGGCTGCCAACGTTCTGCCTACGCTACCATTTTACGCTTTTGGAAATGTAGCTATCTTGGGGGATGCTGTAAGCCCTGTCCTGTGGCGCTCCGGACCATATCAGAACCTAATTAAAAACTAATTGCAGGCGCACGCAATGACACCGTTTCTGGGAGCAGGCGCCGGACAAGCTATCGAAGTGAGTTTTTGTATATTTTCCAGTGCAATATGAGAGAAGTATACGGTATGATTAGGATGCTTCGGTCCTGGCTTCGCTTCTCTCAAGCGAGTTCACAACACAGTCGACCGCGTCCCACGTCCTCGGGATCTACTCGCGCATCCGCCAACCCTTCGCCACGGAAGTCACAAGACGTGCGCGCGAAAATGGGGAGCATCTTTCGCTCTTCTCACTCACAGGGTCAGACTACCACCACCTCTCGTCATCTGAGCGTCTGCAAGAGATCGCGAAGCAGATACAAGAGAACTTTAAGTGGATCTCCGATACGGACGCGGGCGTGGATTTGCAGCGGGCTATGAGCCTGTTGCAGGCTGAGCTGGTGGCGTATAAATCGTGCGATGAGGTGCAACCTGTGCTGGTGCATGTTGAGAGTTGAGTTTGAGCCTTGGGACATGCCATTGGGACACCGCCTGGCGGACGGACTGTCGGCCCGTGACGCGTAACGGCAAAGGTAAGGTAAATTGGAAACGTTGTGTAGGCTGCACGGTATGCGGGCTTCAAATACAGCTCCTTTTCCTTCTGATGTTCTAATACGGAATGTAGATGTGTCAGAGACATGGCTTGACATGTCGGATGAGAGGGAGGCTCGAGGCCTGTGATCATTGAGGACTGGCGTTGCTGATGACGGGTGAGTACGAGCGCGAGTGCTGCTGAGTGCCGCGGAGTACAGGTTGTTAATGATTACCGGACCGTTCCGTGGCTGTCGTTTATGAAGAGCAGCACCCTCCGTTCCCCTCGCATAAATTTCCACATCTAGCAGTTTTTTCCCTTTCGGCCCTGCCATCATTTGGCAGACTAATGGATCTTACACACAACTTTCTCAGCTACTATCGTAATCTCCTGCGAGCCGCAGCGCATGTCCGCCCTGAAAGAGCGAAAAATGCGAAAAAGTCGGACTGCCATCGCAAAATGTGCGATTTGAACGTAACTTTCATCGGCTTCTCTTTGGAACATGGTAAGCGCAAGGGGGTTGACTTCCTTTCTCGAAATTGATCACGCACTGATCACGCACTCAGGTTTCCATCCTGTTATTATGCTCCACTCCAGTGAGGAACCATTTTCATCGTCATTCTCTCCTCCAGCACCCTACTTCTCATGACTGAGCCACACTGCAAGTTCCGTATCGCTATTTGGTTGGTTTTTGCCGCAATTTTTGTTTAGTTTTTATCCCTTTGGGTTGCTTATGCAACTACTCCTCAGTGGTGGCGGCGTTGGCGGATTGACCCTCGCTTATGCGTTGTCCAAATCGCCTGATATTCGCATTGATGTCTACGAGGCTGCATCCAAATTCACCGAAATAGGTGCTGGAATTGGCGTATGGTGGAGAACCAGACAGGTTCTCAAGTATTTAGGCCTGGAAGAGGATGTCATCCGTCTCCTGTCCTTCCGCCCAGGCCAAGATCGAGGTAAGCCGGAGAGGTATAGGGCTAGTGTATGAGATTTCTAAAGTCATTGCAGTGCCATCTATACAATATCGAAAGGCTGATCAGTCTGACGGTCGTGCCATGGGGGTTATTTACTCTCGAGGTTTGAATTTCGTCTTTTTGTTTTCTTTTTGGCCGACACAATGCCTCATTCATCCCTTTCCTTTATGTTCAGGTGGATTGATGGGGGTTCACCGCGCAGAGTTTCATGAGGTTCTGCTGAATCACATGTCCTCGCGTTGTCATACCTTACCATCCAAGCGCCTCGAGAGCTACGTCCAGCGGCCAGGCGCCCCGATCATGTTGCGGTTCCAAGACGGTTCCACTGCAATTTGTGACATCCTCATCGGAGCGGACGGCCTTAAGTCCGCTGTCCGTAAGACGATGTTTCACGAAGCTGCCATGTGGGCGGAATCCCAGCACAGGAACGCTGACGCTGCGCAGCTGCGCAGTCTGACCGAGCCGCGTTTTAGTGGGGTCTTCTCCTACAGGGCGCTCATCCCCGGGGAAAGGCTGTCGAGCATTTCCCCTCAACATAGGGTACTTTCCTCGGCAGTGCAGGTGAGTCGTGAACTGCTCAACGTATCCGATCACGTGTGTTTTATCGTATGCAGTACCTAGGCAGGAATAGGGTAAGCTCAATGGCTAGAAGGTAGAACCACCATCATTCCTGACTCAAGCCCTTTCATCCTGGCAGCATATTATGGCGTATCCGATTTCTCGCGGCCGCTTTGTCAACTTCGTCGCCTTTGAATTCCATCCTCACGAGGAGGGAACCTATTTTGGGGGTCCCTGGGTTGCTGAAGCAGATCCCTCATACGTTCAGGGTTTGTTCCGCGGTTGGGAGAAGGAGGTCGGTGAAATAGCTCAAGTGAGTGCATGGTTACTGGGGACCTGAGTGGCGCGCTCATAATACCACTTTTAGTGCCTGGGCGGTTTGAAGATTACTCGTTGGGCTGTTAACGTTCTGCCTACACTGCCCTTTTTCGCTTTCGAAAATGTAGCCATCTTGGGGGATGCTGTAAGCCTGTCCTGTGGCGATCCAGACCATATCAAAACCTGATCAAAAACTAAATGCAGGCGCACGCCATGACACCATTCCAGGGAGCTGGCGCCGGGCAAGCCATTGAGGTCAGTGTCTGCATATCTTCGATCTATGTGAGAGAAATGTACGATATGGTTTAGGATGCTTTGGTACTGGCTTCGCTGCTCTCAGATGAGCTCGCAACAAAGACTACGGTGGCCCACGTACTTGAGATTTACTCCCGCGTCCGCCGACCCCTTGCCACAGAAGTCGCAAGACGTTCGCGCCTAAATGGGGAACACTTTTCGCTCCGCACACTTGCCGGGCCGGCCCACCACCACCTGTCGTCCTCCGCACGCCTACAGGGTATCGCGAAGCAGATCCAAGACAACTTTGAGTGGGTCTCTGAAACTGATGCGAGCGTGGATTTGCAGCGGGCCATGAGCCTGTTGCGGGCTGAGCTAGCGACATAGCGATCTTGCGATGACGCACAGTCGATGCGGTGCGTGTAAAGTTGAACTTGGGACGGGTGGCGGACTGACGGACTGACGGCAGCAGACACGTTGTTTAGCTGTACGACAACCAGTCTTTAATTGCTACTCCCATGGCTGACTGTCTGCGTGGATGTAGCGGTTCCTTTGGCTTACTAATTGTATGTATACCATATCAGACACAATGAGGCCGAGATTGTTCGAAGCTTGTGTGAAAATACCGTAGGAATGAGAAGAACGGAAAGGTCAGTCCAAAGTCTAAAAGGTCCCATAATGGTGCTCAAAAGTCATGAGGGGAGCCACGAAGATGGCTCGGGGGGAACTTGAAAGGGGGCGCAATGGAATTCGAATTTATTGAGCGCCAAAAAGTTGAGTGGGACGTCGACGCTGTAAGCATTACCGTAAAAATAAAAACAAACAAAACCAAAATTCGATGTGAAATGCAGGTGTTTGGAGCAACGTATGCGATAAAAATAGGGTTCAAAAATGTGAATCTGATCTAGGTACAAGAGATAGTTAAATGCATTCTGCTTCGAGCACTTTTCGCGGAGGCAGTAAGTTAGCAAGTGTCGATAATACTGTTTATCCGTGTAAAATTCGACTTACACATACACATGCCTGTGCGAACCAGCACAAACTAAACCAAAAAGATTCAATTGATTCGATATAACGGACGCGACATTTCTCCTTACCTCAAACTTGCTACCGCTTAGGACAACGATATCCCCGTGAACCATCGTCACGCGGAGACACTCTTTTTTCGTTTTAGAATTAGTTTTCGAGTCCGAGTCGGACAGGATCGAGAGCAACGTGATGTCGGCGCCCAGACAGAGCAGAACTAGGTACTTCACGCGCGGGAAGAACATCTGGCGGCTCTAGAGGAAAGCGTACAACCTTCAGCGACCCAACCCATCCAAATCAAAGCAAGCAAAAAGCGGGCGCAATGAGTGGCAGGGCAGGGCAGGGGACGTACCTTGCCGTCCGAGATCCATGCGTGGATCCGCAACGAATGCACTTTAAGGGGTCCCAGATCGCGGCAATAAGCGCCCAGTGCGCTTTCTATGATCCCCGCTTGCTGATCCCACATGCCGCGCCCATTACGGCGGAGCGCAGGGTCGTCCCCGGATTCGAACAATGGGGTAGAAAACACCGTCGCGCCGATACTGCGTTCGATCCGAACGTCACGCTGTAAGGTTTCGAAGAGCGCCGAGGCGCTTGCTTGCAGTGGAGCTCTATTACTATTGAATATATGGCGCACGGAAAGTGGATTCGTTTCGACATTAGAACGATTGGCTGAAGTCGAAGCCGAAGTCATCAAGGCACCAGAATCACCAGACGCCAAATGATAGTGGAAAAGACGGGTCCCATTTTCAAAGCCGACGGCTGGCTCAGCAGTCGTCGGGGCAGCCCATTTATCATCTGGGGATATCGTTGCCGAGTTTACTTTGCGATCGCGCGTAGCAAATGCGCCTATGACCCAGCCAATCTCTCTCGCCAAGTCCGTCTTGGTATTGCATGCGGCGCTCTCACAGATTCGATGACGGAGGAAGCGTTGTATATTGACGCGGCCACACGTTGCGCAGAAATAGCCCACCGGGAAGTTCCCAGTTGCAGTAGAGTTCTCTGTAAAGGGGGCAAGAAGAGGGAGCGGGAGCAACAGGCGAGAACATTCCAGAGAAAGATGATGCTCGAGCAGAGTCTTCGGCTCCCACCATGGCCGCACGATCTGCTCAAACCATTCACTATAGTCATGTTGCCCATCATCCAGGAGTAGATCCTCGCCTCCGGGCACCCATTCCAGATAAAAACGCCAGGCACGCCGGACTGTCAGTGTATCCTGGGGACTTCGTAGTGAATTCGTTTCTACCTGGCGACAAAAGTGAGGTCAAACGCCTGACTGTGTGGCAGGCATAAGTCACCTTGATTTCGGATATCTTGAACAACCCCGACCAAAAGTGTCCGATCTCCGATGGGAGCTCCCAAGGAACCAGAGGGGAATTACGGGCAAACACAGGGGACAAAACGTCGCCAGAAGACTTTGCCATGAGCAGGGTGGTGACCTCGGGAGGAGGCTGGGGGAAAGGGGGGTGATGTAGACCCTGGCTTCCGTGACAGAGTGAAGTGGTACAACTCGTAGTTGAATCAGTGGGTTCCGACGTCGTTACAGGCTGGCATGGATGGGGAATTAGATTTGAATGAGTCAACGCTGAAGATTGTTGATCGGTGTGTCCAGATAAGGGACATGTGTCCACCTGGGACGCGTGAATTTCGGGAGAGTTCCAGGTCGACGGGGAGCGATGAGATTCAGTGGAGGGTATCACGCCAGGTACAGACTGGATGGCATGAGCGTCAACATGGAAAGATCGTCTATCAAGGGCTGTGAGTCCCTCAACGCGGGTTGCATCCGCAACTGGTTGGACGCCGGGAGAAGTGCCGTCGGGGTGCCTACTAGAATTGGCGACTGCAAGACCAAGTTCGGCAATAGATTCATCCTGGCGGTTGTCTGAGTCACCAGGCATCGAAGACATGGTCGCTCTTCCACGAGTGGCAATGTCACGATCGTAACCAAATTGAAGATTCCCCTGATGAAAAAGAAAAGAATGATTCATTCCGCTTTTGGGAACCTCCATAACCCCAGTGACCCGAGAGGATGGTAGGTTTGTAGGGCTCTCTAGCCCAACTTGTGATGATCCAGCTTCAGGTAAACCAGACGATGGATCAGTGGTCTCAAAATTCTGACCCGAGAGCAGAATCGCAGGTGGTTGTCTATTGTAAGTAGATAATGGCACCGGAGAGTTAGAAGACCTCGCTGGTAACGAGGGTGGGTCCATCGGCATGGGGTTTGTAATCAGAGATGAACCGTGCACGTCCGAAATGGGACAGTGTACGGGGGGGTGGAAAGGAACATCGACCTCACGGACTCTGTGAAAAAAGAATCGAGTGAGTACGACACCGATGAACTACGCCTGTTCTAGGGGAGGAAATGGGGAGTCGAAAGCCGGTGCAATAAAAGAAAGTACCAACATTGAGAACGTTATACTACGGCCTTCCCAAATATCATCCTTCCACCACCCAAGGCCGGGGTCACTTATCTCCTCGGAAAAGAATATGAGGGTGGGGTTTAGAGTTTCACAAGCAATTCCGCCGCGGTTTTTTGCTAGGGAAGGGAGCGCAGCGAACAACTCATCCTTACCCTAAATTGCAAACAAACAAAAACGGGATCAAAAATCAGCACTTTACAAAATTTTCGTTTCAAGGGGGAAGCATGCATGTCTTACACCAGTCCATACGCGGGGTCGCAGGTCTGTCGCATGTACGCGGGGGGGCTTTGGAGGATGTACAGTGCTTCCTCTGCTTGGTGGATTGACGATACGCCAGATGCCAGATGATTTGCTCGCACGTGGCGGAGCGGAACGAGCTGTAGCTATAAAAATAAACACGCAGGGATAATGTTCCCATGTGACGGAGGGGATGAACGAAATGCTACTTACCTCGGGGAGCAAGATTAACATCCGAAGCCTCGAATTCAGATGTGTCAGAGTCCTCCACCCTGGCCATTTTGCGTCGTGTTCTTGTGCGTGGGGTCATCGTATGTTGCGATGTCTCTGCCGCCACCGCAGTCATTGCGCTTATGTAGCTAGGCGAGGAGTATCTTGGCTCTAGCTCGTCGACAACATCTAATAATCGGAATCAGTAATGGTTAGGCTATGTCCAGCGAAATCCCTGAATCTGAAAGGTGTCACACACCCAACGCTATATCTTTTCTGGAGGCATCCACATCCACGGAGTTGCATCCATCCGCTTTAGCTTTGCCCTTCACCTTCGTCCTTCGTCGTGGCCTTTTAATTAACGGAGTACGACGTTGCTTTTCGCGGAGCGACACTAGCAAGGCTAATGGTACGTCACTATCGGACGTGTCATCTAATCAAAGAGTCAATCGTTCGTCTCGGATAGTACCGCCGATCCCTGCGTACCAACCGGATCGAAAGCGGGCGAGTTATCAATATTTGGGGGATCACCAAGCAAGGCTGTAGACAGCTCATGCGGCATTGGAGGGCAATACAGTTCAAGCGCTACGTCCATTTCTAATTCTCTGGATTCACTCGAGTGCGCTCCTTGTTCTGGCACGCTCGGTAGACATCGTTTCTCTTTGCTGAATTTTTCTCCTGAAGACTGACCTTGTGTACCACCTAAAACTGGTTGCACACACTCTTGCAGGGGTCTCATTACCTCACCCAGCATTGGCGGTCCTGGGTTCTCTAAGGCCTTACTTGATGGCGCATTTTCATCTCTGGTGCCTAGACTGAAATCGCAGCCCTCCGGAGAGTCCATGTCAATTTGTACTGGCGTGACACTGTCCATCGCAGAATCAATTTCGATTCCCTTCTGATATCTAGGCGGCCCCGATTGCGCGACTAGTGGTGACTCTCCTCCAACTTTGCTTGACCAAGAAAGTAGGATCTCTGTGTCTGTCCCGGTAAATCATGAGTACTACATTTCGGGGAGAAAAAGAAAATGGGAAGACTCACCATCATTCGAGTCATTAGCGCCCATCCTCGCGCGCTTGGAATGACTCTCGGCCCCCGACAAGGTCACCCGTCGCCTCGAGTTCTTCAAAGCCATGGTCGCCTCCATCATGATATTCGCCCCCTCGTCCTGGTCAATCCAGATTCTATTCGCCCTCACGCCTCCCCTGCCCTTCAAGCTGGTAGTGAGGTGACGTGGATGACAATCTTGCTGCTCTTCATCCCTCGGTGCTACATCGGACGCCTTACGCTTTGCGGCACACGCCACAGAATTGTCGCTCGCAAGTGCCGGAGGCGTAGACGTAGAGATAATCTGATGAACGGTAGTCGAAGGCTCTGGTTCGTGCTGGGGCACGCTGGGACGGCGTTGGGTTTGAATATGGTCGTCATTCGAACGTGAAGTTTGGGTGCCGGTGGGGGCAGTGAACACTGCTGGGCCAAGACGATTGGTTTGTCCCCTTCCGTTAATAGGTCGAAGCCATTTGGGTATGGAAGACGTGGCGCGTTCACTGTGGTTCGCCATCGTTGCGGCCGCGGTGGTGGGACGTGGATGATGGGATGTCATCGCGGCTTGTTGCAATAGTGGCTGAGGTATGTGAAATTGATTGGGCGCAATTGAGAGGGCGCAGCAGGGTGAACCAGCCTTCCTATGTAGGCACTGTGAGTGTTGTTGTGGAAGAAGTGAGAGAGAAGAGTGGACCGTTTTAATCGTTCCCAGGCTGGTGCCTGTGGCAGACCCAAATTAGCCAGTATTAAACAACACGTGTGAGTACGAACAATAATATCAACGCATCGCATTCGTGGTAGCGCGTCACAGTCATGCGAAGCGGTGTAGCAAGATTACCCCTTGTGTGACAGGGTGTCCGATGTGACATGACATTCAATTCAATCACAACACACAACAACAAATAATTAGTATAGTAACGTTACTCGTGTGAATGATACAATGTACTGTATGAGAATGAGTTGGGATCGACCAAACTTCAGATAATTGACTACTGAGAAGACTCCTGGTGACTGGCAGACGAATCGGCGCGTTCATCCATCGTATGATTATCGCGAATATCCAGCGTCTTCCCATCTGTACCCAATCGTATTTCAACAATATCTCCGTCACTGGGGATAAAATCGCACATCCGTCCAGTCAAAGGCATGCACACACACACGAGCAACAAACTCTTACCGTATCGTGCCAACGAGCATCTTTCTCGCTAGCGGGAACAACACCTCCGAGCGAACAACGCGCGCAATGGCGCGAGCACCATAAACATCAGAAAAGCCCTTCTCGGCTAACCATGCCCTTGCAGCATCGTCAACGTCTAACTTGATCCGCCGCTGCGCAAGGCGCGCCGCAACGTCTCTGAGGCGGAGGTCAACCACGCGCAGGATAGAGTCGTGAGAAAGCCGGTTGAAGACAAGCATCGAGTCGAGGCGATTCAGTAGTTCTGGTGGGAACTGCTCAGAGACACGTTCTAATACCTCTGCGCGCGCCAAGGGCGTCACGATGCCTGAATCGTTTGAGGCTGTGGGGTGGGCAAGAATGTCGCTACCTGATAAGGGCGGTTAGTTTGGGGGGTCGGCCAAAAACTCTGGCTCAACAGATTCGAGCGCACCAATGTTGCTCGTGAGGCAAATAATGGTGTTCTATGCTTGAAGAATGAAAAACGATGAGATGAAGAATTAGGATAGAGACGCACCCGAAAGTCAACTTTTCGACCCTGGCTGTCGGTGACAGTGCCTTCGTCCAAAATTTGAAGCAGTATCATGGTGACATCCTACATGCATAAGCCAATCTCCCAAGGGCGGACGAGTATTTGCCTACCTTATGCGCTTTTTCGAGCTCATCCAGAAGAATAACGGCTGGAGAGGTGATGAGATAGAGTCATGCAAATGCAAATATCGTACCGTATGGCTTTCGTCGAACAGCCTCAGTCAATTGTCCTATAATTAGATGACAAGGAGATCTATCAGCAAACATCGAAACACATACCACCTTCTTCAAAACCAACGTATCCGGGGGCAGCTCCAATCAAGCGCGACATTGTGTGGCGATCGTGGTACTGGGGATGGGTTTCAGAAACATCCTAGTAAACCGAGGCCCAGAAGATCTTACTTCTGACATGTTAATGTTGATTCTACAAAGTTACATTAGCACCGCGCCAAATAAAGAAACCCAAAGGACTCGACCCACATCGCCCTTTGCTCATCATTGAACAGGAACCCAGCGAGCACTTTGCAAAGCTCAGTCTAAAGTCTCGATCAGTAACGGAGAAAATGTGACCACAGAACCATACCTTTCCTACGCCCGTCGGGCCAAGGAATAAAAACGATGCTACAGGACGCGTAGGCGCCTGTAACCCAGCCCTCGAAATCCGCACCGCATCGCTGACAGCGCGTATGACGTGATCTTGACCGACAACTCGAGCCTTTAGAGCATCTTCCATCTGCCAATACATAGTCAGCACTTTCCACCTTTTCTCTCGAGCAAGGGGGTATGCACGTGGACGAGTCGCTCCCGTTCGCCTTTCAGTAGGCTTTGTACAGGAATGCCAGTCGCACGCGCTACCACTCGGGCGATGTCATCAGACGTGACGCGTTCACTGAGCATGGCGCCCTCGCCATTACCCTCAGCGGGGATCTCGCGCCGAAGCTCGGGAATCGTGGCGTAACGCAGACGCGACGCAGCTTCAAAATCACCCTTGCGCTGTGCAACCTCCAGCTCGTGCTTGGCTTCTTCAAGGCGGCGCTTCCGTTCCTTATTTCGGTGCAGCCGCTTGCGCTCTGTCCCATATATCATCAGCTAAAGACAGCACCTGCGTACAGTATCTCAGATCGAAGAATTATCACATACCGGCTTGCCATCGTTCCTCGAGGGCAGCAGCTTCCTTACGACTATGATCTAGGGCCTGCTCGAGCGCTTCACGTCGCTCGGCGCTGAGCGGGTCCGACTCGTTTCGGAGACTGGTAAGTTCGATTTGCATCGTCATGACGGCACGATCAAGCTGCTCGAGAGCATCGGGCTTCGATTCCTGCGCAAGGCGCAGCGAAGATGCGGCTTCATCGACAAGATCAATCGCTTTGTCAGGGAGGAAGCGATCGGAGACGTAGCGGGCGGAGTACACGGCGGCTGATACATGGCACCGGGGGTTATTTAAGGGACAGTCATTGTTGGCATGAAGGAGGACAGACCAGTGACCAACGCGCCATCGGAAATTTCAACTCCGTGATGGACCTGTACGGGTGACATGACAAATGAGGATGTAGGTGCCGAGGTCAAAACGCACAAGCGAACCTCGTAGCGGGATTTGAGCCCGCGTAAGATAGAGATTGTAGATTCCACAGTGGGTTCCTCAATTGTCACAGGTTGGAAACGACGCTCGAGAGCCGCGTCCTTACCAATGGTCTTTCTGTACTCATCCGCTGCGACAGTATCGACTTAGTTCATCCGCCAGAAAGTGACGTGATACGGAACGTACGCGTCGTAGCGCCCACAAGTTGAAGTCCGCGAGCCAATGCAGGTTTGATCATTTGCCCGCCATCGATGCTACCCTCGGTCTTCCCCAGATTGAAGAGCGTGTCTGGACGTTTAATGAAAGATTCATTGAGTATGAACATTCAGAGGCTGGATCCAAATTACGTACGGACTTCGTCGATGAAGCAGATGACACCACCAGCCTTTAGAGAAGTTAGGAATCAAACAAGGACGTTCTGGAAGGGAGCCCAACCTCGTCTTCGATATCACGAATTAAAGCCTTGAATTTCTCCTCGAACTGGCCCCGAATGCCGGAACCAGCCATGATAGCGGAAAGATCAATCGAGAGAACACGCTTGTTGTGCAGTGACTTGAACAGAAATCAGCGGGAAGACCGGGCTCAAAGTACATGAGGCATACTTCTGGAACTTCTTTTGCAACAATCCTGCTGGCAAGCCCCTCTAGAATAGCTGTCTTGCCTACGCCTGGAGGCCCAATGAGCTACCACACGTGGCTCAGTGGATGAATGGATGACGATCATCTTCAGTACGCACCACGGGGTTTGACTTTGTTCTCCGAGACAGGACTTTAATTTAGACTTGATCAGCCGGGACCAGAACAAATGTGACCAGAAATTGCATACTTTGAATGGTACGACGGATCTCTAAATACCCTCATGAATAAGTCCAGTCAACCAAGTCAAGAAACAAAAGAACCACTTTCCTTCCTCTCTTCCAATCACAGGGTCAAGCTTTCCGGACTTTGCCAACTCTGTCAAGTCGCTGCTCTACAGCAACAACGCATGAAAGAACGGGTGAGGGAATAGACTAAAAAAACTCCCAACAGCGCACGCACAAATTCCTTCAGAGCATCCCCTTTTGCATACTGCTGTTGCATGGGGAACTTGAACCCCGGAAACCCTCCACCTCCCGCCGGGCCCTGTCCGCCTGGTGGGGTCTGGGCATAATGACGGACGGACGGAGCGGCGGGCGCATAGCCACCAGAAACTAGGGATAGTAGTGCTGGACGACCGAGTACATTGACGGGCCTGGGGTGTACTCTAGAGACACGTCTGACTGTTCTTGAAGCGAGGCTTTGGAACATAGACGGTACCGAGACCTAGTAAACACAATGTTGTCTGTTCGAGAGTGAGTGAGCCGTGCGCCGTGAATGTCTTTGTCATCATGGTTCTCGACGCGACGGAGGACGACCGCGACAACCACGACGATCACGACGAACAACAAAACGCGATGTTCTTCATCGTAACTCTCTTCTTCTTCTCGCGCGCACGCGCATGGCCCTGATGAAGCGTCCCATTCTCTTCTGTAGAAAGAGCTCACACACACGATCATGCTACACCCGTCCTACTTCGGACCGCGCATGCAACAATACCTCGAGTCGAAGCTCTATTCCGACGTCGAGGGGACCTGCTCCGGCCAATTTGGCTTCATCATCGCCGTCGTGTCCATCTCGGACATTGGCAAGGGTATGGTCATCTCGGGCAATGGCCAGGCCGAGTTCGTCACGCGCTATCGCGCCATTGTCTTCAAGCCTTTCAAGGGTGAGGTCGTCGACGGGGTCGTCCACAACGTCACCCGAGTTTGTATACCACAGCGTTCTACTTATGTGGCTTCTGACCCTATCTATATCTACCTCACAGATGGGTATCTTTGCGGAGGTTGGCCCACTAAACTGCTTCGTCTCGCAGCAGGTGCGTGCCCTCTCGTCCAAAGCGTCGCGTTGCATTCTCTTGGTCCTCTCACTCATCCCAGCAAATCTCCACAGCTCCTCCATCCTGATCTTAAATTTGACCCCTCATCGAACCCACCATCCTATACTTCTCAGGATCAGGTAAACCCTCCAGACACCCTCCTCTTTTTCATCCACTATCCCACTCTCTCGCCCACAGGTTATTGAAAACAACACGAAAATACGCATAAAAATCATAGGCACCCGCGTAGACGCGACAGAAATCGTGCGTATTTCCTCATTTTTCGTACTTTGCCAAAATCATCTCATCCTTTCTCTCCACCGACTTCCGCTCCCCAATTCTTCAGTTCGCAATAGGGACAATTAAGGAAGATCACCTCGGTGTGATCGAATAGCCCACCCTCATGCCCCTCCTACTTTGTTGTTTCTTGTCGATACATCTTAGCGTAAATTATCGCAAAAGGCCCCGATGCGACGTGGGATCATGTGTGAAGTCTACAGCACATTAGAGTACACCCCTTCTATCCCTTATCGATTGCGAAGAAAAACGCAGAAAAACAAACTATGTACGAGCACATGCAATCCTATAGGAGGATAATAAAATAAAAGCGAAAGAAAAAGAAAAAGATCAAAGAGGCAGTACATAGTATACGTGAGACACAAAAAGCTATGATAACCAGCACCTTCTCTAAACCACTCATTCCTCCTCATCCGTAAACCGGAGGATCTGTGCATCCTCATCGACAGGCACATCTCGATATCCTCTCCTCGACCCGACCGCGAGGCCGGCATCGCGCACCCACCCCGCGACCACCTCGAAACCAACGTTCGCAATTCCAATGACAAACCACGGGACACTGGCGAGAGTCTCGACCACTCCAGCGTCTGACGCTCCGAACCTGGGTCTCCTATCACCTGGCAAACGAATCGTGCCCGTCGCGCGTCCAGATCGTTTGTAATACCACGACGCGACGAGCCATGTGAATGCGAACGGGACAATGAGAACGAACGTCCAGAAGAAGAATCCGTGGCCCGATACGCCCGGACAGTAATGCCGTCGGCCGCGGTCAGGTCGTTCGCCATCCTCGCAGGACGAGTGTGGAATGCGTCGGTAGGCTGTACGCTCGTACCAGTATTCCGCGCCACCGCGACACGAGTCATCATCTGGTAATGGCTTCGTGGCCTCAACGAGCACGCATTTACCATCCGAGTTTCGCACATGGTTAAATTCGCTATCATGTCATGAGCGTCCATATTCCCAAGACTTAGATTATATGATAACAGACCACTCAAAGTCAGAGGCTGTGCACACGCAGTTCTTGACAATGTTAACTTTTGCTTTAGGCTGTTGTCCTACGACACAGTTACGGTCGCGCCTGCGACGGTGATACAAAGTCTATTAAAAATAAATTGTAAGCAGTCAAGTTTCGGGATGAACCATATGGTGAGACTTGTTTACCTGGCGGCCGAAAAGGCAGCGTTCAGCACGCTCTTCGCTCGGGCTCCACAATTCAAAGTCGTCATGCCCAGGGTCCTCAATATCCAGTTTGCCTAACAACTGGTCAATACATCCACTACCATAAGAAAGCGATGGCCACAAGCACGCACACATGAGACTTGTGAGCGCCGAGAAATCGACGTGCACAGCAACAGACGTGGGAGAACCGACGTAGTTCCCGAACAGAATGAATCGCCTGCTCGTGTCCGACGGCACGGTAACGATCGAACGCACTCGGATCTTCTCATTTGTGAATTTATACTCCCGCCAATTGAGGCCCTCGTCGGTGGAGAACAGGATGTAGTCAGTTGGCTGCTCGTCGTTTACCATAACGAGAATAGAGCCTGAGTCACCGAACTCCCAGAGATGCGCGTCTTTATGAACTTCTTCCCACGTAAAGCCCGCATCCCGGCTCAGGAACGTGTCACTCTCATCATACGGTGCGAGCTCCTCGCCCACGTTCCCCACCGCCATAATTAAACCAACAACGGAGGGGCTGCTGAACGTTGCGCGAGGGTCGGATCGCTCTGTGTATCCGTGCAGATGTAGTGAGCAGGCCTAAATCGAATGTCAACCAATTGATTTAATAAACCAGAGAAGGGAGACGCGTACCGCACTTCGACACGCATAAGGTTGGCCCTGTGAGTCCTGCTTGGGAGGAATCAATGGTTTCCAGCTCCCACCATCGTTGTGTGTGATGCGCGTTTGGAGATCCTTGCTGCCTGTTAAGGCTGCAAACTCGGTATTGGACACGATATTGATGATCGCAATACCATCGAGTCCGATCATCTTCTCGAAATCGACATACCCGCGGTGATCGCGGTTCACGTTCTGCATCGACGACCCAAAGTACGTCCCGTTCCAGTTTGACTTGAGGAGGTCACCCCAGTACGGTTGAGGTGGCTCCGACGTCGTCATATGCAAGAAGACAGAATCGGTGCTCGACTCGAGGATGGTGTACGCCTTTTCAATTATAGATGGTTATCAAAATCCGAAAGGGAAAGTAAACAGGCTTACATGTTGTTCTGGTTGCATCGAGGGGGGGAACTGGCCAGTGGCAAAGATGCGGCCGTCTAGGGAGACCTGCAAGTCAAGCGAACGCTGCGTGGGCAGATACTGCGTACACACCACTCTCGTTAGTCACCCACCGTACCCAGACCACTCGGAAAAGAAACGCACCTCAGCGACGATGAGGTACTCCGAGAACTTAGCAAATCCAACGATCTCGTCGAACATTTTGGTTCGTTTTTTGTAATAGTCACGCCCGCTAACGAGTTGCATTGGGTTGGTCCCCATCTGGAAGAAGCGCTGAGAGCCTGTCTTGTCGCGGAACGATTCGCACAGGATCTGCGACGGGTCGACAAGTAGACCTTTGTCACGCGCCCACGCACAGTTGCGCACGTATTTCTCCACGAAGGACCACCTCCGACCGTTATCCCGGGAAAAGTACGCTTCAGCGTGGCACTCGGCGCCCCCGTCACTCGAGCAACCCTCGTCACCCGTCCAGATGATCCAATCTGAGTGGTCTGGATGGAATTGCATTACCTGTGCACCAAACGTGTTCGGCGGCTTCGGCGCAGTGAGAGAGTACCACGTGCGACCTGTGTCTGTGGTGTAGAAGAACTTGCCGGAAGGGGTGATGAGGTAAGCACGGTCAGGCGTGAACACATGATGGTAGAAAGCAAGAAAAGTCTCCTCTGGGAAAAGGTGATTCCATGTGTAACCTTCGTTGCTGGACTGCCAGACAGACGAGTCTAGGAGCCTGACAAGGATAGTCGTCGAGTCTTTGAAGTATGCCCGTTGCACGACGGGCGCTGGGAATTCGAACTGCCATTTTAGCCTCGTCAGCACCCTGCGTGTGCGCGATGATGGTGCCGAACACTTACAATCTGATGAATAGCGTTTCCTTCCTCTGGTTGAGCTAGAAGTAATCGCGTCTGAGTATCACTCGGAGGATAGCAGTGAGGCACCGCGCACCTTGAGAACACTTCTTTTGAACAGGCTCGTCTTTCTTGACCCCTCTGTTTCGGTCACAAGTATTTCCCGGGATAATGCGATAACCAGAGGAGCCTTGATATGTCTGGTCGGGGTCCTTACATACACCCGCAGGGATCGGCTCTGGGCCAACTGGTTCGCATTGGTCGTTATGGCGGACGTAATTGTAGTCACTATCGGCAATAACACCATCGAACGGTCAACATGAATCCAAAAGGGAGAGACGTAGTCTTAACGTAACGTAACGCACCATTCATAATCCTCATCCTCGCACGGACAACTCTCCTCGTGCTCGACCGGGTCACTGAACTTGTTGCCTACGTAGCAGTCGGCACCAGCCTTGCGGCGCCTGTACCATTGCTATTCCATGCCCATCAGCGCACATTTCACGTCTTTAATAGGGCATGCGTATACCCTGTGCCCCATCAAACACTCCTTGTTCTTTATCGTGCGCGCGTACCACTTCTCGAAATCGTTCTCGTCACATTTACGCCTACCCATAGGGGCAAAGTCGAGGAAGAGGGAAACATAACGCCCTTCGGAGGTTGAGTCCTGCCGCGAGAGTTGGCCTAGTAAAAGGAACTTCTGGGAAGTCGAGTCTTGGACTGTCGAAAGCCCGCGGGCACGGATGTTCACCCCGAGGTTCAGTCTTTTCCTGAACAGTTGAGGTTCAGACAGATGAATCAGCCAGTCGCAT
Source organism: Russula griseocarnosa (assembly GCA_022884055.1). Classification (NCBI taxonomy): domain Eukaryota; kingdom Fungi; phylum Basidiomycota; class Agaricomycetes; order Russulales; family Russulaceae; genus Russula; species Russula griseocarnosa. The sequence continues at coordinate 160,238 of JAGKRU010000036.1, forward strand.
GAGTGACGGAAGCGGGTAATGGGTTGGAGAATACGCGTACCATGTTTTGCCAAGATCGGTCGAGTAACTAACGAAGTCGACAGTTTCCTCGTCATTGACAGCAACGATGATACCGCCTTGGTCGCCAAACTCATATTTATGTGCCTCAGGAAGGACCATCGTCCATGTCACGCCTGCGTCGGCGCTCAGGAACGTGTTGGAATCCTCGTATGGGCGGAGCACGGTGCCTATCGAACCGACACCCATCACGAAACCGGGAGCGGGAGAAGAAAAAATACGGCCAAAGTTGTGCGGAATCGTTACGGAGTGCAAGTGGAGGGAGCAATTTTCGGAGTCGGAGGGGTTGCAACCAATTGACTGACCCTCGCTGTCCTGTGCTGGCGGGCGAAGTGAGGACCAGGAACTCCCTGTGTACTAGATATCAGCAAGCGTGCTCGATGTATAAAAAAAATTACCGGTAGACCATCATCGAATGTAATAACAGTCTTGAGTTGTTTTTCCACACGATGTCCTTCCATGTCCTGCGCATTGGCGACGATATTCGCCAGTCCGACACCCTCGATGCCATATAACGTCTCAAAGTCGATATAACCCTCCGCGTTCCGGTTTGTATCTTTCAAACTCTCCACAAAATATGTACCGTTCGAGTTGCTCACAAACAGCGTACCCACCACACCGGAATCACCCAGTACAACATCAACCGCGAGAGAGTGAGTCGTACTCTCGACGATGGTGTACGCATTCTCGCGGAGGCGCGCGCTCGAGGCATGCGGGAACCGTGCCTTTGCCCAGGTGCGTGTATCCACGGTGACATAGAGCAGCATCTCGCTGCCTGCGCCCGGACTGAGGTCTTTTAGTGCAAGGACACCAAATTTGGACACAATCGCGAAACCAACGACACCACGGGCGCCGCGTGGAATGCCCAGATCCTCTATGCGGTGGTCGAACATGAAGAAGTCTGTGGAAGAGTAAAGGCGAGAGGCAGAGATGGAATGATAGCCGGTAGAGGTTGTGGTATCGAAAGCAACGCAATAGATCAAATCAGAGTGTGCATCGTGCTTGAAATCCTTTGAACTATGGGCAAAGGTGCACTGCGAGGTCTCAGACAGGAGCTGTCGCGGTATATCTGAGAACGCCTCCTTGGTGTAGTACGTCTATGTTTGGCCGTCAGGTATACCCGACACTTGAAGGAACAGGCGGGACGAACCTCATCATGACATATTGAGGACCAGCCACCTTCACGATCACATTTAGTGCCCTGATAAATGATATAGCCGTATTTGGATGGATCAGAATGGAAGGACAAAGGGCGCGCGATACTAGACGGCGGCAAGGGCATCTCAAATGAGCGCCACGTTTGCCCGCGGTCCTCTGTTCGATAGTGTGTCGTCCCACGGGTGAGTACAAAAGCCTGCGCCAGAAGAGGTGTCAGCGGCGCGCTCAGACGCATAGACCGATGAACTGAAGCAAGAGGGAGCCCCTGCTGGCCGAAACTCGCAGACGTCCAGCGTGGACTAAGTAGACCGACGAATGGGTTGTAGTATCTACGATCGTAGGCGCTGTGAAGCGGAAAGCAGGGATTCTTGTACAGAGAGGATCGTAAACGTGGCCAGGGTGTGGAGTGACCGGGTTTAGCATGCTTATGCTCGAGACGGCCGAGGCATGGGCTCCAATGTAGATACTACGGACTGCGACGTGACGAATGAAGCCGGATTGACGATGCTCACCATGCGGTTGTCGGATGGATGGTCTATGAACATTGCGGCTTGCCCTTGGGGTATATCTTCTGATCTTTGCCAACTTTTGCCCTCATCATTGGACATAAAGATGTCGCCGCGAATGATATCATGGTATGCGACATTCTAAGCAAATAAAGGTCGGGGGGCGTCTCGTGAAGTGGATATGTTGGGACGTACGGTTGCATCGTCAAAGAAGAATAGCCTGGCGGGGAGATTTTCGAAGCGGTTGACCGTGACTTGGGGGTCATTTTGTGCTTGGACAAAGAGGGCGGATAGGACGAGGGCGGCGAAGAAGCTTGCCCTCATATCGATTATAGTGCCACGGTGGGCAAAGCAAAGAAGGGATAATAGGGCTGCGCGGCAGACCAAAAGTAGGTCACGTGTTGGTCAACGCGTCATCGCGTCATCCGCCGAGTGCATATACGTGGCATATAACTCGGTTCCGTGCGATAGCATACAGTTACGAGCAGACAGAGGTTGTATCGTTCGTACCCTCAATAAAACCTCACTCTACCGTGTTGCCATCTCGACCATCTTATTACCATTACGGAAGACAATCACCATCTGAATGACCATTTAAGGTGTGAAGACGATACGCGCTGAGGCCTGAGGAACACCAGTTCCAAACCGACTTTTGATAAGGGTCAACCTGCCATTTAACTACGGGGAACGACGCAAACCCTTCTCACAAGGTAACCTTCAAGAGTAAGGCCATAATGCCCGATCCAAGCGGTGGTGGTTCGCATAGGCATGTACAGATGTTGACATGATGGAGGTACGAGTGCACGCGCCCGCCAGCTGACTCATGTACGAGTTGGTCGGGATTGAGCATGGCCATGACGGTCTCGAATCGATCCGTCGGATGACAGCTCGTCGTGTGGGAGGCGGGTGGTGGGTGAAAATGGTACGCGTCAGGCAATAAATAAAAAAGTCGAAAGTGGTACGACTGCAAGATGGTCTAATCCTTCTTCTTTTACACTCTCATTCACTCCCTTTTATACTTCTAATCCCTCTGATATCCCCCCTTCATTCCTTCCATCTCCACTGCAGCCATGGGAGCAATCGAAATACTCTCTCTTGCCCTCACTCATCCAAACGAGTTTCGTATCCTCTTGCAGTTCTGGAATTTCTACCTTCCAAAGCGCGACATCACAAAAAAGGAGGAACATCCCACCTCAGGCTGGGACAGGCCCACAATGCGCAGGTGTTGGGAGCTATTAGACCATAGCAGCCGGAGTTTTTCTGCAGTTATTAAGGAGCTCGATGGTGACCTCGCTCGCGTGGTGAGTCTTTCTCTCCAGCCTCGGCGTCCTACACCTCGTTGGTTTCCAACGTAACCCGAAAGCGGGAAATTTTCGTGTTGCGAGTTGCCTTAGTTTACGTTCTGACCTTCGCTTGCGTTGTTCGTATCTCTCGAGGAGCGGCTAATCCCGACTTAGATATGCCTCTTCTATGTTGTCCTTCGTGGCCTTGATACTATCGAGGATGACATGACCATCCCTGATGATGTCAAACAACCCATCCTCCGATCCTTGCATGAGAAAACCGTGACTCCCGGCTGGAATTTCAATGGCAGTGGACCCGATGAGAAGGACCGCATCGTGCTCGTCGATTATCATGTTGTCGTCGACGAGCTCCTCCGACTCGAGCCTGCGTATGTTCATATCCCTCTCTCAGTGGGACCCAAGGACTGATGCGCTTGCAGATGCCGCGATACCATTGTAGACATTTGTCACAAAATGGAGACCGGAATGGCCGACTTTGCTCATCGCGCTGCAATCTCTTCTGAAACCCTTACCCTAGACACCATTAAAGAATACGACCTCTACTGCCATTACGTAGCCGGGCTTGTCGGCGAGGGTCTCTCTCGACTGTTCTCCGTAACAGGCAAAGAATCCCCGTCGCTTGCTCACCAACTCGAGTTGTCCAACTCACTCGGTACCTTCCTCCAAAAGACGAACGTCATTCGCGATTTCCAGGAAGACGCGCAGGAGCGGCGCTTCTTCTGGCCCCGTGAGATATGGAGTCTTGCGGAGTATGGCCCCGATGGCCAGACCCCTGCGACTGACGTCCTACAGCTACTCCGAGAGCCGCAGCGGGCAAAATGGGTGCAGAGTGCAATGATCCTCGATGCCCTTCGTCACGCATGCGACGCCCTCGACTATCTTCGCTTACTAAAGAACCAATCGGTGTTTAATTTCGCAGCGATTCCTGCGTCGATGGCGATTGCTACTCTCGATCTGTGCTTTATGAATTCAGAGATGTTTAAGCGTAACATCAAGATCCGCAAGGCCAAGGCGGCAGATGTCTGTCCTCTTTTGTAGTGCTACCTACTGGCCCATTTTGACTCGTGAATGTTTTTAGCTCATCATGCGCTCGACAAACCCGCTCGAGGTAGCGCTCATATTCAAAGAGCACGCGCGTTCTATCCATGCCAAGGCCTCTCCTTCAGACCCCAACTTTCTCCGCATCTCGGTCGCGTGCGCAAAAATAGACCAATGGTCCGAGCGTAACTACCCTTCCTTCGTCCGCATACCCAATGCCACTGGCAGTTCCCCATCAATACTCTCCTTTGATCCCGCCGATGCGCGTTCGCGCGTTGCAATGGCAGACGCCGAAAAAGATAAGCGCACTGCTGACGAGAGACGGCATCTGGAGATCCGTGAACGATTCGGTGGCAATGGTAGCAGCAATGGCGCGCCCTCACCCTCCAATATCCAGAGCCAAGGCCCACCATGGGAAGTGTTGATGTTCGTTGGCGGGGCGGTATTCCTTATCATCTCCCTGTCCATTGGCATCGTCCTTACCGCCCTGCACTTCACCACGTGAGGCAAGCTTGTCACAACGATGAGGGAGTATGAAGGAAGGGGGGGGTTGTCGTCATTTGTCACTTACTTAGGAGCACGCCTTGTTCCCTTTCACATCACCATCTCTATTATCACCTTAATTTTTTTTTTCTTTTTTTGACATGCCACGGACCGATAATCGCGCTTTCTCTCCGAGCTTTCAGGGGGAGGTTAATTGAGGGCCATGAATAAATATAGTTATGTTGTGTATGTTGTATAGGCCTGCGTCTTATTCTTGTTCTATGGCTGACTGTGGCATTGGTGCTTCGAGTGAGTACAGGATAGCGTAGCACAGGACTTCTAGCTAGCTCTAGACTCAGAGGGAAACTGAAATACAGATAGACACGATCAGAACTATGGTGTGCATATCAGTTCTGTTTTTTTTCGCCCAGACTTGTCGTATTATATTGGATACTGTACACTTAGATACCGTAGTTGCGATAATCACGGGGAACAGAAACAACAATCCGGGAAGCGGAAACTATTATTTGACATGTGTGTTATGTTTTATCTGAGAGGAGGGGAGAGGCTGGCCATGGGAAAGACTTATTCAAAAAAAGTTGAGATAAGGAATGAGAACCAAGAGTGTGTCGTCTGTCCCGAATAAACAGAAACAGACCACCTAGTACAGTATATATGGCATATAAAATGAACGCGGGCGCCCGCCCGGCGTATTGTGTGGATCGTGCGCCCCAAATGATAATATGATTGAGCGTCACTCATTTTGATTTGCTACTACTTTTTTCGCTTTGACACTGTACAGACCAAAAAATTTCAGCAGCCACGAGGAGAGAACCCATGAGTGCGACGAACCTGTTGCGCGCTTCGCCGGCGCCTTACGTTTCCGCCCGACATCGTCGTCATCCTCATCATCCTCATCGTCGTCATCTCCTACTCCATCACTATCATCCTCCCCCATCTGCTCAAAATCATCATATTCAGGCGGCTCACGATGGGTAGCTTTCTTGCTTCGTGACGCCCCAGGAGGCACCGCTACCGTTGTCGTTGCATCGTTACCGATCGGCGCACCTGGGTGACGCACGCACTCTGGGCAGAACCATTCACCGTCTGGGATGCCAGCTAGAGGTGGTGTGAGGCACTTGTAGTGATAAGGCTTATCGCACTGCATGCGGGGGGACGAACGTGTGAGCAATCACTGATGAGAAGGGAGAGCGTATCGAAATAAAAGAACATGTGCGTACCTTGTCGCACGCGAGTGGGTCACCATCATCTTTGTGACATATCATGCACTCATCCGGCGTATCCAGTTCGACGGGATGTCGTGGCAGTTCGGAGTACTTCTCATTCGGAGTGACAAGGAAGAATGCTGTGTTCTGGCCACCGATGACACTGTTCAATTCGCGCCCATCAGTAAGAATTTTCAACCGATCGATTGGAGAAAAAGGGACCAACTCAAAGACGTCGATGCCGATTAGAGGCTGGTTGCGTGTAGGCTTGGTAGCGCTCTTGGGCTCTTCTGGACCGAGGCCAAGCTCGCCATTGGCGGCGTTTTGACCCCAAGAAATGGTCATGGTTCCGCCATCTTCGTCATCATCCGGCGCCAGCGCAAAATGGGTGACTCCGCCGCTACATGCATGCTTTATCTTACACCCCATGATATCTTGCATAAATCGGAATGTCGAGTACGGCTGACCAGCCGATCCTTTGCGTGGGTCGTGTCATCGCCAACACCAGCAGAAAAGGGAAACGTGGGGATGAGTGTAGCCCACCACATGATCAAATTGTACCTACCATCGCCCGTATTCTTCCACTAAAAAGGAAAGGGAAGGATTGTCGGTGAAATATCAAACATAAAACGAGATGCCAAAACCTAACCTTTCCTGCCACATAGTACATACCCTGCCGGTCGATTACCACAGAGTTTGAAGGACCTGCTACCACCTTCGCACCGAGAAATTGCTTGTGCGGCCCTGCGAACTGCCAAGTATTTGTATGAACACTTATCCTCGCGGTGGCTTGACCAACAAACGACCTGCCTGAGGAACTATTTGAGGAGTTAAAACGTCCTTCTGATTCCCGAGGCCTAGACGGCAATAGCCATTGTAGCCCCAGACGTATACAATACTGCGTTTGGGAAATTACGAGTCGGCGCTTCTCGAGATGAACCCGTGCGCATACCCTTCTTTATCAAGCGCGATGCTGTGTTGTTGCCCGCACGCGATCTGTACAATATTTTTGTCATCTAATCCCTTAACAGGGACTGTAGACACCGTGAGAATCCGTTTTCTGCGACAAGATTCGAGGGAATTTTCTCACTGGGTTCGCTTTCGATGTCAAATCCAGTCCTGTTCCCGGTCGCAATATGTTCTCCTGTACGCCCATTTCCGAGCTGTCCCTTCTCTCCACTTCCGCAAGCGTATACTGTGAACCGTCGTCAGCCACCGATCCTGCCATTTGATATAACAAAAGGTCATCACGTGCTCTTTCCGTGTACCGTGAGGAACAGTGTGAATGTAATGCCAGCCGCGGCAGCAATGACGTGCTCTTGTTCGCCAGTTTGTGGGTGAAGAGGCCCGTTCACGAGTTTGAATGCGTTAACTTCTGAGCAGGGCGTGTGTCCACACTTTTGTATTTACCTGTCGTTAATGGGGTTTGGACGACAGTTAACGATGACAGTACCTGTCCAAGAGAATTTAAGCCCGCAGTCCACACACGTCCATTGCTGCCGACGAGCACAGAATGACTTCGCCCACTGGCAGCGCTCACGAACACAGTGCCCGGGGGTGCACCAAGGTCTCTCGCGCGCAGCGAACGGGGTGCATTCTCTGAGATCACATCGACGCCGGGAACGCCAAGCGCCGCAAGTTGATTGCGACCGAAGAGCCATGCCGTGCCCTCGATGTCGAGGACAATTGTATGACAACCGGCGCATGAGGCGTGAACGCTGACAGCCTTTACATTGCTCAACGAGCGGAGGATGTGGGGTTCGAGCAGGTCAGGATGGCTAGAAAGCGGGATGGGCGATTGATGAGGAGGCGTCCTAATCCTAATAGAGAACGAGACGCACCCGGAATCTTCTGTCCTTCCGCCACGCTCTTTGCGACCCAACTTCGGCCTGAAATCAAAACACATGAAATTTGGACAGCCTCGTGACGACGCCGCACGGGCACGCACCAGTCCGTCCCACCCGCGATCAGAACTGGTTAAGAGAGCCTGAGTGTCGGTTCCAGAATGCGATACAAGGGAATCCACGTACCCCTCCCCCATTTTTGTGTGCCTGGGTTACCGCCGCCCGAGGTTTGTGCGTACGACATGGTTTGGAACAAGAAGGATGAGAGAAAGCGCTTATTATTGGCGCCCTGAAGGTCCGGTTCCTCGGCGACAGACTGAGACGCAATAGCCCTTGATAGGGGAAAGAGAGAACGCGTAGTGATGACTGTGGCTGGCAACCGCTTGCCGCTCTTCACTAGCTTCACTGGCTGACTACGTACAACAGTGACCAGTCGATGTTTAATATTAAATGGCCAAATCTAAATAGTCAATCTCTTCCAATTACTTTGTCTATACGTGAACAGTTCCTGAAAATCCACTTTCCAGCCCTTCGGGCTGCTTGCATCTGGCGCCTCGCCGTCCCCAGCGCCAAGCTAAACAGCAAAACAAATCCCCACAATATGCCGCCCCCTGACCGGGGTCCTGCGATCCGAGTAGGCTTTCAAAGAATACGTTTGGATTTGCCCGCTTGACTGGTACAATTATTCGAGGTAGCTTCCCGGCCCTTGGCCCTCGTGGGACCGAGAGAGGGGCTTAAGAAGGGTCATGCGGGGACCGCGGGAGTTACCCACAATACCGTGGTCGTGCGCGCACGGGAAAGATCCCGCACTATTGAGCTTTAAGCCCGAAGCAGTAATAATTCGGGCGCAATCTGCGGAGTTCGCCTGGGAAACTACGTCAAAAAAAATCTTTGAGCTTCCCAGACAGCGTCGGCAATGGCTACGGCACCACAAGTTCAGGGAGGCAAATAACCCATCAGCCAGGCTTGGTATCCGCAACAGGCAGCAGTAGCCACAGCTCATTCTGAACAGACTTTTTGGCCGGTTGAGTGGAATGAGAGTAGTTCCCTCTTCAACAATAGCTGCGGTGAAGCGTGATTTTGCAAGCTGGCACAAATAAAGCGAAATACGAATAAGTCTCCCGTGAAATTCGCCGTCTTGCATACAGCTAGCTCGTAAATATTATTTCCTTGCCTTTTGGAAGGTATCACTGTGAAGCATTTGAACTCTCAAAGCGATTTGGTAGGTTCGTAAGATAATGTAGCGGGAACCACTGTGGTAGTTCCCACTCTTGGCCCGTGATCTCGGACGCGATTATGCGAGCCACAACGTCCGCGCTGTAATGTCTGGTTATCCGGGGTACATGAATAGGAAGGAGTACACGAACCACCCAAAGGCACGTGGCATGCCATGACCTGAGAACCCAGCGACGATGTATTGACCCTCATATGGTACACCCCCAAGCTCAAATTTGTCCAGTACTGGTCCAACCTGTGACAACGGATGGGTAGCTTTTACAGCGGGTGATCCAAGAATATCAAACAGGAACGCACAAACGGATCCCCGAGTTCGGTAAAGCCCATGATGCCCGTCTGTTATGGCAAGCAGTGAATCTCCGGCAAGGAACGATCAACACAGAACAGGCAGATGCTGTGAAATACTCCATTAGAAGGACATACCCATTCCATCTCCGGCTCGGTGCCGTTCTCGAATTTCTCAGGGAACACCTCCGGGAGAAACTCTCTTAGCCGTCTTCCAACAGCAGCATCTATGACAGAGTCATCCGTCGTTGCACCCCTCGTCCCGCCTTCGGCGTGGCGCGCACCACCGAGGATGACAAGCGGGCGCTCGTCCGGCGCCGAACCGGGACGCACGAACCAGTACTCCATCCCATGGTCGGCCGCGAAGCCGGATAGCGAGAGCTCGCGTGTGGGCACCGCCGCACGGATCGATATGGCTTGCCCGCGTGTCGGCACAATGATTCCGGAACGTCGCCCAGTGGAAAGTTGCGGGAGCAGAGAGGACGCGTACGCGTTTGTCGCATGTACGACGTGCGTACATGCCACAGAGCCACGAGGTGTCTTAAGTTGCCACCGGCGTGTATTGCCATCAGTGCAGGGCGACCTGTGTCTGATTGCCGTCACAGGCGTATGCGTGTGCAACTTCAAGGAAATTGCAGGTGAGGCATCCTGCGCGTGTTTGAATAGGTGAGTTACGAGCTTGAGAGGCCACACCGTGTTACCCGGGATGCGCACTGCCGGATATCGCGCACCGTATATCTACAAACAGTTATTATTGTGGGCTAGAAATGAGTCTGAGTTACTGTACCTTCTCCACTTCACCCTCGGAAAGCCATTCCGCGACAGAGACGTTAATACCTGCTGCCTTTGCAGCCTCATACTCGTCCCGGGCTTCCGCTTCCTCTTCTTTTGTAAAGAATAAAATTGTGCGCGACCCTTCGACTAGGTCTACCTCATCCTCCACCCCGGCATCCTTCACGAGAGAGGTGATCACATCAACGACATGATCCTCGATATGGACGGCTCTAATTGCATCAAATATGCCCCACGCTGCCGTGTCTCTCCCAAAACCCATGAAGTTATGTGCCGTGAGGTGCCCACCGTTGCGGCCTAGATGCCATGTAAGAGTCTATCCATGGTTAGCAGTCTTAGGGGAGAAAAGGTACCTGTCGCCCCAGAACCTGCATGGGAAGGGGAAATCAACGTTCAGGGGGGAAAGAATGGCAAAGAGAGCTAACAGAAGTCCCGAGCCTCAAGGACAACGAGGCTTAGCGTGTCCTGAGACGTCGCGTTATTTCCAAACAACTTGGAAAGATGATACGCGACGGAGACACCCGTGATGCCTGAGCCAATGATGCATATATCAGCGTCGGCGGTGAGAGCTCCAGTGCTTCCTGCTCGAGCCAAAGGATTTACGCCAGGCGCGCCATCCATCCAAAAAGAGCGGGTCGCGTTGGAGACGGGAAGCGATTCGGACGCTGATTCCAGAGGTGGCGAGAAGATGGCTTGAAATTGGTCTCGTAAAGGATCATGTACGGTCATTTGTGAAAAAGCTGACAAGCTCTGCACGCAGACAAGGCCGATGGCCAGCAATTGGTAGATGTAGAAGAGTGTCATAATGATTATTGAAGCTACTCGTGGTCACTGCAACAAAAACATGAGGCTGAAAACGGAAAAATGTAATAATTTTAACGCTCGCTCGCGCCACCTGTCTCTCTCCACGCAACTACACAGCCAGCGTTTCTGCAGACGCTCGGAGCAAGTGAGTCAAGCTGCCAGCAAGTCCTGCAATGACCATCATATGCACAGCGGGGGAGCAGATTGCTGTAGTGAGTATGCGCTACCCCGCCTTCACCTGTCCAGCTAGCGCTGTACCCGCCCGACGGCACTTTGCGTCCACCTGTACAACTCACTGCGACCACGCTCGCATCCCATTGTTCCTCAATCAACCAAGCTCAGATGCCTCTTGTTTATCTCGCTGATGCTGGTCTCAGCGCCACCTCCGTTTACATCTTTGAGCTGAGCCACCACGTCAACTCTAACCACGCACTAACTTGGTTTTCGCTCACTAGTTACAATAATTCAATCCATCATTTCGGTCAATATCACCGGCGAAGTACATCAGAGTTCACATAGCCACCTCCGAGGCATCTCAGCAAATGCTACCGTGATCACTCTGCTGCCTGCCGTCAGAGCGAGCGGCGACGCGGAACGACTCCACATGTGCATGCGAATATAATCTGTCAACTCAAGACGTTTTTCTCTATCCCCCTTGCTTACTTCAACGTTTCTGGGTGCTGGGTAGTGTACTTCACTTCACTTTCAATCTGCTAACCCGTTATAATCTCGAATTTTGGCCCACTTCCATTCGTCCTGGACTGTGACGTGGCGTTTTCATTTCGATCTGAGCCTTGACTACTACGGATGATGTCATCTAATCAGCATCACATGTCGACAAAATACGACTAGCCTTCTGCTGCATCCGAAGGAGAATAAGATTCCGTCCGTGCAAACGACTATCTGCTTGACCATGATTGCAAGACACCACAGCCAAAAGTGTCACGTGAGTTGTGCAGAAGTAATACGTATTGCAATTCTCGGGTCAGCTCGCCCGACTCCATCCATGCATGATGCCCGCGTCAAGCAGACATGGTACCCTCGACTTGTCCCTTTTTCCCGTTCTCCTTCGACGTCGCACCTGAAACTACCGGTTTCAAGATGTCAGCACAAGCCAAAGGTTCACATAGACGTACACAACCCCAACTCGATCACCGGCAACACACCCTGACCCCTGCAAGAAGGCTCATAATCCAACAGACAGGGACGAATGAAATACAGCCAATTCGCAAGGGCGCCAGCAAGTATGCACAACCACCGGCGTGGTCGACGACCTCCACGCTCGCCCTCCCTTCTAGCGCTACGCAACGATGGCCCAGGCATGGGAGCAGTTAAATAGAGACAGTACTACCCCCGTTTCCTACGAGCTAGTACGTGTGGCCGCTGATAGTAATTTACCAAGAGAAAAAGATACGGGCCGACTAGCTCAGTTGGTTAGAGCGTCGTGCTAATAACGCGAAGGTCTTGGGTTCGATCCCCACGTTGGCCATCTTCTTTCTTTTTTTTTTTGATTTACTTTGACCTGTACGCAAAATGGGCAAAAAACTGCGTCAAAGTAATGTTTCTGGTCTCTCCCGTTTCCTTGAAGCGTTCGACGAGCCTAGTTCGCCGCAGACTGCCAATGCTACCTCCATGATTGCAGGACCGTCGACTCCCCGACCGAAACACGAATCCGAGCGCAAGACGGGTCTCTTGGGACTAGGCAACGAAGCGTACGACGCGACAGACCTCGTTCCCTTCTACACAGACCCTTCCCAGGTTCCTGCCCACCTCCAAAAATGTGCGTATATCAAACAGTGAATGAAGCACTCAGAACTAATTCGTCAATTGGTGCATGCGGGGACAACGCAGATTTCGCCCAGCGGACACGATACTTCTCGAGATACGACGAGGGCTGCTTATTAGACGAGGAAGGGTGGTACAGCGTGACGCCTGAGGCGATCGCCTCGCAGATAGCTGAGCGGTGTCGCTCCGACGTCGTCCTCGACGCATTCTGCGGCGTTGGCGGTAATGCCATTGCCTTTGCTCGGACATGTCAACACGGTACGAGTCCCCTTTGCCGTACAACATTCAATTTTCCATCCTAAATTCCCTCGCTCTTTCACCCACGGCCCTAAGTTATCGCACTCGACACATCACCTACGCGTCTCGCCCTCGCGCGCCATAACGCCGCGCTGCACGGCCTCGCAGGACGAATTGAGTTTGTACTCGCGGACTTTCGCAAGTTCGCCGATTCCCAAGTGGTATCGCACCTGACGTCCGAGTCTGCCGGTACGGGTACGAGTGCGGGGACCGCTAGCTCATTATCGACCGGGCATGGACGCAAGATTGATGTTGTCTTTCTCAGTCCACCCTGGGGAGGCCCAGAATACCTCGCTGGACCCACGTACTCGCTCGCCCGGACTCAGCCTGAGCCGGCTGCGGAGCTGTTCCGCCTTGCGAGGCTGATGACGCCTAACGTTGCATTTTATGTGCCGCGTAATACGGTGTTGGAAGATATTGCGGGGCTTTTGTCATCACCTCCGCCCCTTGATGGTGTTGGGAATGACGGTGGAACTGCTAGTGGGGGCTTGGAGCGGGTCGAAGTAGAAGAGGAGTGGATGGGCACCAAGCTCAAAGCGCTGACATGCTACTTTGGCGGGCTCGCTCAGGGACAGGAGCATATGTTCTAATAGTTTTGTCGATCGACGACAAAACAGATTGAGAAAATAACAATATTACACTGTACGTGTTCAATAATCTGATTCATACTTTGTGTAGGCCACTGCCTATCAAGTGTCCTGGGCTATGCGCTTCCTACGACGACGAAGGTTCTTCACGCCCTTTGTTCTGCTCGAACTTGGCGACGCGCGAGCGAATCGCAGCCCGCCGCTCGTTTCCAAACGTTCGCGCTTCTGCTCGTGCTTGCGCAAGGTTGGCAGACGCAGTGCGATGCCGTGCATCTGGAATCGTATGCAACGACAGTAGCGCGGGAGCAAAGCCCACCACAATCGACTAAATGACGGACGAGAATTCAGACATGACGACGTGAAGATGGTATACGGCGCACTGCAAGCCCAACAACGATGATAACCTGGTCCTTCCACGCGTCGTCTGCGCCGCTCATGCCTCCGACCTCGGCGTTTTCTGAAGTAGCATGTCGGTAATATGCCTGACGACGAGCATGCTGGCGTCGTCGGCGGGCAAGCTCAGCACTATATACATCGTCTGCAAAGTTATGGCCTAGATGTGTATTGGATCTTCCACGAAGAATGTCGTAGGCCTTAGTGACAGCATGGAAGCGGGCGTGACGCATGCGGGAAGGGAGGACCTGTGAAGCTGGCGAGTCTGGATGGTAAGTCCGCACGAGTTCATAATCTGTGTGATACCCAATGTTAAGTAGCCGCATGGTGGACCCTTAAAGGTGAGGCAGGGGCGGACGTACATCGTGCTTTTATTTCGGCTTGGGATGCATTCGAAGGTAGATGGAAGACTTGGTGCGGAGTCGGGTTGCGGTGGGCTGGAAAGAGGAATGGTGTTGATGTGGGAGTGGGAGTAGGAAAGGTAGATGCAAAGCGGGCACAGAGTATGAGATGACGGTATAGTTGAGAGTAGACGGGGGGAAGAGCAGCTTTCAAGTGCATCACACTCTCTAATGACGGTGAGATGGCAACAACTTATCTTATCAATGATGACCAGTGTGCTCATCTGAACACCTCTCATCGCCCTTCATTTTCTTTGCTCTCCAACAATAATATCAACAACCGTGTTTCGAGATTTCCGGTTTTCAGGTATAATGTAAGCTGCGTTATATTGACCCGACACTTTTTTCCTTCGTTATCCGCGCCAATCAGCCCGCTCCCGCGTTTCTTAATCGCCATCATTCGTTTCAATTAATAACAATGCAGTACATCCTTCAAGTCAGCGGCGCATCAGAGCCGCTTGCGCTCGCTTAGATGCTTAGTGCACGTAAGTGCAGACGCCTCGATGATTCACGTTTCGTGATAGAAATTTTGATTTTTCACACACCCATGATAAAAGTAACTCATTTCTCTCAGGTTGGTGTTGATCGATGATCCCTTCACGCAGAACGATACTCCCTGGTTCGACATGTCCCTTGGCGGCGGTATATTACTGAATTCATATCTCTACTGGTCAAAACCCAGGGACGCGTCCGCCTTGGTCACTTCAGAAATTCAAGGTTTACGAACTGAGCAGTTTCTGATCGCGTGGTTGCTCCTCCGCGCCATTCACATCAATACAGTACGTTTGTTTCTGAAACATGGTATCCCCCATCAACGGTGATCTTTTTCCCAAATTAAGGCTCCCCACGTGGCATCTAGGTTGCGATGAGACGTTAGTGAAGTGATCGGACCCGGGTAAGGTCAGCCTGGTGAATATTAATGGTAGTTGTTATTCTAGAAAGTCTGTCGGTGTCTGAGCGCTGAGCGATCAAACCTTCATATGTTCAACTTGTGATGTATGTCTCTAACAGGCATTCCCACGAGGCCTTTCCTCTCTAAGGTTATGAGCAGTACGTCTTTATGGCTGTTCATGTTCCTTTTCTTGCCTACCTCGAACAACCGTAATGTATCCGATGCAATTCCCGAGAACTCTGCCCGAGTCCTTATCATGATATTAATTATTTTTGGCTTTCTAGGTGAACATCTCTTGATGCCAGACGGTTAATTGAATTACCCTCATCTACGGGGCTAGGTATTCTCCGAAATACCGCCCAAAACTCTCCTACCCCGCTCATTGAAATTTTACCTACAGTATCTCACTTGCCGTTAGATCCTACACCAGTGGTGTGAGGACTAAATCTGAGATACCTACGGTGTTAGGCATTCCAACACCGGTTTCTTCCTGCTGAGGGGACATTGAAACGAACAGACCATGTCAGCACATATTTATCTAGTTCCCAGCTCCTCGCTCGGGTGATTGGCAGGCTTCTCTCCGCCCTGAAGATGCCAATCGTCATCCTCCGGAGTGCGCACTTTCTCCTCTCACACGTTTTCAAGTCGTCTCCCCCGCCATCCTCGTAACCAATAGACGAAGGACTGACTGGTTTCAGCCCCGGTTGCATAGGAGGGGCGCTCGAGAAGAAGAGCATTATTCGGTTGTCCGACCGACTCAGTTTTGTAAATGAAGTTATGTGAGTGAGATCTCGACCCACCGGACACTGTGCATTCCGGAGTGCATCAAAAGAACATTCTAAATGAAGGAGAGGGAGATGATATTTGGACCATCTGTACTGCCGCCCAGACCTTCAACGGAGAGACTAGTGGTTTGCCTTGGAGAGGTAGGGCGTTCCAAGGACACTGGCATGCATTCTACAGAATGTTCTTACTTCCGGGGAATGTATTGTACGCCCCTGGAGGAGGTGATACGTAGTTTCTATTCTGTATAGAAGCAGGTTTAGCTGATTGTGCTTTTATACCCATGGCTTTAGTGGAACACGTAGGATGGAATCCGTTTTTCCCACCATCATGATCGTGGGAGACCTGTGAACTTCTCAATGCCCGCAAGCGCATCCATCAGGATCACACCATAGTTACTCTTTCCTTAGTCCAAATGACTCGGAGTTTCCTACGAATCCGGGTTACCAAAATCTCAGGTGTCTCTAAATCACGGCAGTTTCTTGTTCGGTCGAAACACTGCAAAAAAGTGCTCTTTTCGGTTTTTTAGGGGAGAGGGTGAGTACTGACTCAGAGCCTATCCGGGATGCTTTGCACCCTCAAAATTAAGACCGGGACAGAAGCTTTCAGGGTGGGCGATGTAGGCTTTCACACAAACGACAAGGGTTACAACATCCTTAAGTTACTTAGAGTTGGTGAAGTTGATTAAAGATCTTATTTCTTAGATGGAAGCAGTGTTTCCTAAGCTACCGCGGCTATGATCATGCAAAATATTCGATACCGACTCGGACTTGGATATGGGCCATCTCTCCTTCTCATTACAACGAACACACACTGTATACGAATATGCTCACCCCAGAGGGCTGGGAGTTGAGTTGACTTAAGAGGTAGACACTTCGGGAATGCCGGCAATCACTGATCGCGCTGGCTAGCGAATCCACTATTCTAACCTCCATCATCAATTCAGATTCAATTTGTCCGTTCACTGCGGAATTCGCATGTTACTATTTGTTTCGAGTTGGTTGTACATCTCCGACCCAAACGTAGCAATGGAATCAGTGAAAGAATTCATACGGCAGTTCAATTAATATTGTTGGAGGGAAGCATAGTTGAAGTGGAACCATGGTAAATTTGTCAACATGAACGTGCGCGTTGGGTTCCTCTGATCTTAGGGTCGCCGCAGTGTCCGTAAGGTTATTACAGCACGATCTTTGTGTTCATATCATGCCTTTGCAGGAGGAATGACTCGGAAACAATTAATTATGACCTTAATGATTAAGTGTAGCCCGAATGTCGCGTACCTACCGAAGATCGGCAGCCACATAGACGCTTATCGATAATCACCGGCCATCCATTCAGAGTCCGACAAGTAACAGCGGAAGCTATCAATCAATCATGATTGTACTTCAACGACAACGATGACAACCGAGGCCGAAAAGATATCCACTCTGGATCGTGAACGACTGATCCGAGCCGCAATAGAAGGTATCTGGGCTTGGCGCCTCGTATTTTCGCTCCTTGATTTCTGGCATCCCACATAGCCAAGAACGGGACATATTCCCCTTACTCTAAACTCCGAGTTGGAGCGGCCCTCCTCACTCCAAATGGTACGATAATCAAGGGAGCAAATGTAGAGAATGCATCCTATGGTATGCTTTCCTCGGATAAGCTGATGTATTTGGAACGAGATACTTAAGTGTTGTAACATGTCACAGGTGGCACTATCTGCGCAGAACGCACTGCTATGGTAAAGGCCGTAGTACGTTCGTTTAGTTCAATTCGATATCTCCAATCCCTTGTTGACCCCAATCATTCAGACCGAAGGCATCCGTTCTTTCGTTGCTCTAGCATTAAATACGTGTGTCATCAGCGACTCTGATCATCCCTATTACAGCAATTCCGAGTTAGAACTCACGCTGGGGATTGGACGTTTGTTTAGGGACATAGCGCAGCCGGTCGCTCCGTGCGGCATTTGTCGTCAGGTCATCCGCGAGTTTTGTGCACTAAAAATGCCTATTCTATTAGTGCCTGCTGGATATGAAAGCGCCAATAGTAATGATGCGCCGGGTCTTCTCGAGACGTCGCTCGAAGAGTTGCTTCCCCACAGTTTCGGTCCTGATGCCTTAGAACTTCCAAGGACCGGGTGAAATTTTTTCGTGCGTCTTGTGCCACGCCTCACGTGTGGTAGTTTTTTTTCCCCTAAACTTTTCTCAGATCCGGTTGACAAGGTCGCACCGATCCCCTGGGTACCGGGGAAAACAAATCGACGTAGTATCACTTCTGCCTGATGCTGTGGCTGTATCGCGAACATGATGTGATTTGGAACGAATTGCACCAATTTTTGATTGAGGGTTGGCACATAGTCCTAGTGTCGGGCCGCGGATGCAGTGGCGCTCACGAAAGAAGCACGAAATAATATTAATTGGCTGTGCAAGGAGTAGGCCTCGTTCAAGGGGTTACCATCTTTCAATGCATGGAATGTGCATTACTTCCATACAGTTCATTGCCATCCTGAGCGTCAACGTAAGCAAACAACGGGCACTAGAGAGGGGGGATATAACTGCTGAGGATTAAAAGACGCCCTCCTTCTACCTTCCGTAAAAAATTGATTGACTTCACTCCTCACATCTACGGTTTGTCCCATTCGCTACCATTGGATCTCCCATGCACCCAGCGTTGATGGACGAAGCGGAGAAAATGTACAGTTATCCCACGAAGCACACGTCAAGTTACCGGGCCCCGTCTGACATTTTGGTCGACGGGTCGATCTCTTACATGTTCGGACCAAGAACCGCCCAAGTTTATTTTGGCTACTTGCTCAAAGAGAGCATCCGAAGGTCTCAGCTATGCTGGGACGTCCCCGCTTGGCCAGGAGCATGTTTCACGAACCAGGGTGTCCTCAACGCCGCTGCAGAGACCTCTAGTAGTACTTGCCACAAGCGGGTGGGTCCAAAGGCGCGTCTGTTGGACTACGACGTTCGTAACCTTGAAGGGACGGTTGTGCCGCAAGTATTATGGAGCCCGCAGAGCCAGGGGGCGATGGACAAATACGTGCGGGACGCGACCTTGCAGTTCCCAATATTTTTTGTGCGTCAAGACCGTACCGTCGGTCTCACGCTCCATGAGGCCGTAGAAGGACCGCGCGAGGTTCTCGGGGCAGAAACGTATGCACCACTTGGAGGACAAAGCACGCTTCACGTGCGTATCCAGGTGAGTGGATGGCTGTATGATAGTTGTCCTTGTTTCCTCTTCGGTCACCGAGGCACTATCGCCTCACCCAGAAGGAAATGGCGCGCTAATTTGCTAATGATCTCTCCGTGCCATCATAGTGGCCTGGGTATAGAATATGGAAGCGTCAAGTACAGGCACGCGACGACTCGCGCTTGAAGAACCCTATTACCGTTGCAAAGTTTGCTCAACATGTCGGCCGTACTGTCAGTAAATGTCTAGAGGCATGTATAGAACCTCCCACCTCGCTTTAACCAGTATCTTAGTTAATTTTTTAAGGAGTACGAGGGGCGTCCGAATACAGATCATCCCAAGTGGAGAATTGGGGGAAGAGACGGAATACTACCGGCCGAGGTCATTGTTTTGGGGGCGGTGCACGTTTCGAGTGGGACATGGCAACCAATATTGGCACTTGCCAGGGTGGTATTATAGGGTTATAGGGTGCCATACGCCTAACTCCCTTCCTTGAGCCGAGGGAGAATGACATGTTGTGGGGTTGCAGACCTAAGAGGTGGCTCAAGGGACAAAATAGCCACAGGAACTACGGGAACGAGAGGAGTGGGAAATAGGATTGTTGGAGTAAAGATGGCCAAAGGTGCATGATAATAACAACGGATGAGGCCTGCGCTACTCACACAAGTTCTGGGTACGTCTAACACGTAGACAAATGTGGATGAGATAATGGCCTTTACACCAGTAATCAGATTTTCAAGCAGCTCAACCTCTCCAATAACGGGTTGGAATGAACGGCATGGGCGTGACGAGAGCCGGACGAGGTTTCCCACGCACTTCCACCATGACCGCGGTCCCCTTTTTGTGGAAACCGGACTTGATGTAACCCATTGCAATGTTCTTGCCCACCGTCGGAGCGAGCGGAATACCTGACGTGACAACACCTACATACACCTGGTGTTCATCGTTGCCTATGGTCTCCCGAAAGACAACACACACCTATTTCGTCCGAAGTTTCAGGTGTGAGAATCTTCGCACCCTCTAGCAAGGATTAGTCAATTAGATATTTATAACATTGGGAAGTATGACCAAGAATGACGCACGACGAGCAGGGGCATCTTCAACGATTAATCCCACGCGCCGCCTTGACGGTCCATTTTTCAGCTGCTGCAGAACCTCCTCCGAGCCCATGAATCCTCCCGAAGCACGGCGATCTTTTGCAACGACCCAGGAAAGACCAGCCTCAACGGGCGTGGTGTTCTCGTCCAGGTCGTTACCATAGAGACACAATCCCGCCTCCAGTCGCAGGGAATCGCGGGCGCCAAGACCGGCGAGTTGGACGGGCGAGCGGAGGAGCGCTGACGCAAGGAAAGCAGCTTGCCCAGGAGGAACGGAGATCTAATCGAGCGTCAGGAGGGAAATCAAAAGGGCTGGGCCAGAAGCCGATGAATTGAGAGACTGACTTCGAAGCCGTCCTCACCGGTATACCCACCACGTGCGACATGCACGTTAATACCTTCGAGCGGAACAAACGCGCTTCTCCCGAAAGTCAAAGCGCGTAAATCATACGACGTCAAGGCCTGCAAGAGGTCAGCCGAAGCAGGACCTATTGTTTGCCCGTTTTTCGCGGTCAGCAAGGCTGACTCCCGAGAGGGCGCACATGAGATATAACGTACCCTGA
Source organism: Russula griseocarnosa (assembly GCA_022884055.1). Taxonomy (NCBI): domain Eukaryota; kingdom Fungi; phylum Basidiomycota; class Agaricomycetes; order Russulales; family Russulaceae; genus Russula; species Russula griseocarnosa. The sequence continues at coordinate 180,949 of JAGKRU010000036.1, forward strand.
AGTGCAAGTAATCCCCATCCATCCAGTAATTCATGCTCCACATGACCTCCTTTTGAGCGCTCGCTGGCGTTCCACTCAGCTAGTCGTGCGGCGAACCACGCTAAATCCTCCGCGCGCCGACCGGCGTTCGTGACTACGTAAAACGCGTCTGACGCGTGCTTCGTGATCACGGTATCGTCGATGATGCCGCCGCGTTCGTTGAGGAACACAGATAAGGTGGATGTGTACGGTGCTAGAGTCGAAAGCGACGATGGAGTCAACCATTCCAGAAATTGTGTTGCTGTGGCGCCGCGGAAGCTAGATGAGTGTGTCGTTACTTTGTTCAACGGGGTAACAGCGACAACTGCAAACGCTTACTTAGATTGTACCATATGTCCGACATCAAAAAGCCCCGCGCTCTGTCGCACATGCTGATGGTTGGCAACTATAGACAACGTCAGAGAATTTATTATAAATTGGAAGGTTGAAAGGGACGCTACCCTGGCCGACGTCGCCATACACTAGGGGCATATGATAGCCCGCAAAGGGAACCATCTTTGCATCATGTTTAATGTGAAAGTCATAAAGTGGTGTTCGCCTCAGGGGCTGCGTTGGCAAGCATATGAGAAGTCAGTCTGGTGAGGTGGCAAATAGAGCGCTCACAGTGTTTGGATCCGACTTGGTTGCCACTCTGCGAAAACCCGGAAATGCACATAAGGGAGAATAACGAAGACGTGCACTAGTTTTGATGACGGGAAGGGTGTAACGCTGCGAAATCATTAGTTCTCTCGAAGGCCGCAGTGGCTGAACAACCAAATGACAACAGCAAGCGTAAATGACGGTAGATAAGATAAGATAAGATCATAATACCAGTTACCATCCCGTTGCATGCATCTACATAAACCCCGCGCAGGAAATTGTCTCAAGATGTACGAATCCTACACTCACAATGGAAAAATTTTGTCGAGAGTCTGAAGCCTACTGGACCGCGTACACGGCAAGCCACTACTAATTACACTAGTATGTGATCCGTTGCGCGTTGGGGAAATTAGGAATATGGAGATTACAATCTGTAGAGTGAACCCCACGGATATTTATCTACTACAACTGGCGCAACAAGCAAGGCTTATAGGTGTCAGCTTTGAAACCAGATAACAGACTGAATACTACAATTGTGATAGGCATCGTAACTACATGACAATGAATCTAAGGAGTGATTGAATGCGTGCGCAGAAACAAATATGACAGTCCAGTCGGAACGATTGGTAAGAGTCCGAGCTGAAGAAATGCTTGGAAAAAACGAAGTGCCTAATACTCTCCCTCCTCTTCCACATCCGCCGAGTCAACCCCCACTTCTTCGTAATCCTTTTCAAGAGCTGCGAGATCCTCCCTTGCTTCAGAGAATTCACCCTCTTCCATTCCCTCGCCAACATACCAGTGTACGAAAGCCCGCTTAGAGTAAAGTAGGTCGAATTTACGATCCAACCGAGTCCACGCATCAGAGATGGCAGTCGTATTGGACAGCACACAAACACTCCTAACCACTCGAGCCAGATCACCATCGGGGATGTGAGCCGGTGGCTCGTTAGAGATACCGATCTTAAAACCTGTCGGACACCAGTCAACGAATCGGATCGTGCGGCGCGTCTTCAGCTGGGCAACCGCAGCGTTAACGTCCTTGGAGACGACGTCACCCCGGTAGAGCAACGCACAGGCCACTGTGGCCGACTGTTAAAGCTGCCGCTACATCAAGAAGGAATGACGTACTGTACTTTCCCTCCATCGGGTCGCAATTGATCATCTGGCTGCCGCGCTGGAAGCAGGCGGCAGTGATATTGGCAACATCGTTCATCTCGTGTTGCACTCGATCCACAGGTACGATGGGTGAAAGAGTGGCAAGGGGGAAATGAATGCGCGGAAAGCTGCGGGTTAACATCCCGGTTAAGGAACGGTCATCCGAAGACAAGACAGACAAAAATGACAAACGGAACGAGATTCGTCTGGAATTCGTTCAGATCGACGTTCAGGGAACCAGTAAAGCGGAGAGAAACAGTGATCGAAGAGACGACCTGAGCGATCAGTCGATTCAAATTGGTGAAACTCGGCTGGGAAATCCCGAGGTGCTTTTTGCAGATCCCGAAGATCGCTTCGTTGTCAACCTGAAACTCATTACAGGCGAGCTCACATGACAACAATCGTCTCACCATGAAGGAGCAGTCGGCATGCTCTAAGGTCGTGTGGGTCGTCAGAACAGAGTTGTACGGCTCGACGACAGAGTTGGCGAGTTGAGGTGCCGGATACACGCAGAACTCCAGTTTCGACTTCTTCCCATAGTCAGTCGAGAGATGTTCCAGTAAGAGCGCTCCGAGGCCGGAGCCAGTGCCGCCACCAAAGGAGTGGAAAACAAAGAATCCCTGGAGTCCACTGCAGTTATCCGCAAGACGCCGGACCTTATCAAGAATGACATCGATCTTCTCCTTGCCGACAGTGTAATGACCCCGCGCATCTATCGATCCGTTCAATCAAACCGTGAAAGTATAATGTCTGTACTCACAGTTGCTCGCAGCATCCTCTTTCCCAGTGATCATAGTTTCTGGGTGGAAGAGTTCGCGGTACTTGCCTGTTCGGACTTCGTCTATGACGTTGGGTTCGAGATCAATATAAAGAGAACGCGGAACGTATTTCCCCGACGACGTTTCGGAGAAAAAGGTGCTAAAGCCATCGGCACCATTTCCTCGCACATTGTCACCGCCCTGAAGACGGCCATCCGGCTAAGAACAACGGAGGACACGTTAGACTCGTGCGCAAAGAGACTTTAGGCTGTTAAGCTCACGCCCAGCCCGTGCTCAGCTGTGTATAGCTCCCCTGTGGTATATATTAACTTATTGAATTGACACGGAGCATTAATACATCAATGGGCTGGCTTACAGCAGGCATTGCCGATTTGCACCCCAGCCTGACCGACGTGTACAGAAATGACTTCACGCATGGGCTTTTGCAAAACTTGAAGTGGGTTTCAAGAAATGTGAAGTCGATCAGCTAACCCTGCCACTGTACATATTCGTTTAGACGGCGGGTACTCACGATGGAAAAAGAGGAGTAGATGATAGTGGTGAAGGAGAAAGTCGTGACTCTCAGTACAGGGGGTAATATCTCTCTTCACGCAACTCGCTTCTCAACCTCTCACGGTAATGACAGCATGAATGGATGTGTGCTACCTTCGGTAGCACATAAGCCAAATAGAGAAAGATGTCCGTGACAGAGCCCGGGAATCCCCGCCGATTTTACGTCCAACGATTTCCAGTCAGCCAAGTCCATAGAATCCAGGTTTCGAGAAGCTACCAATACTAGTACTGTACAATTGTACAAGTGAAGGTCTTTAAGATAAGCAAGCTGTCTGTGAGCACCACTAAACTATGACAGTCGCCCAAGAGCCTGGAAATCAGGAAAGGTATCTACGCGAGATCACCTCGGGATACGACGTGACGTGGAGAAGTGAAGAAATGCCATCTATCGCGCGCAGTGCAAGCATGTCGTGATTGGAATTAGTTCATCTCGGCATTAGACAGGTGAACTGGGCAACGCGGCGATGATGCGGTACACGGTAGAGGCGAATTGTAAATTTGTAATGTTAACTGTGCCTCCGAGTCAGTAGGTTACAGGCCATGCATGCCAGCAGGCGGAAGCCGAATAGGGCCTAGAAGGCCTCTCTCTACAGCAGTGACACCACCCGGCACCTGGAGGCGCATGTGAGTGTGAAGGCCAAGTCACGGCTTACGAAGGGAAAGCCATAACAAGCAGATAGTACGAACCATATGGAACCGCCATATATGTTGACGTGACAGCACTCAGGCCTTTTTTCATGTTATGGAAAACAAGGGCCACAGGGGGACATCGTGAGAGTAGGTTGTAAGCCGCCGTGACGACATAAAGTGGTCGGTGAGTTCTCTATTGCATGAATATGTCATATTGACATGTCAATATTAAGTCCCTGTCGATTAGTGGTTAAATCATCACGTTGTGGCTTGTGTTACCGCAAATCCGTGAAGCCAGCGGCTCGAATCCGCTCAGGGACATAATTTTTTCTCTCTACTACATCACACATGGCACACCACATTGTGAACACTCCGTACTAAAAGTAGGATATAAGGTATCAACGTAATCATTATGATTATCCAGCGAAGTGGGTAAACAAAGCAGTTCCATGAAAACTTGCACAGAACAGAAAACAGTGTACTCGGTGATGAGAATATTATTATAAATAGATTGCACTCAGTCAATGAGGATAGTTAAAGGGGGGAAAAATTTGAACGCAATACCAGGCGAACATAACAACTGTATCGGTATCGGAATGGGACAGAATAATGTAAGCATTAGTAGAAATATACGATAACTTGAGCAGGAGAAAAAAGGCGAAGAAACCCGAGCAAATATAGAAGGGGCTGTGCATCCAAAAAACTTGTCGTAAAACGTAGGGCCTGTGTTCAGGCGCTTCGAGATAGTCTGCTCACAGCAGAGAAGCAGATCGTCAGTTTTCATTCATGCGCGGACCGGAGCCCCAAAAGGCAGACAACTCTGCTAGCGGAGTGGACGACGGGGGACTGTTGCCCTTGGCAGTCATGGCCTTCAAATTGTTCGTGAAATCAAGAGCAGGCGTGAGAAATGCGGAAGAGTTTGGATCCAGGCTTAGAGCAGTGACATTAAGTGGGGGGAAGTTTTCGGAGGTACGCGCACGATGCACGAGCGGACGGCGATGTACAACCTCTGTCACGGCCACCGTGGCAGGGAGCGGTGGTAGCGGTACGTTTGGTGGTGGAACGGGAGGTGGCTTGCGGAGTGCACGGCGTGCTCTAAAAAGAGCGAAATCAGCGGAAGGGAGTGTAATACAAGGACCGTTGACTACTCACCGCATCGCGCCACCCGTACTTCCACTTCGAGAACGTTCACCGCCTACCCCTTGTCCTTCGCCATCAATATACGACTGGTCAACTGAGCCCCTATCTGTACTGCCGCTGCGCATCCGGCCGCCGGGACTTATGAGTGCAGTGCGTTGCAGAGCCATGCCTGCACTTCGCTGCGGACTCTTGACGGCACTCAGCCCGTTATTTGCAATGCTCAAACTACTCCGTCGCCGTCGCAAACGGGGAGCACCAACACCGCCGAGCACCGGAGACGTCACGCTCGCATTGCTCGACGCACGACCACGCGGCGCGAAGTAGTTCGTCACGTCTTCAGAAGAGGGAGTCGGTACGGCATTCAATTTCGTGGGCGTCGTGTCGGAATCACTGTCCATGTTTATGGAACCGTCAGGGGTGGCAGAGTTGGCATAGCCTTGCGGTCTTGGAGTAGCAAGAAGACCGGCAGAGAATATGGAAGAATAGCCAGACATGGAGGAAGGGACGTGGGTTGGAAGGTGGGTGAAAAGGGCTCGGTTGAGAATCGTCTCATTTATCCCGGTCTTGCGGCCCTTTGTCCCTGTCACACATTCAACTTGATTATGTAATGAGATCATCGCATTGTCTTGACGACTCGGCACCGGCACGGCCACTCCCTCTACACAGTATGTGATACCATCCTACTGCCTTGATCACCGCTGGCTTCCCACTATGTAAAACCTTCGAGTACGGTACATGCTGTACGGTACTTCACGAAAATACGGGACTTGCACGATGCGCCCGAGGAGGGCGCCAACGTCACGGTCGATCATCCTGATTGATCCCGTTTTTCCTCCATACAGCACCCATCCGGAGTGATAAACCAATCAACAAACGTTCCGATCCGACTCTAAACAGTACTGTCCAGGTTGATAGCAACGTCCTCTGTACGTTTTCTATTGAAATTACTCTTCTGCATCTTGTCTTCACGCGGATCACACCGCATCAAACTAAGTTGAAACTGCATATACCAGGTGACTTTGACGGGCTCAAACCGGGATTATATATAGTAGGACGTCCTTCTAAAGTGCCGTGACTGTACTGTATTTGCACCGGACAGATGACAGGTTGTGACTCGGTATAAATATCCGGTGTTGATCGAATATATCAATGGCCTTATCGGGAATTGATGCGTTCGAGTTTACAGTATTGGCGGTCAAAGAACACGAATTAAAAAATGGACAATTGTTCGTTTTCTGTAGTCAAATGCTCCAGTGGTCTGTCTGGATCAAAAGCTGAAGAGGATGTTCATCCCTACGTACTGGCGGATCACGATGATTGTGGATTAGTACTGTACGGCACTTCTGCAGTGCATTTGCTGCCATCTCTCCTGCTACTCCCACGCATCGGATGTACCGGCTGCTCATTAGCCTTTCGCTACCGAAGGCTTAATACCTTTGCTCTGCCGTTCATGCTATGGCATTCGCCCTGAGATGACTACCACATTGCTTGTGATAGCCGTTGGCCGACTAGCTCGGTCGGATTGAACCCGCCCCATGTTGGCCCTGAACGGCCTGAACCTCTTTCCTATATCTATATATTCTATATGAAACATTGATGGCAGGAATCAAAATTCGAATGATGTAGATCCTGATACTGTACAGTACAACTACACATAATCACTCTCACTCGGTTCAAACCGGTACACGCACTGCCTCGAACTCAGCTCGTCTTACCTCCCTGCGATGCGCAAGCGCTCGCCGTTCTCCTCTCGAGGTCTAAAGCTCCAGATCTCCACCGTTGTCTTTCCTGCTCGGCGACACATTATTGCGCACACCTCGCGTCTAAACACGACCTTCCACACAGTTTCACTCGGCGCGGTGATATCGCGGACGTACGCGCCAGAGCCGACATCAAACAGGCGCACCCGACCGTCGTTCCCACCTGTGACGAGAAACTGTTCGTCAAACTGCAGTGATGTAACCGACGAATCGTGTGCTGCGATCCGCGTGTGTACGCGTAAGTCTGGCAGCGCGAACGCTAACACCCGCCCGTCTGCCCCGCCCGTCACGAGTGTGTGGGGCGTCAATTGCAAGGAGCACACCAGTGCAGTATGGCCCTGCAGCATTGCAATGCAGTGTCTGGAATTGTGGGCCTCGGGTTAAGGGCCAAGTTAAAGGGAAATCCTTTCTTTGGCGTACCCGGTAAGTGCGTCCCACACGCGCACAGTGGTGTCCAAACCACCGGAAGCGATGATCTTGCCGTCAAACGCAACTGCATATATCTGGTTGAAGTGTCCGCGGAAAACCTGTAGACATTCGCCTGTGTCCACGTCCCAGAGCTGTCCGTTTATCAGCGCCACTAGAAATAGAATCTGGGAAGGTAGTTGTGCGACATACCCGGCAAGTACCATCATAGCTTCCACTGACGACTCGATTCCCACAAACGTCCAGCGAACGCACGCTGCCCGCGTGCCCAGAAAGGATGCGTAACATCCGCCCGCGCTGTACATCCCACACGCGCAGCGTGCTATCCCGTGAACCGCTTATTGCAATGGGCCGGTTGTGCATCACTTTGAGGCAGCGCACTGTCGAGGTGTGTCCACGAAGGACGTACAGCGTGAGACTACCCACCCACGCCCGTTCGTAGATTAGAATCACAGTAACGAGAATAGAAAAGGGGAAGGAAAGACGCACCCAGTCCGCACGTCCCACACGCGCACGTCTTTGTCGCAACCACCACTAACCACCAGTGCCCCGGGCTGGCCCCATCCGCGAGTCGCACCAGCGACGTCACTGCGTGCGCTATTCGACTGACAGGGGCCATCCTCCTGTTCATAGGCATGTACCGTAGGGGGATACTGTGCGTCAAGCGCCAATACGGCGCGCATGGATGGCGGTAAGAGATGGTCAAGCCCTTGTGGGTCAAGAGCCTGTGCGCCAGCTGGCGCTCGGTTGTGTAAAAGTAGAGTAGGGCCATCTACCACATCGGGGATACCGCCACTCACTGCCAAACCACTCGGGTTGTACGGGGGAGGTTGAGGATGAGAGGGATCGAGTGCACCGCCGCGCGAGACGAGGTCGACGGCCCATACACCAAGCTCGTGCCCGACGAGGGTGCGTACGAGCGAGCCCGTGTGAGTCGAAAATACGTGGATACGGTGATTCGCAAGCCCCGCGACGAGCCAGTCTGCATCGAGTGCGACGGAGGTGACCACCCCGTTATCGGGGTCGAGCACAGGGATGCGATGTGCGTGTAGGCAGCGGCCGCCGCGTTTCCAGTTGACCACTGTCAGGTGGGCGGCATTAGAATATGCTGTATTCGGGAAAGAGAACCACGGAAAAAGACGGAAGAACATACAAGTTGACCACGCGTATTTGAAGAGAGCTTGCGAACTCTGCGCCTGTTGGAGGGCACGTGGAGGGCGAGGCAGACGGGGGAGCGACAGCACATTGGGGATCTGCGAATGCGTAACACCCATTGTATCGCCCTCATCCATATCGGGTTCGCATGGGCCATGCAAGGCGGGATCAAAATGGTACGCGCTCGCCAGTCCGCGCCAAGCCTGTTCATCTTGTACGAGCGCGTGCCATCTGCGCGAGACGCACGCGATGCGCGCAAGCGTGCGGGGGTGATCGACAAAGTTGAGAATGTGGAGAGAAAGCTCTATAGGTAGGTCTGCAAGAAAGTCGCGCTTAAGGAGAGGCGCGATACGCGTAGATATAAAAAAGAGCTCGCGAGAAGAACAGTGCGAGAGGAGTGCGACTATATATTCTTGTCGGGAGATGGATCCTAAAGACTGAAATTCATCAAAAAGGGATTGGAAAGGAGGCGATTCGACCTGTGGAACAAGGGAGGGGGCGAGTGATATGACACTTTGTGCTGGGGAGATGGGACGTGGCGATGGAGCCGGGGTAGGCGGACGCATGATAGGCATGAAAACGGTTGGAGATTCAGTCTGGGAAGGGTAGTCGGATGATGTCTCTGATTTGTACTGGGGGAGATCCCCGAGACCCATGAGTTCAAATGAGGACGATGACATTATAGGTGTACTGAATACAGCCATGTCTTCATGTCAGGAGTGCAGAATGAGGGAGCAAACACGCACGATATAGGAAGTTCCTCGTAAATGATGTTGAAATAGTTGTGGGAGTCTTCGCAGATCTAAGGAGGTCTCAAATATGAGGTATGGGTAGTACCAAACGCCGGCAGGTTGTGTTTTACCGTGCCCGTATCCAAGGTTAATAGCACGAGCTCCTTTCTGACGAGGATATCGGGGGATCGAGTTGGGGAGGACGATCGAAAGCGGAGGTGAGGTGCTCTGTTCGCTGGCACGGCAGTAGCCCAGGAGACAGCCTATCAGATCTAAGAGCTAAAATGCGTGCCGCAGAATGTGAACTTTCCTCTGACGGACGTGCTGGGCGGTGAAAGCAGGGGTTGAGAAGGGCGGATGGATGGTGAAACGAGCGTGAGCCGGATTAGGCAGCGCATCCCACAGCGCAGCATCCCACAGCACAGCTCTCCTGGATCCTTGATGTCCTCCTCCATCAAAAGGTGCCATACCCCATCACCGTCTCGGGCCTCCTCTTCTTCAAGGACACCAAAGGCACCTAGAGTAATCGCTCCAGCGCGATCGCCATTATTGTGCACTTTGCCCCCGACATGCCACCTCCCCAATCGTCCGACGCCGTTATCTGACTCTCGCGCCCTTGAGGCACACTATGCCACGCACCACGCTCACGTCTGTTCCTCGCCGGGTTGCGATTGTGTATTTCCTGATGCACGTCTTCTCGAACTCGTACGACAATGCCTTCGTCCCTTCATTTTCATAACTCATTACAACCAATACAGCACCTGACAGAGTGCCATGACCCCTTGGCCGAAATATGCCGAGAGCGTGGAGAGAAAACTGTATGTAATTTATCATCGTCCAGCTGTCGACTTCCCCCTCTTTCCGATGCTAACAGACATCCGCCCCCCTGCCACAGTTTGCATGCCACCTCCCGTCTTGTTCACGCATGTTCGCAAACCCTAAGGCAAGGAGGCTGCACCTCATTGCTGCTCACTCGTATCCAAAAGAGTACTTTTTCGCCGTCACCAACAAAGGTATTGGCGGCTTGCTTCGCCGCTGGGGTGACGGCGCAAGCTTACTCCGTGGACCATGGCGCCCACGTGACACAGAGGGAAACGCAGAGGACGACGAAGATGAGGGATCTACATCTCACTCGCGACAATCTTCATCACTGCAGTCGGGCATTGATGGCCGGGGTGATGATAACCTCACGCTGGGGGAAGAGAGATTTGGCCCCGACTCTACTTCTGTCCCTGCGGTAGCCGAGCAAGAGGGGACAACAAAGACGATGGATGAGGGCGACGTGGGCGGGGATGAAAACGAAGACGCGGAAGTGGACGCACTTTCGCGTGATGTCTCGGCCCTTGGCCTTGTCCCTTCTTCAGTGCGCTTTGGCCGCGGTGGTGCTGCGCCGCGCGGAAGGGCTGGCCTCGCTACACGCAGCGGGCGCCCAGCGGCGCGCCGCATTGGCAACTTACCAGATACAAACCACCACCAGGCGGCGTTGGATAATAAGCACAAGGATAAGGATATTGATATGGAAGTAGGGGAGTCGAGTGCGATGCAGCAGCATGACGATGACGATGACGATGACGATGCGGAAAAGCCGCCTCCCACGCGCGGGCGGCGTGGAAGAGGCAGAGCAAATGTTGATAGTGTTGGAAGAGGAGGCACTAGGGGCGCTAGGGGAATGGGTAGGGCCAGGGCGTTGCCCCCGATGCCCCCTAGAGGTGGGTTCCTTTTACGTGGATCTGGATGGCGTGGTTCCTATCCCCGGGGTATGATTACCATCAAGGCGAGAGGGAGGGGTGCAGGCGTCTAATCGGTATTATAGGGACAAGTCTGTCAGGTCAGGCAGATCCGACCGTCTTCCGGGGACTATTGTAAAATGCTGACTGGGGGTTACTGGTTGGGAAGGGCTGCTCCCAAGTAATTGCAACTTTAGAACCCGAATACAAGAAAATTCGACAGGGTATACATTTGAAGGCTTGGATTAAATTACCGGGATGATATAATACAGAAAATGAGACATGAATTGTACGTGCATTGATGCAAAACAGCACTTGCGAGGCAGACTGGATACAACTTGAATCAAGTACAAAATTTGGTGGACTTCTTGCGCCCCAACGTGCTCTTCATACATTTTATGACATTACCCTGTATAACTCATCCCTACCGTGCAGTGGGAGATGGAGCCTCAACAACAACGCACGGTGAAAATGAGTCCTCAAACCCCATCCCATGAGCTGGCAAATGGAGCGTGAGTGGGGCAGGACGTCTTCGGCGCTTGCCGCGCGATGTCTCCACAGGCGGAGGAAGTTGAGCTTTCGAATTGAGACCGCCAAATGGGACGGGTAGCGAAGGCGGGACGGTATGTAGATATCCCGGCACGCTGGCACCTCCTCCACGCGCAGGGATAGATAACAACGCCAAGGGGGAAGAGGCGGCCGTAAGTTTCGGAGTTGGTGGATATTGCACTGACGCTAGTGGTGGAAGTCGCGTTTGAGTGAGAGGTGACGGCGGTAAAGAGGGCACGATGGACCCTTCCGATATGCCAGAGCGCGTACTCTGCAGCCCAAACAGATCCGCCTCATCCCCATCACTTTCGACTGGGAGTAACAGCGGGAGGCACTCCCTGGCCTCCGCCTCATCTGTATAGATGACGCCTGCTTCGTCCTTATAAGAGCCACCTAGGCGGGCAGCGGCGTCCTCGCGCGAGCCCCCGTCCATGAATTGCAAGACCGCTACTTCCGACTCGAGGGGAAGTGGAAGCGCGCCGCACTTGGTGTAGAGAGCACGCTTCTGATGTGCGATGTGGAACGCAAGCGTCGTAGGGGAAGAGGGCGGTGGAAGAGGAAGTTCTTTGTGTGCGTGCACAGAGCGGGAGCGTCGTTGAAGGTGGAGGAAATGCATGAAACCTTTTTTCTTGGGAAAGGCTGGTGAGCGAGAATCAGACATCGCTTGTGTAGAGGTTTTGTGCAGACCGTGACGCATGGCTGAAAGGGGGGAGAACTTCATCTCATCAGGACCGCTGACGTACTCTCTTGTTGTACGGGAAGATGGCCGAGATGGAGCAGAGGGATGCGGAGGGATGGGTAGTGGAACGACGGTGTAGGCGTATTCCGAAGTGCGTAAACTAGGATCGGGCGTGTCGGCAAATGAGATAAGTGACCTGGAATGTTGGCGCGCGGGACGCGGTATGCCAACTAGAGAGGGACCACGAGAGAACGTCGAGGACGCGGGCGGACTGGCAGGCGGCGGGGAACCAGGTAGTATACCCGCTACCCAGGCAGAAATAGCAGTTACAGTATTGGAACGATGACGGGAGATAGTTTGTGCAGTAGGGATAGGTGGGCGCGGCGCTGAAGTTTGAGCCCGTGGAGGGGGAGGGTGAGCAAGGAAATCGAATGTGTTAAGACTGTCTTGAGTGGTCATTACGGGAATTATTATAGCAAGTGAGTGGGGTATGTGGTGGAGCTGGATTGAATACTAGGAACGCGGAAGTGGACTGGAAGGAGCGGCCGGCACTGGTCCGACAGAGGAGGCTGATTTTCAAGTGCGCAAGGGACGCTGAGACGGAAAACAAACAATTACGAGGTGGTATTAGACGCAACTTTACGAGGAGATCAGATAGCAGTGTATTCACTAGCAACGCCACCGACGAGTATGAGGAAAGTTCAGACCTTGAGGAATCAAATTCCGCGAGGCTGAGAAAGGCTGGTCTGTGGAGGCGATAGTTCAAGTCGGGCAAACGAGGAAAAGGCCATGTTTAATAGTAGCCCGAGTACAAAAAGCAATTCTCGCTGGACAAAGAGGAAAACAATAGGAGTGAGTTAGAAGCATTTCTTTGTTGAACGAAATCTTGCGGACAACAATAAACTGCTGCCGGCAAAGTTTCAGTTGCTTATATCATACATCATCCCACGTGCCCGTCATAATTGTGTTTTCTTTTCTCCACCACATGGTTCACGAGAGCTATTTCAATGATCCGTCTTTCCATGCCAAGAGATAGAAGAGTCGCCATCAAGTCACCATACCTTTCAGGCCTCAGGGCGTTCAGAATGAGCTCACTACAGTACTAGGATTGGCTGGCTAGTCAATGCCAGGCCAGGTAGAAGAATGGTCCTGATGAGCGCACCGACAACGCATCCCATTAGTCAATGCTTCCCAGCTACAAAGAAATGCTCGTCTACGACGCGTCTCTAGGACACCTTCCCTCTCAAACCACACGTTCTGCCCTGTCCTTGAGCGCGCGCGACATAGCATCAAACGAGTTTTGCAGCTTTGTGCGCATGAAGAACCGGATCACATACGCCAGCAAGCCCCCCAAAAACTCCCACGTCTCGTATACGGTCCTCTGATCGCCAGGCCCGCCGTCCCGCAGGATCTGCCAGCGTTCCGCACTGACCAGCCAACGCGCTGGTGTCGCGAAGCGCCACGCGAGCCGGAACCTCGCTTCGTCGACCTGAGTCAGAATCTCCTCCGTCGTGGACCCTGTCGTGCTCACGTCATCCATTGTGGGTGGCACATGGAGCCGTAACCGGACGCGGCGGCCTGGCGCTGCTTTTGGGGGAAGGGGTTGGATCTTATCGTCGTCACTGATGATCTCTTGCTTGCGGCTAACTCACATAGATCAGTTGCGGTGCCCGGAAAGAATACGAACGAGAGAAGAAAGCAGCACATATATGGGTTCCTGTACAGTACACAGCAATAACGACTTGGTGATCGATGGGTGGCCGTGAATTGTAGACACACACCATTCTTTGTAGGATGCAAAGTCGAGCAAAATGTCCCAGACTTTCTGTTTTGGGGCATCAATGGAAATTGAGAATCGAATAGCAAACACAGAGCTCGTCGCCAACGTTGGGAGGGGAAGGTTGGACTCGGTCATGATTCCACGTCTCGTCAGATGGCATAGCCACTGGGCTGCCACTGTATTATATTGATTTGGCAGTTCATACATGAATGGAATGGGCCGAATAAGAGAAAGCCGGTACACTACTAATAACCAGGATTATGGTACTTATTATTCGCCACAGTTCGTTTCTGTCGCGTTCCGAGTTATTGGTTAAGTTATCCCAACTGAGCTGGGGTAGATGGTCACGCAGGTATTGCAGCCTATCGCCGAGTGGCCAAGTCGCAGTCTTTACCAATAAATTTATTATAATAAATAATTTGTGGCATATGATAAATCTTAGCAAATCGTTTCGTATCGGCGCTAGATCACCACAATCGCATCGCAGTCTCGCATTCCACTGGCGACCGTAGCAACAAGCAGGCTCTAGCTAGAGAGACAATGTCTTTACAGGTCAACTTATCAAGCCCAGATATTGCAAATGCATATCAAGATATCGTCAACGCACGCGGGATAGATTGGGTCGTCATAACCTACGAGAAGGCCTCAAATGATCTCAGAGTCCAGTCTACCGGAAATGGCCTCGAAGACCTTGAGGAGGAATTCTCTGATGGGAGGTAAGTCAAAGGTTTCTATTTCTCCCAATCTCTCTCACTGAGTCATGCTAGGATCCAATACGTTTTTTGTCGGGTCAAAGATCCAAATGTGGGCCTAGAGACTATCTTACCCTTTTACTGCTAATTACATGCAAACAGACCAAGCTATTCAAGTTCGTGCAGATCAACTGGTGTGGCGATGGCGTTCCAGAGGCGAAAAAGGGGTTATTTCATACACATTCGTCCACCGTTGCCCGGTTCTTCCGTGGGACCCACGTCGTGATCAACGCACGCAACGAGGTCGGTCATTCTTTACATTCGCATAGCATCCCTTTGATCTAAGATTACGTGCAAACAGTCCGATGTAACTCCATCACTTATTATGTCGCGTGTCGAATCCGCGTCGGGCGCGAAGTATTCCGCGCATAACGAGCAGGCTCGCAAGTTCGAGCCCATCGCACCCGTAGGCACGAACTATACCCCTGTCGGAAAAGTCGACATTGCCGCCATGCGCAGCACGGCAGCGCCCATACCTCACAAACCTGCCATTCCTTCTGCCCTCCACCCGTCTGCAGGGACTGTATCCGCGCCATCCTCATCAGGACCAACCATCCGGACCACAGCGGTTGGCAGTGCAGCTGCGGCTTCACGGGTTCCCGCAGATGCCTGGGACGCGCCAAAATCAATGGTCTTTGCTGCACCCCCTCCTCCACCGGCGGCCCAGCGTCCTCCAGCCGTCGTGGCCGGTTCGCGTCCGATATCAGCGCAAACCGTCCATAGCTCGGACCTTCCTACAAAGCCCTCTGAAGAAGACCGCATCGGCCCCGTCGTGAGTGTCACGTGTGTTATCAGTCCTAAGGATATACCGATCGTGGTCTCTGCGCTCTTTGCAGGGCACAGCATATACACCTGTCTCACTCCCTCCTCCAAAGAAACTCAACAATCCATTTGAAGCTCGGGCGCAGGCAGCTTTAGCTCCCCAGTCCGTTCCCACGCGCCCTGCAGGGGGTTCTAGCGGTAAGTTGACATGGAGCGAGCGCCAGGCACTTACAAAGAAGCGGGCCGAAGAAGAGGAGGCATCTAGCCGCGCCTCTGCAGCCTCTGCACACTCGCGGCCCACCCCGTCTGTGTCCGCAGGAAGATGGGGCGCAGGGGCAGTGGGAGGTGCTGCGACCGCAGCAGTTGCCGGTGTGACCTGGGAACCTAAACCTGAGGACCCACCTCCACCTCCACCTCCGCCGCCACCAGTCGTCAGCCCTTCGTCTGTACGCCCAGAACCTCAAATTGAAGCTGAGCCAGAAGCTGAGGCACCACCCCCACCACCCCAC
The DNA here is from genome assembly GCA_022884055.1 of Russula griseocarnosa. Taxonomy (NCBI): domain Eukaryota; kingdom Fungi; phylum Basidiomycota; class Agaricomycetes; order Russulales; family Russulaceae; genus Russula; species Russula griseocarnosa. Next base: position 196,653 of record JAGKRU010000036.1, read on the forward strand.
CCCCACCCCCACCTCCGCCTGTAGCTCAGGTACTCAATTTACCTTGAATTTAGACAATGAAATTGACGTGTTAGCAGTTGGCGCAGCTGAGTGTACACGAACAAGAACAAGAACCTGAGCCGGAGCCGGAGCCTGAGCCCAATGCAGTACTTCCTGCCTCCGCAACGGGCCTTACTGGCGTTGCTCAATATGATTATGAGGTTCGTGTCCTGCCCCGCGTGACCCTGCATTGGACCATAGTCTGCGGTCGCTAACGTCGTTTGACAGGCCGCAGAAGACAACGAGCTTCCCTTAGTCGAGGGCGAGCTTATCGTGGACATCATACAAGAGGATGCTGATTGGTGGTTTGGCAATAGTGCAGACGGCACCCGAAGCGGTTTGTTCCCCGCGGCGTATGTCGCCCTCGTCGAATCGCCCCCGGAACCCGAACTCGAACCCGAGGCCGAGGAAGAAGCACCTCCGCCACCACCACCACCACCGCCTCCGCCGCCACCTCCTGCAGCGCCCACCGCGCCAGCCATCTCCGCCATACCGGAGCCGGAACCTGAGCCTGCGCCTGCGGGTATCGTCGCAGTGGCATTATACGAGTAGGCAGGATGCTATTCCTTGGAGTGTGCTATCTGATTTTTGTTTTGCTGGCTATAGCTACGACGCAGCGGAAGATAACGAACTGTCTTTCCGCGAGGGCGACAGGATCACTGAGATCGAAGCCGTCTCGGACGATTGGTGGTCTGGTCGCGACCAGGATGGTAATGTTGGTCTGTTCCCGGGTACGTCCTTATCTGCGGGATGCGGGGATGTGGGCGTGACTGACGGGGATTCTGTAGCGACGTACGTTGAAATGGAGCAATAAGATGATAGAACTTGTGCTAGAAAGCCGAGTGGAGTGTGTAACCGCGAATTGTACAGTCATCTGAATCAGTCTATCAAATGAGTTACTGTTCTCGGGCTGTCTATTACCTCCCTTTTGAGTGATAATATTGTACCGACGGTACGAGATATCGTATTGTAGGATTTGAACTCTTTCCAAGATTGATGTTCATGCATCTTGAGGCTTCTCCCAGAAGTGTGTGATGTGCTGGGGTTTCAAATCGCCGTTATTAGGTTCGCTATACACACGTTCATAACATATCGCCAGCCATACGCCGGGCAATGCAAATGCAATAAACTGACTTGGGGTACTATCCCTGGATTCCCTGCACAATTGATCTTAGCATCAGATGCATGGGGACAGCTAGGATCACTGTTGTAACGCAGTCTTGTCAGCTCAGTGCGAGCGTGCTCTACCTGGAGATGACAGGGACAGGGTTGCTCGGCATTCGGCTCGGCGCACTGACGTGGGGAGGAAAGAGCACGCGCATGAGCGGGCCCCGATGGTGTAACCAGCAACGAGCAACGAGTTAGTCCTTGAGGTCAAATTACTAGCGAGAGTGCAGTAATAGCGTAGCGAGAGTCTATTTCCCAAGTTTCATCTTGATCAAGTCGCTTTCGCTTACCGTACAATAAAACTCGCTCTCCTCATTCACTACCCATGTCATGTTGCGTCCTCGCCCTCGCCTCCCTGCTGGCCCTAGAACTCCCAAGCGGACAACCTCAGTACAGCCACAAGTAGCTCTCGATGATACTGCAAACGATGAACAGCTTCCCTCATCAGACCCTCTCTTGTCATCCACCATTGCTCTTCATCCCGATCTCGACCTTCAAAGAGAGCCTCCACTTCCCACTCTGACGACAAACGAACCATTACCTCCCGATCCCTCTCATTGAGATGTACATCAACCTATCCACTCTCCTTCACTTACTCAAATACCCCTGGAGGACGATCACTTTGCTCCCCAAGCTACTCCAGCAGCAGCTACCTCTCGCCCAACGACCCCTACTCCCCTTCTGTCTCCATCTTTTGAAACGGGCCCTTCTCTTCCGAAACCCTCCCAGGCAACCATCTCATCCATTGCTCCTCTCACCGTCCCCGCAGCCCAAATGCAGCTCACCCCAGAACCGCTCCCATACAAGCACCTAACCCTCGACGCCGCACATTGGACGCTCACATCAACCGAACTTCAAAACCTTGTCTCAAGCGCCATCCGTCAGAGTGCGAAGGAACAGCTCATCCGCCTCTTACCACCATCCGTTATCGATACCCGCATGCCCGAGGACGCAGCCCACATCGAGCGCTCATGGGACACCGCCGCTGCCCGCTGGCGCTTTGAGGCACATCGTCGTAATATGTTGCTGCGGGCCCTCTCTGCATCTGGCGCAGACAACAACCTGCTCACCCAGCTCAGTGTTACGTTGTCCAACCTTGATTTACACGCTCAGAGTCTACTCCATGCTGCCACCCACCGCGCGCAACTCGCGTCTGCTCGGGACACCCATCGCGCCAGTGCCCTCGCTGTTGCCTTGCGCAAGCTCAACGCCAGCTATGCTCGCCGCACGCGTGATCTCGACAGGGCCCGTGCACACGTCGCTGTATTGCGCGATGAAGTTTATGAGGCCTGGAAACTTGCCGAAGAACAGGCCGCCAAGGTCGATAAATTCAACGTGGCGGCTAAGCCACAAGAGGTTTCCCATGCTGACCCAGACGAATCTGTGGCCGACGATGACAATCTCTATGAGGACGATACGAGCAGTAACGTTCTACATGACCTCTCGGGTGCCGAGGTCATCGATGTGACCGGCAAGGCCGTTGCTGCCCAGGCTCGCCTCACGATGATGCGAACGGACCGCCATCCGAGCCCGCGTTCCCCGCCGTCTTTCTATAGCACCCGCTCCCTATCGTCACCCATGATTTCCGGGTTGAGTACTCCGCAAAGACAAAAGTCATCAAGCCATGCAAGTAGCTCCCGTAAGCGTATCAGACGCAAGAGCAAGGCAAGCTTGCGCCCTTCTATGCACATTAGCGTGCGATCGCGCTCAAGCACGCGAGGAGAGCGCAATGCACGCAGCAAGAGCCGCAGCAAGAAGGGCAAAGAGCCAGCGCAGGTAGAACCTACTGTACCCTGGATCCCTTCGGATGTGGAAGGGTCTTTTCTGGAGATGGAAGGGCGTCCGGCCGGAGACGAGACTGGTGGTGGGCAAGTCGGGAGGGATGGAAAGGGTCATGACAATGTTGACGGAAGTGTCGGCGAGGAACCTCTTGCGGATAGTTCAGAAACAGGTGCATGCGCAAATACTCTGCTCTGTCTCTCCTCTACTAATTGTTTGATGTTATCATTGTCGCCGTTCATAGCCGAACCCATTCCTAACCCAACCCTCTCCAACCCTACTTCCGTGCCAGAGTCACAGGTTCCTCCCACGCCGATAACCAATGTATCGCAGCCACCAGTCACCCTTTCGCCCCTAGGAGATAATATATCTCTTCCCGCAGTAGCGCCATCGACGTCGGTATCTACCCCAGAGCACAAATCGCGGCGTTCCTCCAGTTCCTTACCATCCACCTCACCGGTATCATCCGCTGCGTGTACACTGTTGATTCCTCCCGAATCAGAGTCACACCACCAACTGCAATCCCCACCCCCTCATTCTAACGATGCCCACGTGGTAGAAAAGATTGCACGAGGGAAGGTTGACTTGATTCCCGATCCCGCCTCCATCTTCCCTGCTTCAGCGCCCTCAAAATCGACGGCTACCACTACTGTGTCCGCGCCAGACCTCTCTCGACGCGACTGCTCCCTGGAACTGACGCCTCCGGATACCAGCATCAACGGTAGCGGTACTAAGTCACTGAATGGAGGCTCGAAGATTCGACGCAGCATCAGCGAGTTCCTGCACTTCGGCGCCAGTTCGCGGATTCGCCATCAGAGCTTCTCCTTACCGTTCAAATCACGTAGCGGGATAACAAGTTCAGGGAACCCGGCCGGCGTCACGCGAGAGAATTTACGGGAAGTGTCGCCGGTGGAGGGCGGATTGGAAAACGGGTGGGAAGATGTGCGCGAGGACTTGACGTAGATTTTTCCGGGACAATTTCTTTTCCTCTGGCTTTTAGTGGTTCATATTTTAATGGTTTACTGACTTGGTTCTACGTTTCGCTTTCATATCCAGGTCACTGTAACTTTGTGTTTCTCTTTCGAAACATACTCATTTCTCGCCTCTCGCTTTTACTCATTGCCCCTCATCACACATGATTTGCCTTCGATTTACATCCCAGTAATATATTTCATTCTCCTGTCATGTGGGCATGTGAGATGAGTGTTCCACTTTTGCAATTATTTTATTATAGCGTTGCAGATGAGCTGTCCTTCCAGCTGTCAGTCGCTTACCATGCGGCGGAGACAATCACTCTGCGGGTGGGCTCTACTCGCGAGCGTTACACCTGGGTGACATACATCGAGAGGGTGAGTGGGAAGTGCAAGGAGGCAGCTGGCAGCCCGTGCAACTTGATGAAAATGAGATCAAGGAGGGTGTAACGAGAAGATGCGTCGAATGTGCGGACTTGATCACCTAACACTCAGGCGATATATAACTTGAACAGATAGCCAACGCTCTTCACTATTATATGGGCTAGTTTGGTAGCGAGTATCTCTTCATCGTGCCTTCACAACTTGACAATAGGACTGGGCCAATGCATTAACAGTATATACTACAGCCAGAAGAGTAAAAAAAAAAAAACAGAGTTTGGGATGTAGTGCAACTGGTACCACTCTCCTACCGCAGTAAGTCCATGGAGCACGCACCATGAATTTCCGAGAAGATGGAATGGCGTCTGCACTGAGTCTAGTAAGATAGCCGCAAGACCGAGGGGTACCAGCAAAATCACCAAATGAATCGCTTAAAAGCCTCGAAGCACTGCAGAACAACATGTCCAACAGTTTCCTGAGCTGGGTATTGGGCAATGGTGATAGCATGGAGAAGATCTTCTGCGATAGGAATCCTGTAGAACGTCAGCGCAGTACCCGTAAGGGTTATTCCAGGGAATACCTTTGATTAGATTGGGGGCAGTCCGATCTGCTTTTGACGTCGGTTGTTTTCATAGAAAGCGGCGATCACCTCCGCGCTCAACTGGGATCCTGGGTCATCGGCAGCCAAATAGCGCTGTAAAACATCCCATCGTTGACATTATATGAATTAACAGACAATACGAACTCACCCTTCTTCCTGAACAAGAAGGAGAAAGTCCTGGCCGCCCATGACACATATCTGGTTTAGCAATAACGCGTGTGCGAATCCAATCTCTAACCCCTGGTGCACAACGCGATCAGGCTCATCGTAACTCAATAAACTGAGGAGAAATGCGGCGGAAGTCGTCAACTGCGGACTCTGTTGCTGCACCAGGCGGGAATCGGGTTGTCTCCGTGGGACACAACAGCCTTTCAAGGCCATCATGTTCCCTGGGACGCTACCACCCCTGTGCAATGTATATAATCATAGCTGCGACGCCATTGTATGTGTCATCAGCGGGCTTATACGTATCTTGAGCGTCGCTGATCTATCTTCAATTCATGGCATAGGCTGACATCAAGAAGTAGAACAATCGTTTCAATTCGGTAGAAGCGACGTTTCTTGCGGTGTTTAGGATTATTAGCCGATGCTTAACCCTGTAAAAGATAGCGTTGAGACAGCCAAAGTTCAACCCAGAATCGAGGAATCCCACTTTTCCGGTCGATCCTGGCAAGCTGCAACCGTTGCGACCCCGCTGTCTATCGTTCAAGAGTAGTATGGGCCCCAACTAGACAACAACAGGACACATGACTCATCACTCGTCCGTGCGTCCGACGTAAGCGACGAACGAGAAGCGAGACTGACTCTTTCTAAAGAGAGGAAAGGTTTGAATGGATGAAGGGTTTTAGGAAATGTAACAGAGCAGGACGCACGAACGTGTCCGGCCGACCTGTGCAGGTACCAAACAGGTAAAGAGAGGAAAGAGAAAGTGGATGTTTACAGTAATAGGCGGACCTGGTCCATCATCTCTTTATCGGATATCCAGCCGAGACAGATGCGGTACCATGCTCGGATGGCCACATTTTATAATAAGTTATGTAATACAATCCCATGTTAGGTTTGATCTTGCTCTCAACAACCGAGTGCGATGGACCCACTCGAAACTTTTCGCGCAGCAATCAGTGCAAAATATGATATCAAACCAGTAAATGCATCAGGTGCACCTGCAAGCTCTCTCCGTTCTGCTACCCACCTGCGTCTTTCAACTACAGCCACTTTCCCAAAAAACACGCCAACTCGGTTCCGCAAGGTGGGGAGCAGCGCGACAGATCCCGCCTCTGAGCGGGATGGGTTTTTCATGCTCGAGGCCGTTTACCTTGCTTGGTTGTCGCGCGATACGCCCGGCGGCGAATACATGAAGCAGGCGCGAGAACATGGATTCCCGGCCGGGGGTTTCGTTGGTCTCACAGAGCGGAAGGGGATTGTTGACTGGTTGAAGCGCGCTGTCACCGTTTTGGACAGCATTGTTCCACTCTCAGGTATGTTTCCTCTCATATTTGAGACTACGCTCATCACACTCCACTTAAGAGTCGACAACCCCTGTGGGATCTCCTCCTCCGTCTGTTTACCGTCATCTTCCCACCCCATCCTCTTCTGTACCTCATGCACAAACACTGCCCTCTACATCAACCCGCTCCCGTGGAGATGCCGGACCAACTGCGTCGCCTCCCAAGAGACGTTACGTACCCGACGCTGCTGATGTAGAGGTTGTAAAGAAAATTCGTCAAAGCGAGGTCGAACTTCGCGACCACAACACCGTTTTGCGTGGTATCAAAAATAACGTGACGTTCTATGTCCTGTTCCATGTACTACTCATGCTAACGTTCTCATAGAACTTTTCTTCCGTTCGAAATGCGTATGTTGCCAAGCTCAAAAGCCTGAAAGAGGCCAAAAGGACAGGAGCATCGGCACCCATTGCCACACCACTATCAGGTATCATTGTTTACTACCATCACATAGACATGGCTTAGTTTGATGATTTCCTTACTTCAAGATTCTAAAGCCCAGGCTCGTAAACAAAGTGCGTGACCGCTTCCCCCCCCCCCGTCAAGATCTCTCCTGTGACATTCTGTGCAGAGAACATGTACCCAATTATTATGATATCTTCATCGCCCACGTCTCTTATCACCATGCACAATGTTCGACGCTTTCTTCAAGAGTCCATGCACGTTCTCTCCACAGTCTTATTCTTAGCAGCAACTGACTTGACCAAATACTCACTCATAGATTCGAGCCTTCAGCAGAGGCGCGTGCACGTGCTGCTGCGGAGGGTACGACTCGAGCAGAGGATCTCATACCTATCGATCGCGAACGTACAACGATTGAGCCAGGTGGTCAAGCACGCGCAAGTGCGCAACGATATTATGTCGTCGATTCGGTTGAGGCCCTCAACAAGTTTGGCGCGGACGCCTGGGATCGTGTCGTCTGTGTCCTAACGACAGGCCAGGTATGGCAATTCCGACCTTACAAGTGGAGTGAGCCACGTGTTTTGTTCCATCACGGTGAGTGCCTGGTTCTAGCTATGTGCTAGACTAGACTAAACACGGGGAAAGTCAAGGGCATTTACGTGTCGTGGGCAAATGACCCACCAAACCCAAAAGTCAAGGACTGGAACGTCACGGAACTTAAGGTGAGCTATATCTGCGTTTGAGCTTGCTGGCTTACCGTGTTGGTGATCATCCAGATCGACCCCCACCGCCGACATGTCGACAAGTCGACAGTCGCATATTTTTGGAAGACGCTGGACACATGGACTGCGATCCATAAGCCATCCCTTATGACCTCGTAATCCGAAATCACGCCCGTCCGAGTTTTGGTTTGAAGTTTTCCCGGGAGCCAGTGGGCTCACTAGAGTTGTAGTACAGGATTGGTTAAGCAACACAGCATGTCATATGTTTACTCAGAGTTTACTCAGAGTCCTTTACAGTGTTCTCACGGTCCTTTACACACCAGTTTGAAATGTGTCTCTGACGCCTTTCCACATCCATATTTTCACAGTTTAAAGTAGTAGGGGCATTGTAAGGGTTCTTGAGTCCACGTTTCATGACTTCTAGGCCCAATTCAGATGAATAGCATTAATGATGTCTCAATTTCGAGAGCCCCGAAATGTCAGTCAGTCTGTGACGGTGTGACAGTGCGTGTTTGTTGCTGCCTGGACGCAGTCACGCTGCGATCAAAAATGCGCCAAATGGGCTGTCACGCGTCACGCCGCATCGTGGCCACAACTAAAACTCCTTATAGCTCCTGCAATTTTCCTCTGATCCCTATCATATAGAAATGTGCAAAATAGTATGATTTTAAAAGAGGGTCAAAAATAGTAGTAATTTTATTAAAATTGGCAAAACGAAAGTTGAAATTGCCGCGTCAAGTCATTTCTCCTTGTCTCCCTTCCTCAGATCTCAACGAATTCCCCCCATATCTCTACCAGACATGGGCCATGGGGTATTAATCATGTATGCCAAATTGTGAGTGGATACCGTGCGATGTGAGGGAGCTCGCCTATGAGTGTGTAAAGGAATAGCGGTGGGTAAAGGACTGTGAGAACACTGTATCAAGATAGCCGAGTTGGCCGGAAGATTGTGCAAGCAAGACGTGGCGCGTGGCGGGCCGGGGTTGGCATGACAAGAGTGACTGACACAATAATAAAGGCAAACCCTAACCCTAATAATAATACCACGTCGTACGACTCTTGTTTTGCTCCAAACGAAGTGGCGACCTACAGAATCTTTCTTTGTTCTCTCTCATCACCTCCAGGCAACGTAGCATCATGCCAAAAGTACCCGCTGTCTCTCCTGCTACCGGCGAACGTCCCCCACCAAATTTTGTGCACACAGTCGATGGCAATTTCGTCGACTCCCATGGCCGCACCCTCCTATTTCGCGGGGTCAACCTTTCCGGTTCGTCAAAGGCTCCAGTTGGTGAACCCTCGTATCTTTTGGATGGATTTTGGGAGAGTGCCGAGGCTGGCGGGAACAGCTTCATCTCTCGTCCACTTAATCTCGATGATGGGTCTGCCGACATTCACCTCGCCCGTCTGCGTGGTTGGGGTTTTAACATATTGCGCTACCCGGTTACCTGGGAGGCTCTTGAGCATGAAGGACCGTATGTTGTGACAGTACTCTTCAACAACAGCCCCAATGACTGACGACCTTCTAGTGGATTGTACGACTACGATTTTATGGACTACACTATTCGCGTATTGCGCAAATGCAAAGAGTATGGCTTCAAAGTATACATTGATCCTCATCAAGATATCGTAAGTGTCTATAGCACCACCTTTAAAGGGTTTCTTATCTCACCACGAAAACGCCTTCCTTTATGACCCGTTGTCGACCCGTTTCTCGCCGATCCGTTCCCCACTCGGGTTACTAATATCTGATCCTTCACCGCTAATCTCCCTTCCCTCATCGACAACCTATAACCATCCTTCCCTTTCAAAACAACGGTGTCTTCACCTTTTAAGTGGTCTCGGTATTGCGGTGGCTCTGGAGCACCTTATTGGACGCTCGCCGCATGTGGCATGAACCCATGCAACTTCACTGCCACACAGTCTACTATTCTCCACAACGAGTATCCACTGGCACATCAACCAGATCCCGCCTCTGTCCCTGCCATGACGTGGTCAACCAACTACGGGCGCCTCGCCCCCCAAACGCTCTTCACGCTGTTCTTCGCGGGCCGCGATTTCGCTCCAAATTGTACCATCGATGGGCTCAATATTCAGGATTACCTCCAATCCCACTATATCGAGGCGTTTGGGCGACTGGCTGATAGGATCCGGGATGTTGGCGACTTGTTGGATGATTGCGTAATCGGTTGGGATAGTCTGAACGAGCCATCCGAGGGCTTAGTAGGGTATCCGGACTTGCATTCGCTGCCTGTGAAGCAGGGATCAACCCTCAAGAAGGGTCCCACACCGACACCGGCTCAGTCATTGCGTCTCGGAATGGGGCAGGCCCAGACCGTAGAAAATTGGACGTTCAATACCTTTGGTCCAAAACGTGCAGGCATGGTGACGATTGACCCAAAAGGTCTAACCATTTGGTTAGACCCCTCGACCGAACGAGATGGCGTACACCCACGATACGGATGGAAGCGTGGCCCAGACTGGCAGCTTGGTGTTGACATTTGGGCACAGCATGGAGTGTGGGATGTCGAGACGGGTTACGTGATGCGACCCGATTATTTCCGTTTCCTTCCCTCAGTGGAGTTTGCCGGACCAGAAGACGAGGTGGCTGAAGTTGAATTTGTCACCGACTACTGGGCACCACATTGGCAAGCATGGGCACGACGCATCCGCAAAGCACATCCAGAAGCCATTCACTTCGTTGCTCCCCCCGTGTTTGCACAGCCCCCTCCACTGCCCGCTGAAGACCTGGCAGGACGTTGTGCGTACTCTGCTCACTACTATGATGGTCTTACCCTCGTGACACGCCATTGGAACTGGTTCAACGCGGATGCGCTCGGGTTACTGCGCGGAAAATATCGGCACAAACTACAGGCGCTTAGGATAGGCGAAGGTGCCATCCGGCGCTCGCTCCAGAGTCAATTGAAGATGCTCAAGGAGGATGCGCCTATTCTTGGTCCCTACCCCACAATGATTGGCGAAATTGGCATTCCTTTTGACATGGATGGTCGCAAGGCGTACGGTTGGACGAATGGCGGGCGTTATCGAGGAGATTACTCCAGCCAGCAACGCGCACTTGATGCCAGTCTAAATGCTACCGATGGTCCAAATGGCCTTAATTACACGGTTTGGACGTACTGCCCGGATAATGTGCACCCGTGGGGTGATCTATGGAATATGGAGGACCTCAGTTTATGGAGCATAGATGATCTGCGTCCTCGAGGTGAAGCCAGTGTGTATCAGGCCAGCGGAGACAAATCCTCTGCAATGCTACTTGCAACACCCCGTGCGCGATCACGCAGTATGGTCGGGTTTGCTCCCACTGACATATTCTCATCGCGATATCCGTCTCAACTATCTTTGGCGACAATGACGGGAGCAAATGATGAACGGAGTAGTATGCCGGATATTGCGTCCTACAGCCGCTGGGATAGTGCATTCGACTTCCTGACGGATGGTGCCCGGGCCTTCAAAGCGTTTAGCCGGCCATATCCAACTGCCACCATCGGTGTCCCAATTGACATGCAGTTTGACATCGCCAAAGCCGAGTTTCGCATGATTGTTCGCGTGCATGCAGAAGATGCGCCAATCACCATCTCATCAGCGACCACGCGTCCCAACACGCCATCTTCCCAATCTACTACCTTCAATCCAAAGCCGGAACCCCCTGCGACCGAGATCTTTTTGCCCATTGTTCACTTTGCCGCAGACCTCACTGTTGGCTCGCTGCTCGACAAGACTAGGTGCAAGCCAGATTCATCTGTACCTGATGTTGATGTTGATGATGAGCCGGTGCGTTCGCGCTCCAGCGAGACGCTACGTGCTGTTGCCGATACCCCCTACCCCCCCCAGGCCTTACCGAACAGTCTTGCCGCGGCTGTGTTTGTGTCCGCTGGCCGTTGGGAACTCGATGGCACGACGCTGCGATGGTGGTACCCTGTGCCAGGACCGGGTGAGCCAGATCGTGAGTATTCAATAGTTGTGGCACGGCGAGGCGGTCGCATCGTTACGAAGGAGGATTTGGAGCACCAGAGCTTCTGGGAGCGCTTATGTAGGCGTGCAACTGATTGTTGTATCATGTGAACATCGCTGGGCAGCCACAGTGCTTACTATTTTTTTATCGTATGTGTTCATACATTCATACGCACCTTCCTATCCTAGTGCACACCCTTGATCATAGAACTTTCTAATAGTCCGTTTGAGGCATGTAATGTATTATTATCAGTCGCATGGGACTATATTCCTGTTTATATAGTAAGGAGCTAACTGCGAGGAGTGTTCAATTTGTTTGTACATGACATTTCAGGTATCGTTAGGGCTTGATACGGTACTGTCTGGCCGTTCGGTATGTGTACGTTCGGCATTTTCGTAAGAAGGTGAAGACATGGGTAGGTCGGATAGAATGCGAGGGGGTTGGAGAGGGGTATCATTCTGCAGTTCTGCCCAGGCGCCACCTCGAAGCCCGATCTCAACGACACGGTCCATGATGCGGGCAAGTTCCTGGTGTCTGCCTTGGAGTTTGGTAAGGGCAAGTATGATGTGATGCGACGCACCGTTGTCGCTCTTCTGAAGCAGCCATCCGAAGACGCTCATTGAGTTCACGCACTCGGACCTGGAGTTCCTCGATAGAATCATTCACATCAGAACGCTGCTTCGACTGGCTGCGCGATGAACGCCACGTTTCACCAATGATGAGCCCCGCAGCGACGCTGAACAAAAAACCTTCTGCGAGAAAATTGGCGCCGTTTTCGATGGCCCTGAGAGTTGCTGATCAGTCAGAGGATATCTCAGCGTCAGCCAAGTGGGGGGCCAGTTGAGGCCCCATGACACGCACCTGGCCTCTGAGAGGGGACGAATGTGCTTGGCAGGCTCGCCCAACAGGCCTGTTCGTAGTCTCACCTCGTAGCGGTACATGGTCTGTGCGAGCGATACGCACACCTTCCTAAAGCGCTCATGTCTTTCCGTTCTGGAGGTCAGATCCTGCGCGCGCACACTGGCGGGTCGTGAACGCGTGAACACTCACTCTCTTGCCTGATACTTGATGCGTGTGCTGATGGGCTTAGCTAGTGTCTTTGAGAACTCAACTACAAAGCCATTTTAGTCTGAGAGATGAGATTCTCACTCGAATTAGCAAAGTGCCAATCTTCACAGTTGCCATTGAGATATAAAGAGTGGACAAGGACTTGTATTGGTTTTGCCACAGTTGAGTCAGTGTTTCCCCAAACACGACGGGCAGGAATGGATAAGCCAGGTACTTGAATAATTAAAAATAAGAGGGAAAAAGAAAACCTTTAAGGCTGATAGTTTTTCCTAGTGTGGAAAAACTATTAGCCTAAAGGGTTTTGTCATTTTCTTCTTATTTTTAATTATTCAAGCTACTTTAAATTTAAAACAAGATGACCTATAAGTAGAGGTCAACATACTGCACTAAATCAATCAATTTGCCAGTTATGTAATTATAGGCCCTTTAAAATCAGCAAAATGTTACAGTTGTTTCATGGTCACAATCTTAGATGGTGAAATCATTTTTACAAGACAAAATATTTTAATTTCAAATTCTAACAAAAACTAATGTTAAATATGAAAAAAATTTAAAAAACTAGCAAAAATTTGAGTAGTTACATATCTTAGCAAATGTGGCAAAACCAAATTTTTACCACAATGGTTACAGGTTACATAAGATGGCAAATTGATTGATTTAGTATAGTATTATACATTAATTATTAATTAACCAATAAGCAGACTAGTGTTGCGGCAGCTCTAGCTTAATTTCGGCTTTAGCCACGAGCTAACAGCGGCTAACCGGTGGCTAGACCAAGCCACGTGTTGCTTGATACCCCATTTAGCTGGCTTTGACCAGCTGAGCAGCTGAGCCAACTAGCCACACCCATTGATTACGATACAGCGACCATAGCGACCATACTCTCCTATTGACTTCAGAAGTTCTGAACCTGTATCAAGCAATAATGTATTCAAATTCCAATCCCGGAACACAGGTTTCCCCTAGTGACTCCAAACATCCTGTTACCACTACACCCATCAATACAGGCAGTCGCACTCTCCATCGCTTTGGACAGAGATTCTGGCCTCTTGACAGACACTATTGGACTCTCGAAGCAGAAATGTCACCGTTTTTTCTTGGTCCCATGCCCGCTGTTGATTTCCTGTCCGAGTTCCTTCCCCTGCCTAAGTTGTCGTTACCCCAGTCTGTACCATCATTCAAGGCAGACATGTTCAAGGCAGTTGCCGTGAAACAAGAGACTGGCATGTATGAGCCTTTTGTACGTCTATGAATAATCTGGGTTACTCTTGTATTGATTTTTCCTTTCAGGTAGCCGCGCTTAATCCTCACTTATCAACTCTTCAAATTCATAGAACCACAAATTCAGAGAAACGGGGGAAGACCAATTTTCTGTTCAAGATTAAACCTGACTGTTCGGTATTCGACAATAAACATACATTTCTTGGCACTGATTCTTCTGCCATCGAGCTCTTCGTTGAGTTCAAATGGTGCCATGATGACAATCCTTTCGTCATGAAACCCCCACGACCTCAAATCTCCAGCATGTCCAGCTCCGACAATACAACAACACCCCCCAATCCATTTGTGAAACGTTCTCGCGACCCTTGCAAGACTTGTGGCCAAGTTATAGCATATGCCACCTCGCAGATGAGCACGCAGTATCGGACCCACACATTCTTTGTTATCATTTGCAATGACTATGCAAGACTCATTCGGTTGGACTGTAGTGGCGCTATCGTTACTGAGCCCATATACTACAATGTGGTACCTCACTTGTTCGATTTTTTCATCCGTTTCAATTATTCACCACTCAATGTACGAGGCCATGATACCACGGTCAGATTAGCCAAGTCCAAAGAAACTGAGGACGCTGTTAAAGCTGTCAAGGAACTAGAGAAGTCGGGGACCCCATTGTTGGTCGTATCTGTTCTGAACCCCGCAGGCAGAGAAGACTTGGAATACGTTGTCGCATCCCCTCCTGCATCACTTTGGGTTCCAGTCGGTCGCTGGACTTGAACGTCTTTCGGCTATGATATTCAAAGGAAGAGGAGCATTTTCATGAAGGATTCTTGGAGACTTGTCATAGACGGAGTACCGAAGGAGGGCGACATTTATTCGAAGTTCAAAGCCAAAGGAGTGCCCAATGTCTCACATTGTTCGAACTTGGAAGATATTGGCGACGATGAAAATCATTCAATGCAAACCACCCACTTCGTACATGCAAATTGGGCCCCAACTACAAGTATTTTCTCACACAACATCGCCATTACCGTCTTATACTGGACAACATAGGTCAACCCCTCAACAGCTTTAAATGCAGTCGGGATATGGTGCGTGCAGTTTGTGCCGCTTTAATTGGTAAGTTTTTTCTTGGTAGAGTAGAAGGTTACTGATTCATGTACTCCCATAGCTCATGAATCCGCCCACGATCAGTGTGGGATTCTGCATTGTGATATCAGCCCCGGAAACATTCTTATCACGTCTGACGATAAGTTCGAAGGTGGGCTTCTCATTGATTGGGATCTATGTAAGGACACGACCTTACCAGAGAGTAAACCATGCTGTGCTGCACATACAGTAAGGATAAACTATCTGTCAATGTGCTGCGTAGTATGTACTCATGAATTGCACTTAGGGCACCTGGCAGTTTATAGCCACCGATCTTGTTAAGGACCCTGGAATCGGTCACACATTTGTTCATGACTTGGAATCAGCATTCTACATCATCTTCTGGCTCAGCATCAGGGTCCTACCCAATTCTTGGCATCCTATTACATGGGCACTTGTCATGAGTGAAGTGTTCAACCCTCCGGCATTTTCAACTGAGGGCACCTCTAGTAAGAAGAACTGGATGGCCCAGCCTGATCTGCATAATTTCAAGATCGTTAACAATCAGGCTCTCACTAGGTTGATTCAGTCACTCCTCCCGTTTTTCCAGGCTCGACATATGAAAATAGACCTATCGGAGCCGAGCTTTGGCCCATTGGCGTTTGATAATCTTGTTTTGAATGCGAGCCAAGACATGATCGATAAATGCTTACACCATCTTCAAAACCATAAGGAGGTGATTTCGACGATCAAAGACTCACTTGCCGCTAATGTGTGGTGGCCTGAGGTTGAGCCTGCTACAAAACAAGAGATATCTATTGCTGTAGGGGAAGCGTTGTGCTCGTCGAAGAGGTCAAGATCGTTGTACGGGAAGGACATTAGAAAGGAGAACTCTTCATAGAAGCGGTCTTGTACAGAGTAACCCTATGTGATAATTTATTAATTTATTGATTATTCGCTCGTACGCCTGATTGGCATGTCTTGTGAGGTAAGTACACGTATGACTTGCAGCATGAGCCGGCATCAAGCAGCAGTTCCCCTGTACGTCACGCATCACAACTTGAATGTTTGAACATCCATCTCCATCTGTGTCAACGACCATCGATTCACTCCTACATCGACAATGCCTCGACGCACTGAAAAGACTACTACTGTCTCTGAAAAAGCCCCAGAAGTGAAGAAGAGGTCTAAGACCGTGCAAAAACAGCTGGCTCCCAAGCCCGCTGCCAAGCCCGCATGCTCATGACACCGTGTCACCGTGGTGAATATTACACTCACAACTCACAATACCCTTTAATATGTGCTAACAGATTACTTCCCAGCTTGATCAAATCGATGACGATGAAGATTTTGAACTCGCTCTAGAAGATGTAGGTGACGAGACGGACGATCCCTCATCGCAGAGGGACCAGCCTCAGCCTCAAGCCCAAGATATAGATCCTCTGCTTAACCGCGCCCTTAGTCTGTGCACCGAGGACACCCAGGATACTGGTCGGTGTCCAGACATCACATACTTTTTCACCGAGGTTAAAGAGACGAATAAGCGAGTATGCAAATTATGTGGGTAAGTCCTGTGTCACCTGCCAACAAGCTTCTAATAACTAGTATACTAGTGACAAATACGGGTATGAAAGTGTTCTGACGGGGGTAAAAAATTATATGTACAAGATTGACACTGGAAAAACAAATTGTCATAATCACCTCCTCGTCTGCCACTTGGACATCTATGATAAGACCGTTCAGGAGAAAAATTGGCCCTACCGCCTCTCAACTGAAGAACCCAGTGCTAAGACTACCATTGGTGAACTACGCAAGCGTTCACTTTCTCAGTTTACTCTAGAGTCATTTATTGAGTACCTCGTTTGCTTTATCATTGTCGACGACCAAGTGAGTAATCTCTTTTCTCCAAGTCATGTCTTCTCATTTTCCTAGTCGATTCATGTTGTTGAATGTCCTAAATTCCGTGACCTATGCATGCTCCTTTGCAGAAGCCTACAAGACAATGATATCCCCCATCGAGATAGACTGTGGGAGGCCATCATAGATAAATGGCACAAATGGTTTGACGGTTTGAAGTAAGAGCTCTGCGTATGTCCCAAGTCTGCCCTCTGTTGCTCATAAACTCATTGGAATTAGAATGCACCAGGCCGGATCAGCTTTACAGCAGATGTATGGTCCTCTGGGTTGCTTTCTTCATATCTCGCCATCACTGCCCACTGGATTTCTGAAGGGGAGGGTGGCGATCCTCTTTCTCTGAAGACAGCACTGATTGGATTTCATCAGTTGAAGAAAAGGCATACTGGAAAGAACATCGCTCGAAATATTCTTCATCTCCTGGATTGTGCCGGTGTCACAGCGAAAGTAAGATTTTCATGTTCTGATATTCAGTAGCATATTGACCAGTTTGTAGGTCAGATATTTTACCCTTGATAATGCAGAGAATAATGCCACGGCAATGCGTGAACTGGAAGCCTTACTGAAGTCTTGTGAGACCAACTTTAAATTCGATCGTCTCAACAACCGCGTTCGATGTTTTCCACACATCATTAACATATGCATGTCTCATATCATTGCGTGGTGTACACGAGTCTCTAAGGAGTATCGTGAGTCACTTAGGTCCGATAATCCCTCATCTTTTAATGTCGAAAATGACGATGATGACGATGACGACGACGACGACGACAGCGATGACGACAGTAACAGTGACGGCGACGACGGTGACGGTGACGACGACGATGACAACAGCAATAAAACATTTCCTCGAAGAATTAAACGCGATATTCTCAGGCTCAAGCTCAAAAATTTTGAGCTCAATGCACTGAGTGCAGGAGAACGTGCTTGGTTTTCAGGCATGAGGCGTGATCCTGTCAGGCATGCTCGCATGGTTGTCTGTGTCTTACGTTCGTCAGATCAAAGGAAGCGAGATTTCAAGGAAGTGATCAAAAACAGAAACAAGAGTGAATGGTTCAGAGGCGTTGACTCTTCTATCATTGTGGTGCCCAATCTGGAACCGTTACGCGATGTTAAGACTCGATGGGACTCGACGTACGCCATGATTAGTGCTTTAAGGTCCAATCTAATAGACTGGAAAAAGACTGGATATTGGACCGGACTGTAACTGGTGAAAACCGGACCCATGGTTACGGTTATTTCATTTAGAGAATATACTATTTTCAGTCTAATTCAAATATCACTCATTTTTAAATTGAGAAAAACCAGTTAAAACCGGTCATAAACTGGACTTTCAGTCTTTCCTAGCAGAGCCCTATCAACTTAACATTCCACCTGTGCCATGGAACAAAGCCCAACTATATGGAAAAGTTATATGAAATTCAATTCAACCACTACATAAATAAGAGCGGCCCCGAACGGATACCAGTTTCCTTTAGTTACATAACACGTTCCACTTTTCGCTCGCACTTTCAACCCACACTCTGGATATAACAAAATCTAAATCAACTGGCAAATGGAACAAGGGTACAAAAGCATACTCAAAGGCTATTGTAAAAGCAGCTATCAAAGTAAAGAATTGCCGAAAGTGTTTGGCATCAGACTCCAACTTCAGTGAAAGTGGGGATGATGATAGCTCCGATGAAGGACCCCCCAAAACCCGCGTTTATAAAAGGGTAAAGCAAACTATGGAGGTGGATGAAGAAGTAGATGATGAGCAGGGAGATGTTGAGATTGAGGTTATAGACTCAGAGGAGCCAGGTGAAGAGGAGCTAGATACACGTTACGGATCTGCATCAAAGAACAATAAGGTATATGTCAAATGATAACCCCAATACTTGTCACTTACCCATATAACAGGGAGAAGATCTTGAGGGCCGTCATCGCGTCGAGATTTCAGTACCGCTAGAAGTAAAAAAGGAAACAACCAAGGATCTCTTAACAATCTTCTCGGACCTTGTGGTTGTGAAGTTCAAAAAGGATAACAGTTACGAGACAGTCAAGGGTCGATGGTGCTTTCCATGCAAGTAAGCATCAGTAATCTGTTATTACATAGTAATGAATGACTTATGAAAGCATAGAGCCAACATAGAATTCGTAAAAAAGCATAGAAAGCGAAAGGCCTTCCATGTAGGTGGTAACTCAAGTTGTTGCGTGCACATACGAAAACATTATAAGCTATACAAACAGCGATGCAGTGATGGGAACATACCGGAAAACCACCATGCACTGCCTCGGTCACTTTGGAAAGAACTCCAGGAAGCCAAGAAGAATCCAAAGGCAGCGCAACAGCAAAGGATAGACGAAACATTTGAGACCGTAAAGGGTTCTTTGGAGTTTACTCGAGAGGGTATTCTGCATGCTGTAGCAAAATTTGTCGCATGTGATGACCAGGTGTGTAGCATGCATAAGACCCAAGAAAGTTTGAGGGGCTGATGTTCACGTTGATTCTCTAGGCACTGGTGGTTGCAAATAAAGCTGTGTTTCACAACTGTCTTGTTGCAATGAGGCCGAAGGCGAAAACTATTGACTTGCCAAGTACACATGACACGACAAAATACATCCATAATGAGTGTATTAAATGGCTGACCGAGCTAAAAGCAAAGATACAGGTAAGTGAGACTTTGTGGCAGTTGATAGTAACCTGAATAAGAAATAGAACGCACCGGGAAGGATATCATCGACTGCAGATGGCTGGACTGCAGACAATACAAAAGCATCATATCTGGGAATGACAGCCCACTGGATTAACGTAGACAAAAGCCTGGGAAAGTGGAGATTGCGCACAGAGGTAGTTGGATTCCAGGTGGTTTCAGAAGAACATAGTGGCTGGAATCTGGGGCGATACTTTGTCGGGTTGTGTGATCGCGTGGGGATCTGTAGCACAAATGAATCGAAGGTGTGTAGTCCAATTGTTTGTTGACATGACAACATGTTGACAAGTCACCTATCTTTTTCAGCTTTACACCGTCACACTCGATAACACCTCAAACAATACTACAACCTGCACAACTATTGAATCTCTACACGCCCGAAGATAGTATAAACCATGGAGTGTAGCTGACAATCAACTTCCGTAAGTGGTTCAGTTTCATGTTCGATGATTTTAGTGATAAACAACGCATGTCAACAAGCTGTCTTGAACATGTCGTCAACCTTGCTAATATTGATGTGATGGGCCACATTACCAAGATCGCTGTGATGGAGAATGCAACAGCAATTTGGGAATATGACCCAGACTTGTATGGCAATCATGTACTTGGAGGATCATTGGACGTGATTGCCGCTGTGCACACAATTGCTATCAAGGTATCTTTCCTGTTTTGTTCACTATCCTCTCGCTAAAACACACCTTCATAAGATACAGGCCTCTGGGCAGCAAATTGAATATTTCGAAAAACTTCAAATCAATTGCAATATCAACGAATCACTCTGGATTCCCCTCCACAGTAATGTCCGGTGGGGCTCTGCCTACAACATGCTAAACCGTGCATTCAAGCTATGCCAGGTAAGTCAAAATAAACTGGTTTCTATTGGTTGCTGTTATGCTGATTTGACTAGCCTATTGATCTCTTCCTTAAATCGGCTGACGCTCTGTATGAACCTATCACAACAGTGTGCTGTAACAGACAAATTGTGAAGAAGATCCCTTAGAGCACATTTCAACTTGCAGATGCAGACTGGGAATGGGTAAAGGACGCACGAGATATATTAAAGGTTCATTGCCTTGGGTGTATTCTAATATCCAAGGAAATAACTAGTTATTAGGACTCTCGTGCGTTGCAGCACTGCTTCTCGTCTGAACAGCTCCTGACACTATGGCGTGTGCTCCCTACGATTGAAGCTCTACAGACTGCATGGGAGGCCAAACGCGATGACCCACGCTTTGCTATATACCACAATGCGATCGATGAAGGCCTTGCTAAGTTAAAGAAGTATTATTCACGGTTTGATGAGAAGCCTAGCTATGTTCTAGCACTGGGTAAGCTGCCTTTAAATCTATCACCTCCAAGTCTAACACGTAAATTTACAGCCCTCCATCCTTATTACAAACTTGAATACATCAAGATGGCATGGGGCAGTGCAAAAGAGTAAGTAGAGGAAATCCAGGCAGGCAATATAAATGCAAAGAACTGGCAAGACGAGGTGCAGAAGATACTGGAGACGACAGTAAGTCGCACTTAACTTTTCAACACGTGTTCTAATTTCTAAACTACATAGATGGAGGAGTACTACCGGAACCGACCTGGAGCTGAACCTGCTGCTGGACAGCTCAGACAGCGTCATATGAACGCTGGGAATACTGCCCCTGGCCTAACTCAGAGTCAATCCGTTCTGTCTGACTTTGATCGATTTCGCCTGCAGCGTGTTACGTGGGACAATGAAGAGGGGTGGGCATCTGAATTGCGGCACTATCTAAAGGAGTTGCCTGCTGATGTCACAAAAGACACGGACATCATTGAGTGGTGGCAGGTATGGTCGCATTCATTCTCGACTTTGTACTGTACTGAACCTTTCTACTTCTAGGATCATGCTCAACTTTATCCTACACTTGCCCGAATCACCCTCAACATTCTCCCTTGTCAAGCATCTTCAGTGTCTTGTGAGAGGCTTTTCTCTGCAAGTAAGCAGACAGCTGATGATCAACGGGCATCGTTGGGTGCCAAGCGGTTCGAGGAGCTACAGTTAATGAAGTTCGCGTGGCGTGGCAAGATCGTGGACATTGCTTCTTCAAACTCTGATCAAGTTGAGGTGGTCGATCTTGATGGGTATCATGAGATGCTTGAGTATGATGTTCGGGAATATGAGTTCAAGAAAGGTGAAGATGAGTTTGTTATTGATGAATAGAGCTACAATTATAGAACTATTAGACATAGAACTGGTAGATATTAGACATAGAACTGGTAGATATTAGACATAGAACTGGTAGATATTAGACATAGAACTACTAGTACCCTAACACGTTTGGTTGTGTGCTGCATCGCTGCACAGTGCTCTTTACTTGCACAGAAACTCTGGCTTATCACGCTTACTATTCCATCCCATCCAGGTGCGAGGCCCCTCGCGATCTTACTCCATTGGTCTCTACTTGCTGAGATGATGGTAGTCACCTACGACCCTCTCACTACTTCAAGCACAAGCAATCATGAGCAGCATGAGCAAGGAATCTATTCCGAGCTTCCTCCTGCTCACCGTGATCATGCCAAATTGCCAATCACCTGCAGCCTCACCATGTCAAACACAAGGATCACGACCATGGTGACGACAATCAAGTTGAATATGACAATGGCCATGGCCACAATCACCAGGAGAGGAATAGTGACAGGGTGAGAGGCTGGCTCGTCTTTCTTACCCCCCTCCTGCTCACCACGATTCAACCCGACACCCTCACCCGTCCACCAACTCGTCGCGATAATGCTTGACACCCTCACCCTTCCACCAACTCGTCACGATAAATGCTCAACACCCTCACCTGCCTACCAACTTGTTGCGATAATGCTCGACACCCTCACCCTTCCACCAACTCGTTGCGATAACGCTTGACACCCTCACCTGTCCACCAACTCGTCGCGATAACACTCGACACGATGAGTCAACGACACCCTCACCCTTCCACCAACTCATCGCGATAACACTCGACACGATGAGTCAACGACACCCTCACCCTTCCACCAACTCATCGTGATAAACACTCGACACCCTCACCTGCCCACCAACTCGTCATGATCACGCTTGACACCCTCACCCTTCCATCAACTCATCGCGATAACACTCGACACCCTCAACCATCTTACCATTTCGATCACACTCGTTTCTTACAGGCATCACCTTCGACCTTCAACTGCGGCCAGGTGCGATATCAACTTATCCGCGATTCTCACTCTAACCATGGCCTTTGCAACAGCTGTGAGCTCATTAATCACTCGGAGAACCTCTAGGCCACATGGAGTGCCCCGAAGTCGTAGTTCTCCCTTGCTTACAGTCTCGATCGTGCGGAGGACTCCATCATTACGGTCTACGATCTTGGTGGCGGGACCATTAATTCTAATGTATCCGCAAAGCTGCAGAAAGGCCAAGATTGAGCTTTCGTCGACTTCCCAAAGAGAGATCAACTTACCCTTCATCTTGTCAGGCCCTAATAATCCGCAGCACATCAACCAGAGGCTACTACGTTCACAGTTTGATTGCTCACGCTCCTCTCGTGCAGCATACTGTCGAACGAATCAGAACGATCAAACCCTGCAAGAAGGCAGCGTGTTCTCTGAAAACATCACAGATATTCTTCTTCTTGATGTCACTCCTTTCTCATGCGGTATGTCTTCTCTGTTTTCTGACTTCACTAGGTTGACGCACTTTGCAGGTTGAAACAAACACTCAGTGGTATCGTGACTGAGCTCATTTCACGTAACACTACCATTCTGTCGATCCTGACCAAGAAATCACAGGTCTTCAACTGCTGCAAACGGCCAGACTGCTATCGAAGTGAAGACTTTCCAGGTGTTACGGACTGATCCTCTTTTGAACTGGACAAACTCTATGTACTTAGATTCACAGTTTGCGCTTCATTCTGCTTTCCTAGTCTTGGCTCATGCCTCGCAATTACGTACTGCTTTGTTTTGAGTACTGTTTGTACCACCCCGAGTATGGCATTAAACTGCTCAGGTTTCAGATTTGTTTCATAACCTGTACGTGGACCGGGATTCATAGACTGCTGGACTGTCTTTGATGACTTACTCTACGTATGGGCTCTAGTTGCCGTGTTACCTATCAATGACGTTGCAAGTAGATAAGCTCCTTGGCTTCTCTTCTTGCGTTGTCATTTATTGTTACATTTCGTGTTGTCAAGTTGGAGTGCATTGTTTTAGCTCCACTTGTCGCGTTGTTATCTATTCTGTTGTCAACTTTATCTGACGATGGGAACTCCTATTGCAAGGTAAAGTTGGGAACTTCAAATTGTCAACTTGAGGTTGGTAACGTCAATTGACAATTTGGAGTTAGGAGCTCCTACATAGTATTTACAAGTTGGGAACTAGTTGGGAACTAGTTGGGTTTACTTAGGTATTAGTAAGCGGCCTAGAACTTGTATAAATAGCATAGAAGTTTGATCGAGAAGCCCTAAGCTTCTCTTGAAATCCATTTCCTGTATTCTAGACTTCCCTGAGCCACCTAGAAGGGTTTGCTTCTAGCTCATCTCTACCACCGATCGAACAAGGAACGCTTCACTAAGGCATACGTCTTTTGCCTTAGTTCTGAACCGAAGACTCATTGAGTCATCAAGAACAAGGGTGCAAGCCTTGCGACAACTTGCAGTATAGAGACTTAACGAATATCTTTGGGTTATAGTAGATCTCGCACGACTCGTGAGACTTAGAAGGCGTTATACACATCCGCCAAGAAGGCAATAGACTGGGACTATTGGAAGGCAGTCTGCACCCTATACTGTCTATAGAACGGGACACGCATCGCGTCATTAAAGGTCCAGATCGTTCACATTAACTAGGAGAAGTCCGACACTCTCAGACTCATAAAGATCGGCAGAATCAGAACCTATATCTTCGCGTACAAACTCCGATAAGGCTATCGCCGAATACGCTACAGGACGTAACACCAGGGGCGTGATCAAGTTCACATTCGACATTGATGGTACACATGCTGACATGACTGCTTAGGGGGCTTTTACTCATGTTCTGAACAGATGGCATTGTCGTGTCTGCAAAGGATAAGACAACAAACAAAGATCAGTCGATGACCATCGTATGACCGAGTCAGTTTGCACTGACACTAAGAAAGGTGAGAAGAATGCCAGCAGACGCACAGATGCACAGACACACGGAGGCATGGGAATGCCAATGGAGGAGGGAACAATAGCGGAGAAATAATGTTGGTTGTATTGTAATCATATTGTGTCGGATAATGGAACTTTTTCTGGCACAAATGTGTGATATTATATGATAAGACTGGTTGAAAACCATCAAAAGACTGGTTTGAACTGGTTGCTAATGGTCTACAAGTGGACCGGGTAGGACCAGTCTTTGGACTGCTCTCAGACCAATAGTGACTGGTCTAGAGCAGTCCAGTCCAGTTTTTGAGGCCTAGTGATAAAATACAGACCGGTCTCGGTCTCGGTTATTTCCAAATATGGTAAAAAAACCGGACCGGACCAGACTTTAAAGCACTAGTAGTCGACGCAGAAGAGGTGGCCTAAAAAGTTAGCGTTCTCCATAGAGGAGAGTACGCATAGGGCTGCCTCTGAGTACCTTGACTCTCTAGTCCTTGCGCGGCGGAGTTGCTCCTAGCAGCAGTCGATGGAGGCGGCCTCCTCATATTGCCGCTCTTTGAGGTGGAGGTAGCAGCGGTAGGTGACCTGGAGGTCAACGGGGAAGTGGCGGTTGATGACATTAGTAATGGTGGTGGAGATGGGAGGGTCCGTGATGAGACAGATTTGTTCTGGGGTGGCTGGTGGACAGTAGTAGTCGATGGCTAGGGGTGTGAGTAGGCGGGAATAAACAAAATGATCCTTGCCGAAGGTGGCTTGGATCTCTAGCTTGTGGAAGTCAAGGGTGAAAGAAACATAGGGCACAATGATGCGGTCCTTAGAGACCAGGTCTGGGATAACAAACTTATAATAGTTAGTGGTAAGGGGGTCGTTCAGTAGCCATCCCAGACCAGGATGTTCACCGATGTGTTCCCACTTCGGCGGGTTGTGGGGGTTGTCATAAAAGTCGTTGCTCCAAGGTCGAGTGGGGGAGGTCGAGGGCAACAAGACGTGGCTGCTTTTGGAGGAGGGGCTTCTTGGACTGTCCGTGTTAACGAACTTGTCCGCATTAGTACAGATACTGTCCTTGTCGTATTTTCATCCATATATGCAGTGGAGGGCAGCGAATTGGAGGCAATTTTGTTGGTGTATATGCGACTCGCGTCTGGAGGGTGGTATGATGGAAGATGGTAGGGCGGAGGTGTGGGTATCGGGGTCGAAGGAGTGGTCGGAGGCGTCTTGAATAAAATTGGTGATGGAGTCACCAGAATGATGGGTGTTGGTCTTGAAGATCTTGACTTCCATCTGGGTAGTGAGGGGAGCCAAGGTGTAGAGATCCGGAACGCTAGACTTATCTGAAATTTGAATTTCCACCGTCAATACAGCGGAGGACTGTTGTTGATGGGGGTGTGTGGCTGCTGGGCCTGGTGGGTGATTCCCAGTGGGAAGTCCATCTATTGTGAGAAATTATCGGCAATTCCCACACATCAAGTCACTGACAGTGTCGGATAATGGAAATCAAGCTCAATAGTGGAAAATAGGAAATTATGGTCCATTGCGATGTTTTACTAGACACACTATCTCTCTTAATTGCTGTCAGTTGATCTGAAATGAATGTTCTTATCCCATCTCAATTACAGGACATTGTCATGCTTTCCCATCCCCTTACGCAATCCCATTCCTTTCTGCGCTCCTGTTCCATTCCAGCTTCCAATTCCGATTCCGCTCCATGTTCCCAGTTCCATTCCGTCTTCCAGTTCCGTTTCATGTTCCCAGTTCCGTTCCATCTTCCAGTTCCATTCGTGTGACTTGCAAGTCTTGTGTCACAGTGCTGTTTTCTTCGCTATCCGAGCCGCTTTCTGCTGTTTCCCAATATCAACATTTTATGTTCATTGAGCGCGAAGTATTGAGAAACTTACAGCAGTAGTGGCACGATCTTTGTATGTCTGCACGCAAAGCGGGGTCAGAGCAGGGGAAAGGGGGAGTTGCTGCGGATAACTTGCCTTTCTGACATCCGTGGGGAGTGCCTTGAAGTACTGCTTGAATGCGTCCTTTGTGCCGTTCGGGTTCTCCTCCAACCAGTCCTTCATGCAGAAATTCCTGTGAAGATGTTAATTTACAGCATCTAAACTTGTTGCAACCCAGATGTACTTATCTGTCAATCCTTTTCCAACGATCGCCAGTCCTTTTATGTGCTTTGCCAAGTTCTGATGTTGTCCAGCAGGTTCATTGTCATTGCTTGTGGGTGGTGGGGCTGATCCAGACAATGTCGACACTGGGCTCTGTGTCACATCAGCAATGGGTGTCGAAGAGGAAGGTGTTGTGAGCATGGCAGCCAGGGGCACTGAAGAGGTGATCTTGGTCAGAGTGGAAGAGGAGGACACGGTCATTGCTGGAGCGGAAGTGGAGGACATTATCATAACCGGAGTGGACAAGGATGGTGTGATCGTCACCGGGGTGGCCTGAGTGGGCAAGGAGGATGTTGTTAGGGTATAGGGTGGTCCAGTTGGGTTGTCCCCAGGCATTGTGGTCAGGTTTGTAGTGCCACGTGTAGTATTTCTATCAACTTCGTCATAGAGCCCGTCGCTATTGGGAGAATCAGAGCGGTTAGTATATTAAGCAATTTCACATATAGGGGATCTGTTAATGCCATTGTTGGTTGCTAATGTTCAGTGGTGTTCAGCGCGACATCTCAATGACTCATGTGAACATACTGGGGTGGAAACCGAAGCAGGACTGGACAGTGCAGGGGATGCCAGAGCATCAGAGTTGTTTTCAATAGGGATAGAGTTGGTCGACAGGGTGCTTTCGTTATCGTCGTCATTGATTCGATAAAGTAGGGGATCATCAAGGTCCTTGTGCTTTCGTTTGTTCGCACGTCGTGTCCTGCTATGGCCTGCATCGCTGGGGTTGAGGTGGTTGAACGTCCAGGATGGATAAGCTTTTGTAGCCCATCGTGTAATCTTCCAGTTGCCCTTGCAGTATCTGAAAAATATGAACTCAGGCTCGTTCAGCATCTCGCTGAGAAAATAGACGTAGGCATTTTCGCTGGCCTTTCCTCATGAAGGAGGTGCTTGACCAGCAGCGTTCATGGACTGCCAGAGTCTCCAAGCCCTTTGTCCAACCTTTGCAACGATCTCTCGAGATACGGTAGAACCATCCACATTTTCCAAATATGGGTGTCCATTTTCATCATTTTGGGACTTTGGAGGTCGTCCAGGCTTTTTTTTTTCGGTTGCCAAGCCATCCGTTTCGCCAGCAAAGTCATTGCGATATGCATCGAAAGATTTTTGAGTCCAGAAGCGCACTTGACGGTAGTTATTTGGATCAAGGGGGGGTGGAATTTCTTTGCAGTTAGACAACATGGTAGATGCTGGACCAGTACTTGGAGTGTTCTGGACAAGTTTATCGAGCATCTCCCTAATGACAACGAGAGAAGATGCCACTTGTAGGAAAGGATAATGTAACTTACTGTGCACCTATAAATTGTGTTTTCCACATCACAATATCCATCTCCAGTGCCCGATTCTGGTTCTCCATTTCGCTGGTCTTGTGTTTTTGGCGTTCGAGTGCAAGTTGTGCCTGTAGGTAGGCGGCATTCCCACTGGCCACCAATTGTTCGTCCGATGCACAATCAAGTCGAAGGTCCACTGAAGATGGAAATGTGTTCTGGGAGGAAAAGAAAAAAGGAATTTAAGGCGCATATAATCGTCAATGTACGCACCCTTGGACTCATATCTGGAGTCATGTATGTATCATTTATGCGGTCCATTAGCAGATTGCTCTGGTCGAGGAATTGACTATAAGACGTGTTTGAAGTTTGTATATGGTCTGATGGCCTCGTGTCCGTGAGTATTGTGCTTATTAACCCAGATGAATCGAAAGCCATAGAAATGAGACAGAGTACAGAGAACAGGGGAACTAGATGAGAAAAAGCTGGGGCTCGAGGAGAAAAGAAAGAGCAAGCAACAGAGCGATGAGGCAAGTGATGAGAGTAGCAAGAAAAAGGAAGAGTCGGAAAACATGTAAGATGCGTGCAAGCGTGCGAGTGAGAGCCATTGGATCAACGGACCGGATCAGTGATCCGCGTCTCGGACATCCGGACATCGCCCAGTAGAAACTAAAAGTGAAGAACGCTCATCTCTTTCAAGGCTCTCCTTCATCAAAGACTCATTCATATCCATGCCCGAAGATAATCAGAACAACAATGATGTCCCCCTTACAAAGAAGCAGTGCTTGCGCTTCTACTCATATTACTGATCTAGCCTGCCGGCAGCCTGGAAAAAAGGAGGGACAGGCAGGACAGTGTGACGAGTTTTTTTTTTTTTTCATGTTTTTTTTTTTTTCATGTTTTTTTTTTTTCATGTTTTTTTTCTCATGTTTTTTTTTTTATGTTTTTTTTTTCATATTTTTATGTTTTTTTTTTTTTATGTTTTTTTTTCATACTTTTTTTTTTTTCATGTTTTTTTTTTCATGTTTTTCTTTTCATACTTTTTTTTTTCTTGTTGTTTTTTTTTTTTTCTTCTTCATATGATTGGTTAGGTTTCTTTCTTAATTATTTTTTACTATACGACCACTTTGAAGTTTAGGGTTAAGGTGTAGGTATGTCACTCAGCTAGGTTAGGGTTTAGGGTTGGGGTTTAGGGTTTAGGACTTAAACCCTAAAAAAAAGGAGGGTTAAACATAAGGCAGAACAAAGGGCAGAATGGTATAATAGTCTGGCCATGACAGGGTGTAACAGTTCAGCTGTCACATGGGTTTTTTTTCTTATGTTTGTTTTTTTTCTCTTGTTTTTTTTTAGGGGTTTTTTTTTTGTTTTTGTTTTTTTTTTTTTCATGCAATATTATAAAGATTAGATTTCTTTCTTAATTATTTCCTAAGAGCAGCCACTTTAGGATTTAGGTTTGGGTTTTAGGGTTTAGGGTTTAGAGTTAGATTTAAAAAAAAAGGGGGTGAGTGGAAGGAAAGAAAGAGGAGAAGGGACATCACAGTCTAGCTATTCCTCTTGCAACTTCTTACACTACCACTAATTTTCTTGCAATAAAAGATTAACCAAGTTATGAAGCCCAGCTTAACACCAAGACCCTCTAAAGCCACAATGGTCCATCTGAAATCACTACATCTCCCCCACAACTCTTGTTTACTTCAAGAAAGCTACATTAAAACAACCTCAAAACCTACTACTACCTGCACTACTGAGCTTCGTACAATCCAATGATTGCCTACGGACCAACCCTAGTACCAAAGGACTCCTAAAACATTAAGATATTCAGATCCAAGATATCCTGCAACACTGAGACATCCTAGAAACTGAACCAAGACAATCAACAAGAGATGTTACCTCTAAATCAAACTTGCCCTACTACCTTGCAGAAAATTTAGGATATCTCTAACCAAGTCCAAAAAAGGAATAAGAGCCAACTCAAGCCCATCGCAAGTAACTATCAACCACGCATCACCTCAAGCAACAAGTACCCCAAGAATAAATCGAACCCAGACTCATAGGCCTGCCAAAGAACTAAAACTCACTTCCCAATATCAAGAAACATCTTCCTTATCTATGGAAACTCACCTGCCAAGAATAATCACAATAAACCACAGCCACATTCTATCCAAAGAGAACCGTAGGTCCTCTGCAAAGAGATACAACAACCACTGGGATTTCCAAACCTATTTCGCCCCTACTACAGAAGACCTGCAATGTCATACAATGGACGCCTCAAGAACAACGAAACCATCAGGACACTCTAGAACCATCTGTTCCCATATCTCACTGCACTCCCAGATCCACAGAGATAAGGAAGACATCCACCTGACCCAAAACATTCAAGGAAATCAAAGACTCACCTCTCACCATCAAGAAACACACTCAAGCCAGAAATTTGCCATCCCGATGCAGACCTATCCAACATTTATGAAACTACTACTAGACCATTAAAACTAGACTCAAGGCCTAACCTGTCACAAGACAATGCCATGTTACATACTAACAGAAACCTAGAAACGAATCAGCCCATCTGCATCTACTGAACCCACCTTGTGACTACACAAACAATTATTCCCCAAGCTGATGGAAAACCAAACCGTGTTAGCCAAAAGTTATAACGATTCCTTCAAGTCTCAAAGAAACCTTCAATGAGACAAGACCATCTAACCATCCACTAGCCTGAAAGCCACGCAAAAGCCATCAAGGATTTACTTAAAATAATGAAATAATCCTGTCACAAGTCATCACAACATCACACACACTTACCAAAACTACGAACCAAGTCAGACCCTTTCAAGACATCCAGAAGCTTACCACCCACCAAGATGATAAAAAATTATTGATTCTAAGATCAAACTCGCCCTACAATGACATGTCCCCTTTCAAGATATTATCATCCTCTTCTACAAATTTACGTCTGCAATTACTAGCCTACCCGACACATTCACCTAATGTTCTACAAACCCCTCCTTACCCCTACAAAGAAACAAAGGAACATAGGCCAAACT
This sequence comes from Russula griseocarnosa, assembly GCA_022884055.1. Lineage (NCBI taxonomy): Eukaryota > Fungi > Basidiomycota > Agaricomycetes > Russulales > Russulaceae > Russula > Russula griseocarnosa. Next base: position 227,769 of record JAGKRU010000036.1, read on the forward strand.
ATACACAACCACCCCTCGAAATTATTAAAGGAGAAGGATAAACACTATAAGTCAAATGATGAGACTACCCTGACTCCAAAAACTCTTGGATCCTTGCCTCTGGAATTCATCACGCCAAACAACTGGTGAAATGATACCACTCCCAACACCCATCACCACACCTCAACCCCCGGAGATGCTGCTAATCATTGCAGGCACAATGAGCCCTAAAGAGGGGATAATGTGGCAAAGCCACATAGACATGTGACTGTGGGAACAGTCATGTGACCGAACCATGACCCAGCAGTCACATGATCCTGGGAACTATATCACATGATCAGGTCATGTGATCAAGAAAGGAATAACCAGTCATGTGATTGTGGGAACTGTCACATGACCAGTCATGTGATAATCATCCCTAAAGAGGGGATAACCAATATGGATATATTGCACAGCAATACCTTTAGGGTTATATTGCGCAGCAGACTTAACTATTGGTCGCTGGCTAATATCGCTCAGAGAGAGATATGCCATTGGATGATATTTATACCTACCTACACACAGACCAGTAACCCATCACCCAGACATAATAGTTGCGCACAGACCACGGTGCACAGACCATGTGCACAGACCTTTAGTAAACAGAACCAAACATTGTCATTTAGTATATATACTACACAGAATAGACCGAACAGTCCCCAGACTGTTCTCTACTTTCTGGCAATTACCTAGGGTATTGACTCTCAATTCGACTTGGTCATTGGACTCGACAGTGACTAACTTGACACAGGAGACTTGATACCACAACTACAAGTAATTGGTAGAAGACCCTTGCCTCTCTTGCCCCTCATCATTCTTGTCATCTTGCATGCTTTGTGCACTGCCTTTGACCCTTCTTTTTTAAGGAATCACTACACCACGTGCTGCCAGTAGTGAGTTCCTCACACCACTACCCTTCCCAACTCGTAGAGAAGGCTCGCCTCTTCGATCAACAATATCACCTCTGAAGAAACCTAGCCCTGGACTACGTCCCAAGACCCACGCCTACATAGCAACACTACGGACGAAGCTAAACATACACTCGACGGACACCAATGTACAAGGTGTCAAGTTTAAGAAACTATCACCTGAAGAAAGGCAACAACGACTAACCACCAATTAATGTTTCTACTATTGTAAACCTGGACGACACTTCGCAAGAGATTGTCGCTCACAACCTCAAATACGTGGTGGAAAACATGACACTACCAACCAGAACTCGGGTTGTAGAAATTAAAGAAGAAACAACTCCACCCGATCCAGATGCCTCTGACACAGCCATCATGGCCCAGCTATACCATGAACAGGAGCACCACTTCACCATCCCAGAATCCACTACTATTACTGAGGATTTCTAGAATGTTCCTCTGTCACACTGTCGATGAATCAGTCATGTATCCCCAGTATTTATCAGGAATGTTGTCCTGTTAGAAACTACAGACTCGGACCCTGTACCACGAGGGACTATTAGAAATATTAGAAGCCCCTCTATAACCTTGTGAGTCTCCCTCATTGGAAAATATACTGGTTCAGAAATCAGCACACGTGCCCTAGTTGATAGCGGTGCAGAAGGGATGATTATAAACCACGACTTTGCTCTCAAACATGAACTTACACTTTGACGACTCAAGAATCCACTACCCGTTCAAAACGTTAACGGCTCAAATAAAAATCTGGTGAAGTTCATTCTACAACTATACAAACCCTACGAATCTGGAACTCACAAAAAGCATACCACGAAGAACACTCTGAATTTTACATCACAGCTATTGGGAACCATAACATTATCCTCAGTACTAACTGGCTCAAAGCACACAACCCGAAGTTAATTGGACTACATCCCAAATCACCTTTACCAGATGCCCAGTACCTGCTATCAAACACTCAAACCCCTCACTGTACAACCTATCACAATGAACAACCCTCCCATGATTATCAGTACTCTAGAACCATATATCCCATACCTCACAGAACTGACCCTTAACCAAGATGCAACCAACGCATTCATTCAGCAACACCAAGTTTTCAAGTATCATCAACCAGCTAGAATCCAAGCAAAGACCACTCACTCCACACACCTTGCAATCGAACAAACCCCGAAGATACCAAACAACACTCCTTAGCATGTTTCGCTCCTACGCCACGGTCTTCAATGAACAAGCCTCCTTCCGTCTACCAAACACCAGCCATGGGCCACGCTATTGGCCTCAAACCAACTCCACATTAAAAAATGTGGAATCTATTGACTAACAAACCTGAAATGGATGCCTCCAACTGTATATATCACTGAACACCTACGCAAAGGCTATATATGCCCTTCAAAGTCCCCTTTTGCTAGCCCTTTCTTTTTGTCAACAAAAAAGGCAAGAAACTCCATTCTATCCAAGACTATCACCTACTCAATGACATTACTATCAAAAATGCTGCACCACTTCCCCTCATCCCAGACCTCATCAATAAACTTCACGGATCTCGCTACTTCACCAAATTTGACATACGATGGGGATATAATAACATTTGAATCAAAGAAGCAATGAATGGAAAGCTGCCTTTAAATGCACATTAGGTCATTTTGAACCCCTCGTCATGACTTTTGGCCTCTGCAATGCCCCTGCCACGTTCCAATCTTTTATAAACCACATTTTAGAGACCTCATTGATGAAGGTCATCTTATCATCTACCTAGATGACATCCTCCTTTTCTGCCCCACACTTCAAGCCCTACACCAGCTTACCCACAAAGTCCTTCATCGACTATTCAAATATGACCTCTTCTGAAACCCGAGAAATGCTCTTTTAACCAAACTATCATTGAATACCTTGGGGTTATTATAACCACAGCAACGTCAAGATGGACCCAGCTAAACTTCACGGAATTCTTCACTGGCCCAAGCCCACCAAACTTAAAGACCTTCAATCTTTCCTCGGGTTTTGCAACTTCTACTGTAGATTTATCCATGACTATTCCAAAATTGTACACCTCTCACGCAACTCACCAAGAAGGAGACTCCTTACATCTGGACCACGAGTCAACAGCTCGCCTTCGACACCCTCATTCACACCTTCACCACTGCCTCAGTTCTCATGCTCCCAGATCGAACACAACCCTTTCACCTAATAACTGACACAGTGATTCGCTATTGGTGCTATCCTGAACAACCAGACCTATTAAACAAATGGCACCCCATAGCATACTACTCAAAATCCCTCCAACCTGCTGAGCTTAATTACGACATCCATGACAAGGAACTCCTCGCAATCATTTGGGCTCTCGAAGCTTTTCGACACTACCTTGAAGGACACCCCCACCCATTTGAAATTTGAACTGATCATAACAATCTCACCTATTTTCAAATGAAACAATGTGTCATCTGACAATAAGCTTGCTGGTCCCTCTTTCTTTCCTAATACACCTTTACCATTATCCACAAACCCGGTGCATACAATAAAGCTGATTCTCTGTCAGGCGTCCAGACCTTAAAGAGGGGATGCATCGGAAGAATCAGAAGACCATGTCCTTCTGGATAACAAATTCTTTTCCATTCGAGCCATAAGACCCATCACAGTTGACACTCAAGCACACCACCTTCGGCAATGCATTAAATCTGCCCAAATGTATGAACACGAATCACCCATGCCCTAGAATCCATTATACGAAATGGCCCACAATCCCTTAAAAAAGGATTGGAAGATTGGAACTTAGAAGATGGTCTCGTCCTATACAAAGGACATTCTACATTCCTAAAGACAATGAACTACGAAGAGACATCATCAAACAATATCACGATAACATCGCCACAGGTCACCTCGGATGCTGGAAAACTTATGAGCTTATATCCAGAGAGTTCTGGTGGCCTGCAATGTTCCAATACATTCATAACTACGTTAATGGCTGCCCCACATGCCAAGCTATCAAATTCCACCCTAAAACCCTCATTCTGCTACAACCTAACCAAGTCCCCTAGGGGATTTGGAGGATTATCACCATGGACTTTGTTACAGACCTTCCCCTGCCAGAGGATTCGACTCCATGTTTGTAGTGTGGATCGTTTTAGCAAAGCTATTATCATCTTCCCATGTCGAAAAAACATCACAGCTAAAGAAACTTCCCAACTATACACGGATCAAGTCTGGCGATGAACAGGCCTTCCCCAACAAGTAATATCGGACAGAGGTCCACAATTCACCTCAAAAGTCATGAAAGAAATCTGGAAAAAGCTTGGAGTGACAGCCTCACTATCCACAGCTTTCATCCACAAACTGATGGAGAAACCGAATGGGTTAATCAAAAATAGAACAATTCTTCCGTGTTTTCTGCAACTTCCAACAAGACAATTGGGTCGATCTACTTCCCTTCGCTGAATTTGCACACAATGTCAGATCTCACAAAGCCACGGCACACTCTCCTTTCGAAGTCTGGTATGGGTTCCAACCAGAGTTTATCCCCCCAGTCAACTTTGCCACCCATCTACCTGCAGTTGAGGACCACCTAAAAGCTATGGACCAAATTTGTCGAGAAGTAACTGCGGCCCTACACATCACAGCGAAATCATGAAACGAACAGGACCAACCCAACCATCTATAGCCTTTCACATGGATCAGCTTGTCTGGTTGAAAGGAACAAATGTTAAAACAACTCACCCTAAAGCCAAACTTGCCCCACGACGCCACGGCCCCTTTAAGATATTATCATCCTCTCCTACAAACTTGTGCCTGCAACTACCAGCCCACTGGTGCATTCACCCAGTGTTCCATAACTCACTCCTTACCCCTACAAAGAAACAAAGGAACATAAACCAAACTATACATGACCACCCCCCAAAATTGTGGAAGGAGAGGATGGACATTATGAAATCGAAACCATTTTAAATGCACGACCAACTCCTAACCGACAAGGAATCCAATACCTAGTTAAATGGCGTGGCTACCCAGATTCCGAAAACTCCTGGGTCCCTGCCTCTGGAATGCATCACGCTAAACAACTGGTAGAACAATACCATTCACAACACCCACCACGACGCCCCAACCCCCAGAGATGCTGCTAATCATTGCAGGCGTAATGAGCCCTAAAGAGGGGATAATGTGGCAAAGCCACATGGACATGTGACTGTGGGAACAGTCACGTGACCAGACCATGACCCAGCAGTCATGTGATCCTAGGAACTATCACATGATCAGGTCACGTGACCAAGATAGGAATAACTAGTCATGTGATTGTGGGAATTGTCACATGACTAGTCATGTGATAACCATCCCTAAAGAGGGGATAACCAATATGGACATATTGCACAGCAGACTCAGTCATTGGCTGCTGGCTAATATCACTCAGAGGGAGATATGCCATTGGACAATATTAATACTTACCTACGCACGGACCAATAACCTGTCACCCAGACATAATAGTTGCGCACAGACCATGGTGCATAGACCATGTACACAGACCTTTAGTAAATAGAACCAAACACTGTCATTTAGTATATATACTGTGCAGAATAGACTGAACAGTCCCCAGAATGTTCTCTTGTGACTCCTCTCATAGTACGCCTTTACTTCTGGCATTGTCTAGGATATTGACACTTACATTGCACTTGGTCATTGGACTCAACAGTGACTGACTGCACCATTGGAGCCTTGATATCACAACTCGTACTGACTATTACTGTCTTTTTCATGTGACTCTGCGATCACATGATTTTCGTTAGTTTCATTTTTGGAGATTTTCGACGAGCTATATCTCCTCCAATTATTCACCAATCGCTTAGTAAATTTGGCATTGAGATCGCATAGATGTATACTAGGTGCATGCCAATTATTAGGTCCTGAAACGCCCTCGTTGAAATTTCCATTTTTAACCAGTGCCTCCCTGCTCATGTAACTTTGAAGGGTGATATCTTCTGTAATATTGGGTGTAATGGTACGCAGTTTTGGAATCGTGTTTACACATACACATTCTAGGTGCACATAAAATATGAAGACTCAAATTGTGGCCGTTTATGTGCAGGAGCTCCATCAACCCATTTTCACAGAAAACACAGCAAAATACTTATAACCTGCAGAAATCTCAACGGAACAACAAGCAGGTTGAGATTTGAATTGATAAATGGATAATGGAGATGCTCCTAAATTTTAGTGACCTGAATGTCACTCTAAAATATGTTATACACTTTACAAAATTTCATCCCCTGTATACGATGCTTACAAATGCTACGCTGCTCCGACACATACATAGCTTGTTTTATGTTTATGTTTGTTCTAGAAGGTACATAGCCCTGCAATGGCTCAACTCGAGTAATACAGTAATACTAGTAAAAGATATCGTGTGCACGAGTCTAACGATATTGGAGAAAACCTTCTTGGCAGAGAAAGGTGTGAACTCCCTGCACAGCGGTGCATCTCAATTTCTTGAGAAATCATATTGGATTAGTCCATGAGACTGGTGTTACAAGTCTAGCTATAGTAGGGTATGAACATGTCGGTCTGTGGCTGCAAAGTAAGGGCATACAGTCACAAGGTAAAGGCGAGCATAAGTGCAATTGCAGCCCCACCGCTACGATGGAAGCCTGGAGAAACACCAGAACACTCTTAGATGTTCTTCATGTAGGAATCATTTTGAAATGCCATTGGATAGGTGCACAAGTTTGAGTAAGTCTCCATCAATGGCAGAAGGAAAGGTAGCATTTATTATCACTTGCTGGCCTGATGATAGCATAGTCCATAGGCGCCTTGACCTCATTAATATGGACGACCTTGAACTTCTCCTACTGGTTGCCAACCACCATACGAAAGGCTTCGACATCATTTCGTAGAAAAGCGACCTCAGGACCGGATCCTGAAGGATGCCACATGCTGAGGGTCCCAGTCAAAGACAGCTTCGATATCCTCCGATGTCCAGAGAGAATCCTACCATAAATGAATAAATTGAATTGTGTTTGAACACCATACGCAAAGAAAGTACCTTCTTGAACTGAACTTCAAAGTTGTTATCCAAAATTGGGATGAAGGATGCAAGCATTTGGCCTGAACACTGCACAATGTTGAAGAAGTATGACTTATCCTCATGCGCCAAGAGCTGCTCCGTCATGGTCACGAGAGGGACTTTTTGAAGAAACTGATAATGAACATGGATAGCGTGTTGAGGCTGATATAAGATTGCAATTTGGAGGCCTTAGGCCCACTCCCATTCATAGCAGCGAAGTGCTCTTGGACACGGTGCGACCAGTCTCCCACGAGGTTGGGCAGAGATAGATAGAGCCAGCGGTCTTCATAGGTGACACACATTAGATGTATGAGGTGATGCACAGTCTCATGTCATCTAAATTGTCCACAACCAGGCTAGGAGGTAAACCGTGATGCAGAGGTGGAGGCAGAGGTGGGAGTGCTGGTTGGTTCTAAAACGTCCAATATCGAGAGTGGGTGTCACCGGCTCTCTGGGGTAAGGCTAGCTTGTACGCCTTACGGACAGGGGTAAGTTCCATTCAGGATCCGGACTTCAGGGTTTGTTCTCGTCTCGATGTCTTGTGTCGTGTGATTCCCTTGATCGTCGGCTTGTGAACCTAAATGCATAGGATTGATAGCAGTGCGGGCTGCTTCTGGATTTCTCGGTGTTAGAGCTTTGATACGGATTGTCCGGGGTTTGTAATTGTATCCATCGGCTTGTTATCGTTCCGTCGGGCATTCTTGGGACAGTCGGGTAGTACAGTTGAATTAGTTACTTACCCCATACTGGTTTCTCCGTCTGCGGGTTCGCGTCTCCATTAGTCCACTCAGGGATGTATTTATACGGCTTCAACTTGGATAGGGAAGCTCCAAGTTGAGTCTCCTGTCTATCAGAATACGAGGCTAGTGACCACAAACTCCTCTCTCCTACGCTCGAGCTCTCTACTTCACAAGGGGAACCTCTGGTATAACGTACAGAGGCTACGGACCCTTACTCAGACGCATCTAAGGGGCAAAGCCCTTAGCTTTTCTACTTCAAGTGCTACGCAAAGTCTATCCCACGGCGGTCGCTAGTAGCGGCGGTGACAGTGGGCATGAATGTGATGACCATCCTTCTTCACCAGGAAACAGTGGTTGGCAATGAGCCCATAATGGGCACGGGGTGAGCCTGTGACAATAAAGTTGCGAGGAGCGAAACGCTAATTTGAGAGTTATCAGGGAGATATTTATTCGTCTTGGAGATGTGGGGTTGAAGGTATTTGAGGAGTAAGCTGTTGACAGGACAACATTGGCATGGGTTGGCATCCTGGACAACAGATGGCTCGAACACAATGACAAAAAAGAGTTGCTGGCCCCAGGTGCCAGCGAAAAAGAGCCACCTTAGGGCTGTCTGTGCGTTCAAAGCGTCATCCTTGGAGAAAAATATGGCAACGACCATGAACAAGGACCTGAGAGCGACCCAACATGCCAGAGAAACACACTGACAACTCCGCAGATGATAAACTAGACACAGGCTGCGACCAAGTATTAAGTGAACTGGGTGAGTCCAATGAATGATACCGGGACCAAGGAAAAGTAATAACCGGGGACAGCAGGGCCCCACCAAGCCATGAGATAATGTTCAGGCCATGCTTATAGAAAGAAGTGGCCTGGGAAGCAGAAGCAAAAGTGTGGAAGTGAGGGAAGGTTCAACAAATTGACGATATTTATCGAAGAGCGTCTGAAGCTCATCGAAAATAGACCTCTTTGATACCTTGTCCACTGATAAGGGCAAAAATTGAGGAGCGGCCAGGGTGTGTGTGTGGTGTAGATGATGAGAGTCACAGTTGTATGTCGGTGAGAATGTGCACTGTTTTCAAAACTATAGATTATGATGGAGGGGTTGGTGGAGGATCTGGCACAGGGGGTGGCGGTCTCCGCAGTGATGATGATATCATTCATGGTGGTGATGACAGCTCTACAGGGGCCACATTGGACGGTTCGGATGATGGCGGGACTGCTTCATAGAGGTCACGGAGTTTAATGAAGGAGACGCTGTTTTTGAAAATGGTAGGTTTAGATTAGAGGCATGTGGAGTCAATGGAGAGAACACATACACTTCAGGATCATATTGTGGCAGATGACATTGAGGGCATTGATCGTTCTGTTGAGGGAAAAATAAAACAGTTAACACTGGACTCTTGGAGTGAAAGTGTTATGATTGTAAAGTCACTTACAGAGGGAGACATGGTGCTGATTGGAAACCCAGAATATAGTTTGACGTGCGATCCCACGCATCGAGCAGTGGCAGGAGGCTCATATAGGAGTTGTAAAGCACGGTATCCCCATGCAACAGTTGCAAGGTTGGATGATCCAGCAGGGCATGTATAACGAACGATTAGGGACTATGATTGCGGAATGAGATCGCATGAAAACGTGGTGGTCGATGGAGCGGTTGAGGATGTAGGTGAGGCAGGTGATGCAATGGAGGAGGCATGAAAGGACTGGCCAGGTTCACAAAAGGTATCAATACTGGCTTGACAGAAAGGGGAGTGATCTGCGTCCTGTAAACGCCATGTATGAGAATGAGTGGAAGGGTGAAGAGGCTGCTAACAATTTGACGACTTTCCTTCTTAGTCTTGATAGCACCAGAGACACAGAACGTTCACAAGCATGATACAGTGCGTCAGCTCAGACTCGTTATCGAGATCACCTATCTCGTGATCCTAAGAACGGGTGCGAAAGGGATAACATGGTTAGTATCGAGTCAATAACCTGATGGTGTACATCATGATAATCGGCTTTGTTGCTGCTAAGCATCTGGAGTCAGTCGAATGGGAGGCTGTAATTGCAGTGGTCATTGATGCGACAGACTCGGATGGTAAGGTGTCGAGTGTGTTAAGCATAAAACCCTTGATGGGGTGGTTGTAGAGTATGCCGAAAGCGTAGGAAAAATAGAGCCAGTGGTGGACTGAATGTAAGTGCTTGTAGAGGGATCGATTTTGATGCATCAGACGGAGGGGGCCATGCAAGTTGTTCCATGAGATTTGTGAACCTGGATGGGCAGCGAATCCAGCAATTCAGTAGGGCAGGGCCAGCAGCAAAAAAAGGGTCAATTCAAGATAAACATCTTCATAGGCGTTGCCAGTGAGCGTGAGTGAAATGCAGCCATATCGCTATGATGAGGAAGAGAAAGCGATCTCTTTCGAGGTGAAGGAGCCCTATCCTGGTCTGTGCAGGAGAGAAAATGTGCAGAGTGAGATGGGAGCAAGACAAAGGGTGAGACTATGGTAAAAAGGATCTATGTTGGCAAGAATTCAATGGCGTAGATCTACATGGAGGTGGCCTACTTTCTCAGCAGTCATGGGGCAGTCATGGGGAGGAGAGCAAGAGTTGTACCTTTGGCGTCGTGGAGGTCGTGATGCTCTCATGATGCCTCATGGCCTCATGTTCTCATGCCTCACAGCTGAAGCACTGAATGTTGAATGTTGAACATTGACCGCTTCGCTTATAACCCGCAGCAACATTGCTTCTCTCAGCAAGTATGGGAAAACCAATCTCTGAAGAAATACAATGGATTATCATTCATTTAAGTGTGGCAATGTCATGGGAAGACATAGCCATGTACACAGGTGTCAGCGAGCGCAAGGTCGATGATGTGATTTCAACTTTCAACAAGGATGGCACTGTCAAGACATATACTCGCCAGAAACCTCATACATATAGAAGCCTTTGTGACGATGACATTCAGGTGAGTTTGTTTTACCCCTATGCTCAACAGCTTCTCAAACTAGCAGTGCAGCACCTTCTCCAGACTATGGAGGCAACATCAAATCTATACCTTGATGAACTATGTCAGGACCTTGAATTCCATACTGGGAAGTCAGTCTCAATTTCAACAATTTGGAGAACACTTCACCAAGCAGGGTATATTATGAAAAAGGTGCGTGTATTGTTCTTATGTGCCGGAAGGTGACTTAGTCATATTGGTAGCTCACACACATTGCCATTGAACGGAATGCTCAGACTTGTGCTGAGTTTGCTGTTTGCATTGGTGACTATAGACCTGATCAACTTGTATTCGTCGATGAGAGTGCAGTTGACCGCCGAACAACATACCGTGGATATGCTTGGTCAATGAAGGGCCATCAAGTGACTTGCAAGGCTTTCTTTTGTCGTGGGCGAAGGTGATAACTTTTACCATCCTACTAAAATGTGCTCACTGCATGTTCTTAGGTTCTCAGTACTTCCTGCATTATCGCTTAAAGATGGCATTCTACATTGCGACATCATAGAAGGCTTGTTCAATTCACAGCTTTTCTATCAATTCATAGAGCAGCTTTTGGACCAAATGCAGCCTTATCCTGCCTCAAACTCAGTCATCGTCATGGATAACTGCTGAATCCATAAACATCCAGCCATACTTGAGCTAATTCACGAACGGTGAGTCCATAGTTTGATTTTCAAGTGTATTCTGGCTCTCACCCATTGCTTCAAGGGGAATGTGCGTTGAATTTCTTCCCCCATACTCTCCTGATTACAACCCAATTGAGCTCACGTTTTCTGCCATGAAATACCATCTCTGTAGAAATGGCGAATATGCTCGCTTGGCTATGACTGATCTGAGTGATGAGGAGATTTTTCTCACTCTGTCTGTTACTCTCTATAAGATCTCAGCGTCAGCAGTCTTTGGGTGGTTTCGTCATTGTGGATACGTGTAGTGGTCACTTGAATTGTAAATTCTGAACCTGAAGTGTGTAATGTTTGGCATACTGTATGTCTCATGAAACCCAAATGAATATGTTCTGAGTAGTGAAAGAAATCGGTGGAATAGTTAGTTGGTGTCTTTCTCTAATATGCCCTACAAGCTCCCCCTGTATGAAGATGTGATGTGCATCATCAGGGCCGATGCTTCTTCACTACCCTGCATTGCAGAGTCCGTGTCACCTAATGTGACATCACATCTGTCCTATCCAACTCTGAGTCTGAGTCGACATCTCTGGCTGCCAACATACTACATTCAAATATGAACAACACCCATCTCCTTGCACTTGGCCCACATCTTTTCCCAAATCTTCATCACAGGAGATCGAAGTGCCTCCGCATCTGATAGTACAGCAACGGTGATACGACGCAGCACGGGCTGCTCACATAAAAGTGCGTACCAGAGGTCCTCAGAGCACCAGGACTCTCTCCCCATTGTCCCCCATACATCCTACATCAATCTGCGCACATTTTCGGAGTTCCGGCCCGCTTTGCTGCCACTTTCCCGCGCTCCGTGACACTTCCCTCATGGACTTGTTACAGCATCTCAGCCCCTTCTCCCCTCACCACAGTGCCTAGAACTGTCAGACACTAGTATATATAGCTTGTAACTACCTACAAACCCAATAAGAAGAAGCCTAGGAGTTCCCCCTCAGTCTCTCAGTGCAGAGATCCCCAAAGAGCACAGTTTGCTCTTCTTCGTGTTCCCGAGAGTGCAGCATGCGCCTGCGCCCTTAGGAAATTCAGGAGCACCTCTGGAGGTCCAGTGCGGCCTCAGGTGCGAAGTAGCGAAGTCCACGCGGACATGCAAGGTAGGCCGCGCTCTACCTCTTTCCGGAACAGTCCTGCTGCTCCCGGAACCGCCGCACGCGTTCGCACCCTTAGCGGAGCATATCCCAAGTCCTTAGGGTCAAGAAGGACCCTCCTGCGAAGTTTGGTTTCCCGCGGATACCTGCGCGACATCGGACAGGGCTTCCCACCCCCTAGAACTTGCCGGCTGAGGGAGCACACGTGGTTTGAGTTGGGTGATAGTTTCCCCACAGACCAGCTTCCCAGCTCATCAACGGTATCAGCTGCCTACAGCACTTGCTCAAGACACCACAACGCCAGTGCGCTGATGGCACGACTATGGTTCCATCACCACATCATCAGTGTGGTACAACATGCATCTCGGAATGGAGCTATCTCTACCTTGATGTCCCACAGGTGCCCTTGTGTGATGACTGATGCAGCTCTTCAGTGTACTTGTCGATGTGGGTCTGCAGGTCAAGCACTTGCTCAGTGCGTTCTACTTCCTGACTCTGTAGCTCCTAAGCTCAGCAATCAGTTAGATGGAAGTAGACATGGGAGTGGGTGAATGTGAGAGGTTTGTACGGGTGATGGCAACTGAGAATGGGCTGTGTAAAGTGATGCTGAAGACTCTATGCATGGTGCATCTGCAATGAACACTCAACTGAATCATTGAACAAATACTCAGAGCCACAAGGCCTAAGCCTATAACTCCGGGTGCCCAGGTTTACAATGGCATATGATGCGTCTTCATCGTCTTTATGAGACATGGAAGAAGAAAACAGACCCATGAATAAGATTGGGCTAAAGAAAAGTGACGCATCCTTGATGGATGTGAGGGTAAGCACGTTGAGTGGGGCAGGAATTACTGTAACAAAATGGTGTAGGGGTCTGACTATCCAAAGGTCAGTGAGAAGGGCTTCATGTCCAACAACCTTGGTGGGAGTGGTGCTTCATCACATAGTTTGAGCTTTCGACGACCTGGTGGGCCAGGAGAAAGCATGCCTTCCACACCTTCTCCATAGACTGGCACATTGTCTGCTGCACATCCTCACTTTAATTCCCTTCACCTGCCCTTGCAAACGGGAACCCCTGGCAAGCAAGTGTGCACACAGATACCAACGGTTATGACACCACAGCTGCAGCCAGGAGGCAAGTGTGCGTTATCTCCAATTTCACTGAATAGATTGCAGGCAAAGGTCCTGCACATCAAGCTGGCCGAAGACTTGCGGGGTCATCTCGATGTCTTATTAGTCATGTGCTGTTGAGGGAGGGGAGATGGATGAACCTGTGCCAATGGCTTCTGTGCCATTGACAAGTATTGTAGACATGGTGTGGATTACGACCAGCATTTCCAATTCGAATGGAGATGTTACTGCCTTTGGCTTTGTCTAGCCATTTTTGACGCTTTTTTAACATCAGCTAACAACGCGTTGACCCATCCCTCCCTTTACTATCCTCTAAACTATGGGTGCGCGTGCTGCAAGACAGTGTGCAGCTAATCAGTCAGCAAAGAAACGAGTATCTGCTTCTCTGGCTCCAGCAGGGGAAAACACTTCAGCACCACTGAATGAAGAACTTGAGCATGTCAGTACACTCACTGGAGAGCAGCTCAGTCTACTGATAAAATTTCAGACAGTACTGACGTGCAAGACTCAACATGCCAACAAGAACCCTTTGGCTGACGTTCAGGAAGATTTGGACAAATCAGCATCAGACTATGACACAGAAGTAGTTTCCAAGCATCCAGAAAGATAGGCTCGAGAGGGCTTCAAAAACTTGTTGGCTCGGATTGCTGAAGAGCCTGAATACAATGAAGCTGATAGGTCGATCAGAAACTACAAATTTCATGATCAAGAGTGGGAGTTATGGAAAGCGGGACCAGACAAATGTGACGATGAATATGAGGCTGGACTTGAAAGTGACTCGGACTCAGATGAGGCTCGAAGCATCGCAACCACGGCAAGTATAAGATTTGCAAAACCACCTCCTAGGCGACATGCAAGCGTCAGCAAAGTTCCCAAATCCCAGATTGATAGAACGAAAGCATCAAAAAGGAAGCATCAGGATCGGGATCTTGACTCAGATGATGAGACTGAGTCCTCCGAGTCAGAAGTAGAACGTGAGTGTGCAGTCTCCTTTGATGTTTAGCACACACTAACATTGCTGATGGACAGATTTCACGTATCATGTCGATATCTCTAGCAAGACAAAGGATATCGGTAAGGTGATCACTCAATTGAGCTCGGTCAAGTGGGCCGATTTCGAAGAGAACATTGCAAAAATATTGAATATTTTCACTCCCAATCTTCGTGCACAATACACCCTTAGCACCGAGCCAATAGGCACTATACCGATTGCCCTTACATCAGAGGATGATCTCTCCGAACTCCATGCACGCTTGGTTCCCCTTGTCATTCCACCACATGTCACCGCCGGTACGTTGGGGCAACAAGACTCTAAGGCAAACAAGAGATAAGCTAAGTCCTCTGCGACTTAGATGCCTTTGAGTAGGAGGTACGTCCACTCTAGTCCAACTAGAGGCCCTCTCCTTTGAGATAGATGGTAGAACAACTGTGGAATTGAGACAGGAGACTCAACTTGCTGCTACTGGGCAGTCGAAGCGCTCCCTATATACTGTACAAGAGGATCCTAATACTACTAGTACCTGTACTAGTATCGAGTCATCGTAACACATGGTAAACGCAACATAACAACGAGGCAACAATCCTAGTATCCCTCTCCTAGGGTAGTCCTCAGCGACCTTGACATCAGATAGCTGGGGACTATCCTATGACGACGAACGGTAAGCTAACAATGGCCGGTTCCAGAACTTACGTCGGTCCACGAGGTGGTCAGGCCACCTGTCGTCTCGACTGCCGGAGTACGAACCTAATCATAACACGTACAACGCCCTTCTCCATGCGCGACTTCTGGGGTAAGGAACTGACAGAACCGGTAATCTGGACGAACCGTATCACCACCTCCCTTCCTAGACAAGGCGACCTCGCCGCGAGCGGTTTCCCTGGGGGTTTTCAGGGCGGCTGAGGGCACGG
Source organism: Russula griseocarnosa (assembly GCA_022884055.1). Taxonomy (NCBI): domain Eukaryota; kingdom Fungi; phylum Basidiomycota; class Agaricomycetes; order Russulales; family Russulaceae; genus Russula; species Russula griseocarnosa. The sequence continues at coordinate 243,310 of JAGKRU010000036.1, forward strand.
GCCAGACCGGATAGATTCCCGACCCGGTGGGCAGCTCTGGCGCATTCGAGCCTGGCTCGGCACAACTGCCGGGCCCGCTGTAGTGCTTGGTAGCGGACTTCGAGGTTGTCGCATTGGTCGCGGACTTCGCAACTGTGGTCGAGGAGTTCTCGGTATCTAAGAGTTTCGGCTGTGAGACCAATATCCTTTTCTCGGCGTGTATCCTCGACCAGTGTGCGGAATCGGGTATGGTCCCCTTCGAGAACCTGTAAATACCACCCGGGAAGCAGGGTGAAGGGGTCGTCGGAAGGGACTTCGGTGGCGTAGATTTCTGAAATAAAAGGGGCTGCCCGGGGTCCGTCTTGGACGGTGTATGCGGCGACTCGTCCATCGGGGAGCTCTTTAATCCACTTGGCAGGGAGGCTGTGGCCGATTCCAATTGGGATAGTAAGTCCCGATGCTTGTCCCTCATTGAGGATGTATCCGTCTGGTGCCTCCTCGAAGGGACGATCGTGGTCCCCGAGTCGCTCCTCGAGTCGCTCAATGGCACGCCGAAACTGTCGCTCGGAGGCACGATAGTCCACTTCTCTCTGTCGGATGGTTGTAATAAGTCCGGCGGCAATCCCCCGAAGCGTCTCAACGTCGACTGCTTCGTTCGCCTCAAGGAGGACCGAGATGGTGTTGGGGGAGAGGGGTCCTGGGACCCTGTTGGCTGAGGTCGTGGACTCGGCGGCGGTGAGGGATTGGGCGTCATAGTCAATGTCGATAGATTGCACGTCGGAATTGGGCATTTACGATCCGTACGGGTGGTGGTAAGGGCAGTAGTCGTGTTTACAGAACCAGGTGTGCTCGAGGCCGTGGGATAATGGGAGACGAGTCGTCCAATGGAAGATGAACTTCCGTAGCTCGGGGCGGTGCTTGCTTTCGGAGGGCTCGAAGACGAACCACTTCTTGGGGTTCTTGTCGAGATAGTCGATGAGCGGTTTAGCCGGCGGGCGAGAGACGAGTACGGGCTTCTTAGGACGGGTGGAGGGAAGATGGATCTGAGGCTGGTGCTGCGGGGTGGAAGGAACCTGAGGCATCGTCCCTTGGCTCTGCCGCTTCTCCCTTTTATCCCTTCTGAGGGCGCTCGTCGGAGGTATTCCTTAATTTTCTCATCGGCATGAATGTTCTCCACTGGCTCCCACGTGTTGTCGCTATCTGGCCATCCTAACCACTTGACCAGGTATTGGAGCCTTCTAGCCCTTCCGTGATGTCGGTGGCCAACAATGCGCTCCACTTCAAACTCCTCGTGCCCATCGATAAGGTCAGGCGGAGGTCGGGTGAAGTTTGGCCCGTGGGCGGCGTTTTCGTGATAGGGTGATAACAGAGACGCATGGAACACGTCATGTATGCCCCATGAGGCTGGGAGCTTTAATTGATACGCCACTGGTGATATCTCCCTTGTGATCGTGAAGGGTCCGTATCGTTTTGGGGCGAGTTTGGTCTTCTGATGGTGGAGTTTCAGGTTCGTTGCCTCTAACCATACCTGTTGCCCTTCCTGGTATTGCGATGGGATCGTGTGACCTTGCTCGGCTGCTTTGTTGATCGCTTGGATGGCTTGCGCCTGCTTGAGTTGGAGAAGCTCCACTCGGCGCTCCGTGTCCTCGTTGTTGGTTTCTCGACTTTCTTCTGGAACGAGGGTTGTTTCATATCCTAGCAGGACCTGATTGGGCGATAAGCCTGTCGTGGAGTTCCGTCTATTGTTGTGCACCGCGGTAGCAATTGCCATCCAGTGCGTCCAGTCTTCTGGGGACGCGGATGTGACCAGATGGAGGTATTGCTCCACCCATTGATTCTTCCGTTCTGATATTCCATCTGTTTGGGGGTGGAAGGCTGTTGACAGGTTTTGATCCATTCCCAGCTTTTTTGTGAGGGCTTTTCCAAAGTGGGAGGTAAAGCGGGGGTCCCTATCGCTGATGATCTTGGTGGGAAGTCCGAACCATCGATATACGTGGTCTAGGTATAACTGGGCGATTCCCAGTCCCGTGATTGTCGTTGCGCATGGGAGGAATACTGCTGCTCTCGAGCATCCGTGGTCAACGATGGTAAGGATGGCGTCTTTTCCATCGTGTTTGGGGAGTCCGGTGATTAGGTCCATTGCTATTTGTCGGAAGGGAAGGGTTCCTTCAGGTGTCGTGATTCGGAAGAGTGGGATCTTCCGTTGGTGGGTGAGGATTTTGTTCTGCTGGCACGTTGCACATCCTTTGACGTAATCTGCAACCCATTTGCTCACTCCGTTCCATCGCCTCATTTTCCTAGCTCTTCTGAGGGTTTCATCTCGTCCAGGATGTCCAGCCAGGGGATGATCATGTGCTAGACGCATGAGGGATCTTTTGGTACTTTCGGTGGGTTTTCGCTCTGTGGACGTTGTTCCGATGAATTTCTCCGGGGGAAGGACTGTGATTCCTTGGTTGTCTTCTTTCCCTTGATCCACTCCAGGCGGTCTGGACAGGGCGTCTGCAGCAGCGTTATCTTTCCCTGGGATGTGTTGGATGAGGTAATCGTATTCTTGGAGGTCCGCGTGCCACCGTGCCGTTCTTCTGTTGAGGTTTCTGGGGGACTTCCAATATTGTAAGTTTGCGTGGTCTGATAGGATTACGAAGGGGTGTTTGGTCCAGCCTAAGTATTGTCTCCAGTGGGCGAGGGATTTCATCACGGCTAGCAGCTCCCTTTCATAGATGTCGTAGTTTCGTTTGGTAGGTGTGAACGTGTTGCTGTAGTATGCAACTGGGTGGCGCACTGGTTTTAGGCGTTTAGCGAGCGTTGGGGTGTTGGGTTCTCCCTCTTGCGAGAGTACGGCGCCCACGCCGTATGCGGAGGCATCGGCTTGGAGGAAGAACGGTTTCTCAAAGTTGGGTTGGATTAGCACCGGTTTCTTGCACATTCTGTCTTTTAGTTCTTGGAACGCCTGTTGTTGGGGTGGTCCCCATTCCCATTCGGTGGTTTTCTTTGTTAGATGCAGCAGTGGGCGAGCGATTTCAGAGTATTTGGGTATGAAGTATCGGTAGTACCCCGTGAATCCTAAAAATTGGCGGATTTCCGTAGGATTTCTTGGCACTTGCCATTTGGCTACTCCTTCGATCTTTGCTGGGTCCATCTTTAGTTTTCCCTTTCCAATGATTAAGCCTAGGTAGTCGATCTCCTCCTGCTCGAATTTGCATTTTTCGGGTTTGAGGTATAGATCGCGTCGTTCCAGCTTGTCCAGTATGTGATGGACCATTTGTTCATGGCGTTTTCGGTGCTGCTTTTCCGTTTCGTTTCCTTCGCGCTTTGTGTGTATCGCCAGGTCATCCATATAGACCGATAGCCATCCCTGTGCCACTTCTTTTCGGAATATTGTGTTCATCATCATTTGGAAGGTGGCCGGTGAATTGGTTAGTCCAAAGAACATGACTGTTGGTTCGAATAGCCCCTCCGGGGTTAGGAAGGCCGCCTTCCATTCGTCTCCTTGTTTGATGCGTACGTTGTTGTACCCCCATCGTACGTCGAACTTTGTGAACAGCGTGCATCCGCTGAGGCGGTCAATGGTTTGGGGAATGAGTGGGGACACGTTTCTGTTCTTTTTGGTCCACTGGTTAATTGGTCGATAGTCCTGTACCGGTCGTAGCTTTCTGTCCTTCTTTTTGATAAAGAAGAAGTTTGCGGCGTAGGGGCTCCACGATTCTCGTATGGTACCTCTGTGCAGATGTTCCGCTACGAATTTGTGCATTTCTTCTTGCTCCCTTCTGTTCAAGGGGAGGAGTCGCGCTGGTAACGTTTTTGGCGCATTGGGGAGTAGTTCGATAGCATGGTCCCATATGGTGTGGTGGGGTAGTCGTTGCGACTTTTCTTCACTGAACACCTTTTCGTGTCGCTTGTATTTGTTAGGTACTAGGTTCTCTGGTGGCGGTTTGGTTTCTTGGGGGTGAAAGGTGACTGTCCCTACATAGTACCGTTCCCGCGGCTTTCTTGGGACATTCTGCGTCCTCGGGATGAATCGAGCTCTTTTGGCATCTGGGGATCGTAGGATGATTGGCAGCTGGGTGAAATCGATCCATCCTCGTTTCCAATCGATCTTTGGTTGTACTGCTGCAAACCACGGGTAGCCTAATATGGCCTTGTGTTCTCCTAAATCCGTTAGGAAGAACCGGAGGTTGGTGTTATCCGCTCCCGTTCGGACATTCAGATCGGTGTAGTATTGGAGTTCTCCGCTCTTGTTCTCCGATCCATCCACGTTGTATAGTGGGCGTGGTTGGCGTAGCCTTTTAATAGGGAGTCGCAAATATCGGGCGTATTGCAGATTCATGAAGTTTTCCGTCGCTCCTGAATCTACCAGGGCGACGATTTCGGCTCTTTTCGCGATGGATTGAATGTAGCATCGAATTGTCATGGATTTCCTTGCCGACATATATACATTCCTATCGCTATTTAGCCTGATCAGGGCCGTTCTAATCAGGCATGTGGAAAATCCTCATCTGGTCCACTAAACTCCTGGATGAGTTGGTCTCGCTCTTGATTGTTCATGGCCTTCCATTCGGCCTTCATTGTAGCGATGCGGTTCCCCTTGGGTGGTTCAGGGGGAGGTGCCTGATCATAGTACCCCTGGTCGTATTCAGGGTCGAAGTTGATGAGGCTGGCGTTCGTCCTCTGGGTCTTTGGGCAGTTTCGTGCAAAGTGCCCTTGCCTTCCGCAATTAAAACACGCATTGCTGTTCCTGCGCCAGTCGTTGGTCACTTCCTTGGCATTGGCGAGGCATCCTTGGAACCTGTTTCGTCCAGGGTTCTGTCCTCGCCCTCTTCCTCGTGCGTAGCCTCGCGTTGGGAATCGGTTCCTTCCTATATCCATGGGAACCGGAACGTTGTTCATCGTGCGCGGGGCGTTTGAGGAGTTATATGGGGTGAATTGGTTTCCCCCTTGGGTATTTCTTCCTCTCCAGAAGTTTGCTGGGGGTGGTTTGTTTTGGAAGGTAGGTGTTGGCGCGGTTTTCTTCGCGCTTTTCTTCATGAGTCGCGCGATTTCCTTGTTCTGAGTGACTTGAATAGCTCTTTGCCTGACTTCGGCATAGGTTTGAGGGCGTCGTTCTCCCAATGATAGTACTGATTCGTGCATAAATTCCGGGAGTCCAGCGAGGTATAGCTGGATGATTTCATTGTTGGCCTGGTCATAGCCTGCTTGTCTTGCCAGTTCCTCGAACTTGGCGGTGTAGTCGTCGATCTTCGGGTACTCCATTGTTAGTTCGGACAAGTCCATTCGGGCTCGGTCCGTCTTTTGGGTGTCCTTGAATTGCTGTTCGAATACGAACAGGAACTGGTCCCATAGGACAGGGATGTTGTCGTCTATTGGGTGGAGTTGGTCCAGGAAGTTTCCCATTTCTCGGGCCCATCCTTCGGCTTCTGGTCCTTTGACCAAGGTGAGCGTGAACGCGATCTTTCTTATCGGGGAGTCCATTCCCGCAACATTTGAATTGACTCGTAGGTATGCTTTGACTTCGTCTATGAACTTGGTAGCCTTCTTTCGGTCTCCGTAGAAGGGCTCTGGTAGGCTTCCTATGAGCTTGACGTCTTGTGCTGGTTGTATTGGTACTAATGCATTAGCGGGGAGAGGTGGTGGTGCTCCACCGCCGCCTCCTCCGCCTCCTCCTCCGCCGCCTCCTCCACCTCCTCCGCCACCTCCTCTGCCTCCTCCACTACCTCCTCCACCGCCTCTGCCTCGGGCCGTGTTAAGGCGTGTGAGGAGTAGGTTGGTGGATCGGTCAGTGGTGGTGACAGTTGCGGCGGTTGTGGTAGTTGCGGTGGTGGTAGCCATTGCCTTGTTTTTAGATAGTGTGCCGAATTGTTGGGCGAAGGGGTTCTTTGGAGGGGTGTTGTCTCTTGGCTTCGCGTCTAAGCTAGGTGTGTGTGGCGGCGTATTCCTGACCGGACTGTTCCTGATGTCCTGGTTTATTGCTTTCTGGACATCGTTTTCGTCCTCTGATCCACTGTCTGTTTCGGCTTCTTCTGCTTGCCGTTGGATCGATGTCTTTCCGAGTTCAACCTGGGCTTCTCCAGGGAAAGGGGTGTAATCGTATGTGTGGATGCTCGGTAGTGGGATCCCTAGTACTGCTGGTCCCTGCTTCTTTGGCTGTATACTGTGCCAAACCCCGTTGTAAATTGCTACTGATGTTGCCCTCGTCTGGTGGGGATAAGGTCGTCGTTATCGCAATAGACCTGGAACGCATAGTTCGTCACGTTATGCTCGTGTTCTGGTAGTATCACTGCTACCCTTCTGTTTGGGGTTGTCTCGCGGACTTGTTCCTCGCTGAGATAGATCTGCGCTGGCACCTTTGCTGCGCCTTGGCTGCTACTGCTGCTAGCCGTCTTGAATAAGAAAGTTGAGTCTAATGTCACCGCCGGTACGTTGGGGCAACAAGACTCTAAGGCAAACAAGAGATAAGCTAAGTCCTCTGCGACTTAGATGCCTTTGAGTAGGAGGTACGTCCACTCTAGTCCAACTAGAGGCCTCTCCTTTGAGATAGATGGTAGAACAACTGTGGAATTGAGACAGGAGACTCAACTTGCTGCTACTGGGCAGTCGAAGCGCTCCCTATATACTGTACAAGAGGATCCTAATACTACTAGTACCTGTACTAGTATCAAGTCATCGTAACACATGGTAAACGCAACATAACAACGAGGCAACAATCCTAGTATCCCTCTCCTAGGGTAGTCCTCAGCGACCTTGACATCAGATAGCTGGGGACTATCCTATGACGACGAATGGTAAGCTAACAATGGCCGGTTCCAGAACTTACGTCGGTCCACGAGGTGGTCAGGCCACCTGTCGTCTCGACTGCCGGAGTACGAACCTAATCATAACACGTACAACACCCTTCTCCATGCGTGACTTCTGGGGTAAGGAACTGACAGAACCGGTAATCTGGACGAACCGTATCACCACAGAATGCTAATGGCTCAAAATCAAAGCAGAAGATGAAAGAAGTGATGGTCAAAGTCACTGAGAAAAGTGATGATACAACTTCCTCCAAGACTTCTATGAGTAATGGGAAGGTACATGATAAATATATTTGGGATCACACATTCAAGTTGTTCTACAGAAAAAAAATGAAAAGCAAGACCTATCGTTAGGCTCTATGGCCAATGCCGGTGTATATACTGACATATATCAGAAGAGAGTTGCAGTCTGCGAGGCCCTTAGGGCACGCTGGAGGTGTGAAATGCACACCGTTGGAGAAAGGCCCATGCCATGCTGGCGTGATGGAATCACTACACAGTGCTATGTGATGACTGAGAATGACCTAAACTTATGGGCTGATTTGCATGTACGTCATTCAAATATGTTGTGGCACTGATTTTAATATTACAATCAGATTAAAAATCCGGCTACAGTCTCTATTGACAAGAAGCCGTCGCAAATCAATTTATACAATTCTGTTCGACATTCTCGAGACAGGCAGCAGCAACAGTTGCTGCCGATGGGTTTCCCACTGATGATGGGTGCTCCATTTTACCCCAGTGGGTACATGAATGTTACCGGCTCTCTGGGGTAAGGCTAGCTTGTACGCCTTACGGACGGAGGTAAGTTCCATTCAGGATCCGGACTTCAGGGTTTGTTCTCGTTTCGGTGTCTTGTGTTGTGTGATTCCCTTGACCGTCGGCTTGTGAACCTAAATGCATAGGATTGATAGCAGTGCGGGCTGCTTCTGGATTTCTCGGTGTTTGAGCTTTTGATACGGATTGTCCGGGGTTGTAATTGTATCCATCGGTTTGCTATCATTCCGTCGGGCATTCTTGGGACAGTCGGGTAGTACAGTTGAATTAGTTACTTACCCCATACTGGTTTCTCCATCTACGGGTTCACGTCTCCATTAGTCCACTCAGGGATGTATTTATACGGCGTCAACTTGGATTGGGAAGCTCCAAGTTGAGTCTCCTGTCTATCAGAATACGAGGCTAGTGACCACAAACCCTCCTCTTCCCTCGCTTGAGCTCTCTACTTCACAAGGGGAACCTCTGGTATAACCCACAGAGGCTACGCACCCTTACTCAGACGTATCTAAGGGGCTTAGCCCTTAGCTCTTCTACTTCAAGTACTACCCGAAGTCTACTACACGGCGGTCGCTAGTAGCGGCGGTGACAATGAATCTGTGGCCAATTCAGCAAGTGATGATGGGCCATAGTGGTCAGGGATTAGCAGGATTTGGAGTAAACAATGGTACATCTACATTGTCTAATTCTACATCTGTCGCTTATGATATGTCATTATTTATCACATTTATCAGCAGGTCTAAATCCTCAAGTCAGTGCACCGTCAGAAGCCACATCGGCAGCTGAGGCGGATGTTATATTTCCTAAAGTCAGTGATTGGGTCAAATATCATGATACCCTTCTGAAGCGTCACCGAGCACAACTAGGCACGCTTGGTGACAGATTGACTCAAGAAGGGTTTTTTGAGATTGATCAACTTACAAAGGGACGCATTCAACACCTTGAGTTGGCACAATCTCTTGGAATTGGAATTGGAATTGCAGCACTCATTGTTAGGTATGCGGAGGAGGATGTAGTACAAGTCCGAGCAGGAACCTTTCATGGTATGGATTCAGTTTGAGCAGCAAAGTTTTGTATATAGATAAATATATCACCAAAGTGATCATAAATGACTGTCATTGAGCAAGTTGTCTGTGAAAATACTGACTTCTAGGAGCCGTCGGGTAACAGTCTCATCCCGTTACATCATCCTAAATAGACAACATTTTTACAACATTTTTATATGCGCATCCACTGTGCATCATACCCTCTTCATGGTCAACAATCAACCGCTCCTCCAAACCCCAATGTCAGACCAAGGTCCAGCAGCAGCCGTCCACCCACTTGCATCTCATGGATCTGCAGACTCACACCCTCAATTCCTCCCACTATTTGCGGCCATCATCTTATCACTTCGAGCATCCCAATATGGTACCGTCTCCAAACAATCCATTTTTCCCTTTTTCGGCTCTAACCCAGGAATTGTCCTGGCCTGACGACAACCAGCAACGTTACGATTATGCACCTCCTACACTCCTATACAGCCCAAGCTCCATTACACCCACAAACACACCATCCAGTTCAACCATTGTGTCTCCTGATGCTGTGTAGGGTCAGATGCAGGTGTTATACCACCCACTCTCGGCACAAACATCTACCTCTGCTTCTGCTTCATCTCCCATCTTTCCTTCACCTACCTCCACACCATCTGCTAGCGCGACCTTCTCATGACTTGCCTCATCACGTCTCTTTTCCAAGCCATTCCGTTGCCCCAAGCCAAATTGCAATAAGTCATATAAGCAGGCAAATGGACTTAAGTATCATCTTTCATACGGCTCTTGCAATTTTGCCCCACCCAAAGATTTGGAAGCACTGAAAACCCTTCTCACAGAGAAGGGAGTCGCCGTAAATGGGAATGATCGTTCTGGAATGCAGATCACAGAAGGTGTATTAAGTGAGGTGGAGCATGAGGCAGAACGTCGACTGCGACCATTTGCCTGTGATGTCGGTGATTGTCAGTGGCGATACAAGAACATGAATGGTCTTCGTATGTCCTTACCCTTACCTAGATACTGCCTGATTTAGACCAATCTCACGAATTTATAGGATATCACTATCAGCACTCAGGTGACCATGGCACAATTGGGCTTCAATTGCTCGCTTTGGGACAGCACAAATGCCTGCAGCATCCTAAGTCAGCCACCCATCATGTTCATGCTACTCTAGACAAACCTGAGCTGCTGAGCACACCGCCCACCCCACAATCCTTCTCACAGCCGCCTCCCATTTCACAACCACACTCCTGTCTAGTATCGATATCTCCTCCCTTGTCACCTCGTATGAGCATGAGGCGTGCAAGAAGGTTCTGTCCGCATTCTACATGGCATGTACAATCCTTGTGGAATGATGTAGAAGGCACAGGCAAGCTTGCTACCCCTTCCTCAACGAAACGCTTTCTGGCCGCACCTCAACTTTTGCCCTTTTTGATGGATAAGGTATTGATGAGGTCTATTTTCAATGAGCTTTAGACGCTCTTCAATACATATTGTCCATTTGTTGAACCTTCCCTCCGTCACTTCCACATTTTGCTTCTGCCTCCCAGGGCACCTCTTTCTATGAGCATGGCCTGAACGTCATCTCATGGCTTAGTGGGGCAGCCCCGCTCCCCCAAGTTGATCACTTTGCGTCGGTCCCAGTATCATTCCCTCTCATTGGACTCATTCAGTTCACTCAATACTAGGTTGTGGCCCACGTGTCTAGTTTATCACCCGCAGTCATCAGCACGTTTCTCCAACACATCAGGTTAGGGCCTTATCACAGTCGTTGCTATATTTTCTTTCAAGGACGATGCTTCCTTCCTTGGGGACCCACAGAAGACCCTAAAGTGGCTCTTTTCCGCTGGCATCTGGGGCCAGCATCTCTTTTCCGACATTGCATTCAAGCCATCTGTTGTTTAGGATCATGCCAACCCACACCGACTCGGATGTTGTCTGTCAACAGCTTACTCAAAGACCTTCAACCTCATCTCGAAGACAAATAAATATCTCTCTAATAACTCTCAATTAGCATTTCACTCAAAAATGGTCCTCTCAACTTTATCATCACAGGTCCACCCCGTGCCCATTATGGGCTCATCGCCAACCTATGTAAGATCCGCACCCCAAATGGCTCCAACCAATGCAATTCCAAGTGTTCTGCATGCATTTCCTCATCATAGGCATGCCATTCCACAACCAGTATCTCTGGGATGCTGCAGACAAGGTGACATATCAGAACATCAATAGTGAGGAACTTTAGGCTGTGGAAGGACTCCAGATTCTGGTGTACCACACCGAGAATGGTGCGTCGAATGATTTGCCCTCATATTCCTTGACTCAATTTTACTCCTTTCAGGCTCAGACCTCCGTGCACAAACTGGCTCATTGATGTGTTCCATTTGTGACTAGACTTTCACCATGGCCCTGCACTGGCCAAAAGCTGCAGACTTCCCTGAAGGTACAACACGTACTGTTGACTTCTGTGCCTGCAGTATTGGTGGCATCAGCTCAGACAAGGTAGGCACTCCTTTATAGCATATATTTTCATTTTCTGACCTTTTGGATTAGTAATTGTAAAATCCATATCGATACACCATTCTCTCACCTCTACAGCTAGCCCCCCATCATGATTGCTGGCATAATGCCCACTACTGTAGAGGCGGGTTTTGTTTCCGCTGTTTTAGAAGCGGGTTGTCATGTTGAACTTGCTGGTGGTGGGCATTACTCTCCGGCAGCCCTTCGTGCCAAACTTATAGAAACCCAAGGGAAGATTTCCCCGTGCATTGGTTTGACCCTCAACTCGCACTACATCGATCCATGCCGGTTCTCCTTCCAGCTCCTGCTATGGTAGGATACACACTGTGAGGGGCTTGTGATCCAAGCATTCTGTGTAGCAGCTGATGTGGCGAAGCCACATAACCACGTAACCAAACTAGGACCAGGAGGTCACGTGATCCTGGGAAAGATCATGTGACAAAGTCACGTGATCTATAAACAGTAACCTAGTCATGTGACTGTGGAAACAAGTGATAAGTCACGAGTCATGTGATTAGTGTGACAAGACCATATATGGTCTGGGTAGGAATCTGACTAAGATTCTATACCCCTACCCTCCAAGGTTTCCCTACCCGCTCTTTATAAGGAGATTCTGTCCGTATAAGGCAACTCCCTAAAGAGGGGATAACCCATATGGATATATTGTGCAGCAGACTAAGCCATTGGCTGCTGGCTAATATCACTCAGAGAGAGATATGCCATTGGACGATATTAATACTTACCTATGCACGGACCAATAACCCGTCACTCAGACATAATAGTTGCACACAGACCATGGTGCACAGACCATATGCACAGACCTTTAGTAAATAGAACCAAACACTGTCGTTTAGTATATATACTGCATAAAATAGACCGAACAGTCCCCAGACTGTTCTCTTATGACTCCCCTCATAGTATGCCTTTACTCCTGGCATTGCCTAGGATATTGACACTCACATTGCACTTGGTCATTGGACTCGACAGTGACTGACTGCACCATCGGAGCCTTGATATCACAACTCGTACTGGCTATTAACTCCATCGCCCTCCTGCTCTTCATCGCCCTTGTCATCTCACACTTCGTGCACTGCCTTTGGCACCCCCTTGATTCCCCTGTGTAAGGACCACTACCCCACACGTAACCAGTAGTGAGTTCCTCACAGCTGGGATATTGTGTCCATAGGTAGGTATCTACTCTTCTAGTAATGTACATCCGAGGACACACTAACCAGCATGTATCCAGGTGCTGTGCCCTCACTCTGGTGGTGATATTTTCTATCACTAGGATTTCAAACCGTTGCGCGATGGCATTCCAACCATCGAGAAAGCGGCCGAGATAATCAGTGGTCTCAAGTCTGCTAGGATACATCAAGTGGGATTCAAGCCCAGTTCAGTGGATGGCATCCGCCAAGTGGTCACAATCATGATAGCAAATCCAGACTTGCTATTATCATGCAGTGGACCGGTGGCCGTGCTGGGGGTCACCACTCATTTGAAGATTTCCAACAACCCATTCTCGCAACGTACTCGAGTATTCGCCGTCATGATAACTGCCTTTGTTGCGGGTTCTGGCTTTGGCAGTTCGAATGACACATGGCCATATCTTACTGGCAACTAGTTGAACTCCACGCCGATGCCCTTGGATGGGTTCCTCTTTGGCTCTCCTGTCATGGTTGCTAAGGAAGCGCACACCTCACCCTTCGTCAAGGATCTCATTGTTGCCGTGGCTGAAGTTGATGATTCGCAATAGGAGTGTATCTACAGGTGGCAGCGTTACTGCTCTCCAACCTAGGGGAGCCTATCCACAAAGTCAGCAATCGTGCTCTTAAGCTTTCGAAAGAGTATGACAATACCATGTTCAAACTGCCTCATAAGAAACATGGTTCCTGGCTCCAGGAGCACCATGCAGAGGTTATATGAGGGCTCAATTTGGATTATTTCAAGCCCTGTTTCCTGGCAAAGAACGATGGTTCGGTTGTGGCTGATTTAGGTGACATGAGACCGTGCGTCACCTCGTACATCTAATGTGTGCCACACACGAAGACTGCTGGCTCTATCTATCTCTGCCCAACCTTGCAGGAGACTGGTCGCACCGTGTCCAAGAGCGCTTCGCCGCTGTGAATGGGAGTGGGCCTAAGGCCCCCAAATTACGATCTTATATCAGCCTCGACACGCTATCTGTGTTCATTATCAGTTTCTTCGAAAAGTCCCTCTTGTGACCCATTAGTAGGGGTCAAAAAACTATAACTTACCACTGATTTACTGTATAAGCTGGGTCCAACAAACACAGCAATTGCTGAGAAAAAAAAATACATTTTTATCACAGCAAAATATATAAATAAAGATATAGTTTTTATAAAGAAATATATATGATCAAAGATATAGTTTTTATAGCAAGATATATGTAATTAGAGATATAATTTCTACAGCAAAATATATAATTAAAGCTATAGTTTTTATAGCAAAATGTGTTTAAATAAAGATACAGTTTTCACAGCAAGATATATGTAACTAAAGACACAGTTTTCACAGCAAAATATATGGTAAAAGCTATAGTTTTTATAGCAAAATATGTATCATTAAAGATACAGTTCTTACAGCAAGATATATATAATTAGAGATACAGTTTTCATAGCAAAATATATAATAAAAGCTATAGTTTTTACAGCAAAATATATAATCAAAGCTATAGTTTTTACAGCAAAATATGTATCATCAAAGATACAGTTTTTACAGTAAGATATATGTAATTAGAGATACAGTTTTCATAGCAAAATATATAATAAAAGCTATAGTTTTTACAGCAAAATATATGTCATTAAGGATATAGTTTTTACAGCAAGATATATGTAATAAGAGATATAGTTTTTACAGCAAAATATATAATTAAAGCTATAGTTTTTACAGCAAAATATATCTTATTAAAGATATAGTTTTTACAGCAAGATACATGTAACAAGAGATATAGTTTTCACAGCAAAATACATAATTAAAGCTATAGTTTTTACAGCAAAATATGTATTATTAAAGATACAGTTTTTATAGCAAGATATATGTAATTAGAGATATAGTTTTCACAGCAAAATATGTAATAAAAGCTATAGTTTTTACAGTAAAATATGTGTCATTAAAGATACAGTTTTTACAGTAAGATATATGTAATTAAAGATATAGTTTTCATAGCAAAATATGTAATAAAAGCTATAATTTTTATAGCAAAATATGTGTTATTGAAGATATAGTTTTTACAGCAAGATACATGTACAGTGATTAGAGATATAGTTTTCACAGCAAAATATATAATTAAAGCTATAGCTTTTACAGCAAAATATGTGTCATTAAAGATATAGTTTTTACAGCAAGATATATGTAACAAAAGATATAGTTTTCACAGCAAAGTATATAATAAAAACTATAGTTTTTACAGCAAAGTATATCTTATTAAAGATACAGTTTTTACAGCAAGATACATGTAACAAGAGATATAGTTTTCATAGCAAAATATATAATTAAAGCTATAGTTTTTACAGCAAACTATGTGTCATTAAAGATACAGTTTTTACAGCAAGATATATATAATTAAAGATACAGCTTTCATAGCAAAATATGTAATAAAAGCTATAGTTTTTACAACAAAATATGTGTTATTAAAGATACAGTTTTTACAGCAAGATATATGTAACAAAAGATATAGTTTTTACAGCAAAATATATAATTAAAGCTATAGTTTTTACAACAAAATATGTGTCATTAAATATATAGTTTTTACAACAAAATATATCTTATTAAAGATATAGTTTTTACAGCAAGATATATGTAACAAGAGATATAGTTTTCACAGCAAAATATGTGTTATTAAAGATACAGTTTTTACAGCAAGATATATGTAATTAGAGATACAGTTTTTACAGCAAGATATATATAATTAGAGATATAGTTTTCATAGCAAAATATGTGTTATTAAAGATACAGATTTTATAGCAAGATATATGTAATTAGAGATATAGTTTTTACAGCAAAGTATGTGTCATTAAAGATACAGTTTTTACAGCAAAATATGTGTTATTAAAGATACAGTTTCTATAGCAAGATATATATAATTAGAGATACAGTTTTCACAGCAAAATATATAATTAAAGCTATAATTTTTTACAGCAAAATATATGTTATTAAAGATACAGTTTTTACAGCAAGATATATATAATTAGAGATATAGTTTTCATAGCAAAGTATATAATAAAAACTATAGTTTTTACAGTAAAATATATGATATCAAAGATATAGTCTTTACAGTAAGATATATATAATAAGAGATACAGTTTTTATAGCTAAATATATGTAATTAGTGATATAGTTTTAAAGCAAAGTATGTAAACAACTTAACTAATATCCTTTAAAACTAGTCTTAATCAATTAGTGTTAGCCATAAATTGAAATCAGTCTCTAATCACTCTTTTATGTAGTATTTATACTATAAATAAATATATACTATAACTTAGATAAGCCTATACTATAATCAACTCTTATATAAAGCATACCTCTTTTAAAGTACTTAATGTCTTAGCCAAAATTGCATGCTTATATATTATATAAGAGTATATAGTAATTGCTGAATTTCCTTACACTTATCTATATGCCCACCTGCTATCATTCATTCAGCCTTGTTTCTCTTTAATCTATCATTCTTATGTAGACAAAATACATATGATACAGCTTAAAGTACTCACAACATAGTAAAAGGGACATCCAATATGTATACAGTCACACAGACCTGCATCTGACCACCAACACCATCAAGTTTCTACAGAAAAACCCACCCATCAAAGTGAACCACATACCATGATAACCCTACACACACGGTCCGGCCTCCTGCGCAGTGGCAGGAAGGTCACTCCTATCATTTGTATGTCAGCCGTGGTCATGCTCTGCAGCACTCTAGACACTGACATCAATCCGACACAACCAGACCTGTTAGAGAATGAGAAAGTGAATGGGGAAAGCAATGACGTAGCACTCACGCAGCAGACCCGTTAGAGGATGAAAAAGTGGATGGGGAAAGCGGCGCAGCGGCAGAAAAGTGCAGGTGTCACCTGTGCAGTGCTTTAGATACCAACGTCAATCCTATGCAGCCAGACCCATTAGGAGATGAGAAAGTGAACGGGGAAAGCAACGACGTACCCTCTCACACGGCCAGACCCGTTAGAGGATGAAAAGGTGGATGGGGAAAGCGGCACAGCGACAGAAAGGTGCAGGAGTCACCCTAATCATTTGTATGTCGATGTGGTTATGGTCCACAGTGCTCTATATACCGACGTCAATCCGATGCAGCCAGACCGATTAGAAGATGAGAAAGTGTATGGGGAAAGCAACGACATACCCACTTACACAGCCAGACCCGTTAGAGGATGAAAAGGTGGATGCAAAAAGCAGCACAGCGACAGAAAGGTGCAGGAGTCACCCTAATCATTTGTATGTCGACATGGTTGTGGTCCACAGTGCTCTAGATACCAACGTCAATCCGATGCAGCCAGATCGATTCGAAGGTGAGAAAGTGTATGGGGAAAGCGACGACGTACCCACTCACGTGGCCAGACCCGTTAGAGGAGGGTCAGTTGCGGTGGAGAACAAATATCATTGTAAATAGTGTGCTGGCGGGGCGGGGAAGGGGACAACAAGGGGAGAAGGGATTGATACACCCAGCGTGTTGGTAAATTAGCCTTGACAAGCATCTCATAGATGTCAACCTGAAAATAACACGTGAGTAAAAGCAAAGCGGTATTCATGAAAGAAAAGTGTGCTGAGGATGAGAAGGTGAATTGGGAAAGAAACGACGCATGCACTCACCTTGAAAAGTTTGTTGACCGGGAGGACAATTAGTGATGCCGAATACATAAACCTTTTGAACGCGTGTCCTCGAATTTGTATTGCTCGAAAAAAAGTCCTGTGTTTCGATCCAGCGAATAAAAAGTGAGGCGTCAATACGAGTGCCTGTCACCTAACTTTGTCGCGTCACGTACACTTCTCCGTACGACACTTACCTCTCACATCCCACTGTGCGTACATCAACGTTGCTCTTTGGCACTGTCTGACCTACTACAAGATGCCCTTCAGCCTCCTAAACTTGATGCGCACAATTATCAGGGACGGCATCTTACCATTGGTGAGTCTCTCTCTACCCTTCTCTTGCACACGCTTATTCTTTTTAAATGAAGGCCGATGTATTTCGACTGGCCGGGCCCGCCAACGGTGGGGCGATTGTCGAAAGGCAGTGGGTGGACGATCGCGGAAACCCGTCATCTTGCACTGTCGTCCTCTGGGTGGCCGGAGGCAGAGACCAAGTCTGACTTTCTGAGGCCGCCCGTATAGAAATTTGATCTTAGCATAGTCATCTTAACTTTTCAATCACCACTCACTTGTTTAATTCCATTTGGCTTCCGAGGGTCGAAATGCTGAAAAAAATTGAAATTGCTCGTTGGTGTCGTTCATTCGCACTTCATATGAATGTAATCTTTCCGCAAGCACAGATGCACATATACGCCTAAGTAAAACTTGCTACGCAACATAACTAAACACGATTGTCGATGAATAATTCAGGCCTCTAAGACGATAAAAACTCACAGTAAATACAAGTACTGTGATACCGCAGTTACAGGTACGGTTTGCATGAGTGTCGAAAGTCGGGAACCGTACCCGCAACCAGTGTGTTTTCGAGGTCGTGATGTGAAACTGCAGGACATGAAAGTTCAGTAACCAGCATCAAGAGTGAAAGAGTGGTCGAGACGAACAGACCCGGTGATGCAGAAGATGGATAGACGCGTAACAAAGTGTGTACACAGTATGTATCGTAATGACAATGACTATCCTACACCTCTCAATGTGACCGATGCATTTGGTGCAGAGGGGAATTACAACCCCTGTGAGATAAACCACTGTAAATCTGTTTAAAATGGACCCACTCATCAGTTTTGGATGAAAGAAGAGGAGAGTGAGAGTCGACACACAGAGACGTTTATGATTGAAGAACCAGAACCCAGAAGATGAATCCAAATGGAAGCAGCAGAGCAACCCATTTTCCCTCGAGGTATCAGAAACAGACAAGCCATCCGCAGGGTCAAACGCTACACCCGTGGCGCCAGGTGTCAGCATCCTCTCAGTCAGTGAGGGGACCGTCAAATACCTCATAAACCACACGCTCTTGCAGGAATAGAGATTGACCGTCCTGTTATTGTGGGCCAGCAGGGATGAATACTGTCACAGTAGAGGTCAGCATCTGAGCAGACCCTGAAAAAGACAGGGAGAAGAAGTGCATTGGAGGGAACACTACACACCAAGCACTACACACATGAAAAGTCGTGCCAGAGTCAGTTCATACGGTCACACAAGGGCTATGGGAGCATCTGTGCGGTGGCTGCCAATGGACTTTTTGAGGGACTGTCTGACTGAGAAGGCGAAAGCAAAAACAGGCCCACAGACCGGAAAATTCTAACCTGCGTATTGTGTACGAACATGAAACGTAATAATGTATGCTACGTATGACATTTCCGTTCGCACGGGTTATGTAATGGTCGCAAGTTGTCCAAACCAAACAAATGAAGAGAAGGAAACAAACACAGAAAAACAATGAGAACGTATGCAAGAGCAAAGAAAGCACACAACAATCAACCAATAGTGAAACGAGTGAGTCCGAGTAGGTTATCTATATACATCTTGGCTCCTACTGTACTATGGTCGAGCGAAGGAGGCCTGGAAGCTCCTACACACACTGTCATTTTGACGGCGTACAAGGGTAAGATGCAGAAAAACTTGCTAAAATGTGTATCGGAGGCATACTGAAAGTCTATAATATACGGTCTGTGACCCCTCTTTGACAGCCAATGCCCACTTGCTATGAGCGTCGCCCTCACTTTCGGCCTTCTTCCAAGATGCACCAGGGATGATGCTCTCCTTGCTGAATTTGATCAGAGGCCAGATACGTGCCCTGAGAAATATATTATAAGTCGTTTTCATTTAATTACATCACTTGGAACACATACCAAAAGTCGTGAAAGATCCCTATGTCTCGTCCGCAAATGACGACGACCCAACTAGGCTTCTTCCAGCCAATTTTAAAGGGTGGGTACTGGTTTTGCATCTCTTCTGATACACGGAACCAATCATCAAGCATACAATCCCCAAGGTGAGATGTGAGACGATGATCCAGTGACAAGGGTGTATTTTCTGGAGCGTTGATGTGACTGCCCAGATTGAGTGCATCTAGGCTGATCGATGAGACGTCGGCAGCCGAACTGCGGAGCATGGAAACAGAGGTCCCCCTGGTGTCTGGGCTTTGGGTTGAACGCTCATTGTAGAGGGAGGGAGGGGCTCTGGACGGTGAAGCGTTTATCGCGCTCGTGTTGAAATCTGTAGGGAATTGTTGGCTGAGACATATGACAGCAGGTGGTCCGAATGGTAAGTTTTCGGTTATGCAAACGCGATTTATGGTTTGAGGGCCTCTGGTTACCGTAACAGTTCTGCTGTGTTGCAAAGGCGGGAGTGTAATGGAGACAACATCTCCATCTTCTCCTACACAAAAAGTGAGCACAGAAATAATAATTGAAGAAAATAAAACGAACGGGTTTGGATGTTGTCAGTTTCAACTCACATGGCGGCCCAGAAGATAGGGAAAGAAACCCGTCGTGCTAGCAATTGAATTGTCAGCACAACATGTGGGTCGTGACATACGACATTCAGTTTGTACAAATAAAGGACACGGTGTACCTGACTTTATTTATTTTTTCTTCCTTCATTTTGTTCAACCTTCTCCTCTCATGGCTGTCTCCAATCATCAACGTCCTGTGAAACAGGAAAAGGAAAAGGACGAACGCAAGTGGACTACCCCAGAACAGAAAGCCCACTTGCTGTCCAAGCAAGGAGAGTACAGTATTGCGCGGGACCATAAAGCCCTACCTGGGTGGTTCAGCGTTGAATTCAAAACATACTTTGCCCTGTTCCCCACTGAGGATGTTACAGTGTTGGAGGGTATGATAAACCCAGGTTGGACGTTTGCTGATAAGAGGCAATTCGAGGAAACGGTGAGTGATTCGAGGCTGATTGGAAACTGTGAATACTCACCGTTGGCGCGCTAACAGAGAATCAAGACATGGTTTAAAAACCACGATCGTCCTTCAACGCAAACGCAGAACGGGAGGAGAGAGGTCTTCAAATTCAAACAGGAACGCAGAAGACTCAGTGACGCCCAGTGTTTCTCGAAGGTCTTTTACTATTGCTACAAGGAGCCGGTAAAATCCAAATGGCGCGATACTTATATTGCCTATTACCGTCGCATAAGGAACGATCCAAGTTTGACTGTAGCCGACACGAGGACAATGGAGCAGCAAGTCAACAACTCCATAAAGAAGGACCTCCGAGCCAGACAGTTGGATATAACAGTCGAAGCACAGGAGGAGAGCGATGAAGAGGATGATGAAGAACAAGACCCAGAGGTAGAGGATGAGGTCAACCCGCCCAAAGTCCCCATATGGTATCAGAACGCGGTGATGAACAATGCCTGGGAGAAAGCAAGTCCGTCGTAGCAAGAAGCCGTAGAAATGTACAAGGTGGAATTTGGCTATGGTGGCGGGACGTCGGAGGCGTCAGCGGGTAATGATCAGGATGGAGTCACGCGATTGGAGGAGGTCCTTCTGTTCATAACTTTCCATATTTGGTCTGTAACTCTGGACTCATCTCTTCCGCGACATTGTAGCCGCCACACAAGTCTTGAACGTGTCATTATCTGACTTCTTGATCAAATTTTCGATGAAACGGGGTTGGTAGGAAGTGTTTGCCTGGCTGATCCAGACCCTCAGAAAGGAGGAAGTTGATGACGATGTCGTGTGTCCCTTGATTTCTGTTCATAACACATATTCACATATGTGTCTAGCATTCACAAGCCACTCACAAATGGTCGAAGTTTTCTGGACGTGTATCCCAGCTACAAAAGAGTCATTGCCGACCCAATGCGCTCGTATTCTTCCCTTTTCTTCCGTAAGAAATTTTCGTTCCTGTTTATGTGAATCATCTACTCACTCACTACATGATTACTAGCCATCAATGAACGATCCAAGTGGTCCTTGCCCGGTACAGAACAGCCTCTCAGCCAGCAGGAGGAACTTGCTGCACTCGGCTACTCTACGCCAGTCAAAGCCATCGCCCCGGCAACCTCTCCTAAGCCCTCCTTGTCTAATCCTGGTCCGTCACCCATGGCACATGCCCATTCGAAGCCCAGCACGCCGTGCCACCAGGGGATCCATGGGCAAGTTGGCTCCCTGCCTTCACAAACACCCTCTTCGATTCATGGTGGACTTATTCGTGATCGAGGCGGTGACACTCAGACCTACGACACTGCCTCCGACGACTTTTGACGCTCGCAGTTGACTGACAAGGCGAATTATTCGTTGTTGGGGGACAATGAGAATATTTCGAACTGGCAAAAGGCATTGGATGCATTAGATGATGGTGTCAACGGGGCGAGTACTCCTGAGGAGGCCGTGCAGGCGGCGAACACAGCGAACAGTACGGGTGGTGACGTCGCAGAAGGCATAGAATTGCAAATGACCCCATTGACCTCCCCGATTCCTGCCGTGGACAAATCTACTACTCCGAATGTACCGGACTCCGTACCCAGTCTTTGAAGGGTGTCTGAGTCCGGGCCAGAGGGAGAGGTGAACGACGCTAGGAACGAGGATACTATGAGTCTCGAGCGGCGGCCAGCCACAAGGACAACATCACGAACCCTGAACACTGATACCACTGCCCCTAGTCACCCAATCACGTCTAAGAAATTCGATGCGTCGGGCCCCTCGACCCGTGCTACCTGTGGTGATCAAAATCTATCTTTGGACCATATCATCTCTGACTTGTGCTTTTCATTTAGCACGCTCGGGAAACAGTAGAAAGAGAGGACGTGAGCGTGGTGGCAACTCAGAACCACCCTCAAAGAGGGTAACTCGCTCTTCGCAAGTCACTTCACAAGTCAAATCCCGAAAGCGAAAGTAGTGTGCTTCGGATCAGAGCGGAATGTGCAATTCACTTTCTTCGCCTCCCTCGCCTCTCACCCATCGTCTCCCTCTTGACCTCTGGCACAAGACAAATGGCGAATGATTCACACTCCTTACCGCACTCACAGCCTCCTTTATGTACATTTTCTTCATACCTTAGGCAGCATGATCAACGCTTTGCCCTAGTCGCGCATTCTTGTGCTCTTTCCTTGTTTGTACTACTAGTAGGTACTGGAGCAGCAGTGAGTTGATCTCTGAGCCCCTGTCCGCTGCGTGCGCTGCTGTTTCCCTGTGTACTACACCGTTCCACCAATATGGAATAGACATTTCGCAGCGCACACCATGTTATTCATGTACTTACATCTGATTCTCGTACTACAGGTTCTAGGTAATCTTGCTAAATCTTAGGGTAAAGTGAAACAACGTCATCTATAAAAGAAAGAGGTAAGACAATGCAAAAGAGTCAAGCACGCGAGTGAAAAGGGCCGTCATGTTTGCTATTGTGAGTAGGTATATGTGAGGTAGAGGTCCGTGGGTTTGTGCACTCACGCATCCATAGGAAGGGACATGCGTGAGTCAACCATATAATAAAGTATTGCAAATTCGCAATGGGAAGGAGGAAAGGAACACAAAAAGGAAAGATAGAGAATAGAGATGAGATGGCATGGAACTGAGGGTGGTATAGTAAGTATTATAAGGACAATGGCGGAGTGCCAACCAACTGCGAGGGCAATCCAGATGTGTTGAGACCGATGTGTTGTGACGGCAAACCTGAGGTGGCTGAGGCCACCGACCAGTGAGTGGTAAGGGGTACGGTCCATCCGTGATCCAGGCGACTACAGTATATGTCTGTATCCAAAGTTACAATGGTGGGATCCGGCCTTCGAATTTGATTAGAGTAGAGACGGGATGCACGTCTGATTGATCAATATCGATCAATGGCGATCAATAAGTGCTGTTTGGTGGATCTGTGTTACAGTAGATAGCCGTCGCGTTTGCTATTATAGGCAACGTAGATATTGTACAAGGAGTCTGTGCACATGAATGCGTCAGTCGTATAGTAAGTATTATATTGTACTGCACTGGTGAAAGACGCGAGGCCCACAAGCTAGGTTCCAAATTTTATTTGGGACCACGATCAGTGAGTGTACTGTAATGATGAGTCCTAGGATGTGTGCACAGGCCGTGGTACGCCAAAATCCCTTTTACTAGTCCATCTGTTGTTTTAGCTTTTTCTCAATAAAATGTTGTCGGATCTATGTTTTTGAAGAGTATAATAGTACGAGCAACCCACGAACCCTATGTTAGGCTATGTACAAGTCAATCATAACGCGGCTCAAGCGCTGCATCAGCTCGCATGATTCGCTCATTTATCCCTTGGATAACACGAATAGTGTCGATCCAGAAGCTTCCAAACTTATCAGCTTGAATTGTACGTATATCGATAAATGCGATTGACTCCAGCTGCAATATTGCCTCCCTTCCCTTTCTAATTACTTCTAGTATTTCTCCACAAGCATGATCCGCTGGGACCTTGACAAGACCGATACCAAGAAACGCATTGGCAGCTCGATGGGAAAAACTAGTGCCCGTTCCCCATCATCTATTCCATTCTTGTAACATTTTCCGACCATTGGCGAGAAGATCATGAGCGTCTTGAAAGGTAACCGTTGTCAGAGGGCAAGGGGTGAGAAGGGTTTTATCGTCGCTGTGCGGATTTTCGACGTTGCAGTTTGATGACTGAGAGGGTGAGGTATGAGACGACGAGGGCCTCTCAAGATGGCTGGTCCGAGAGTAATCTTCGCACTGCAGGCTATGTTAAATATTAGCAGTGTCCTCAGAGGGAAACTTACGCGTTGCGGAGCCATGCATCAATGTCGTCTGACAACTCGCTTTCGTCTTGTACAACGCATAAGTCCTCCTCCATGTGTGTCCGAAGGGAGCGTTTTTGTTTTTTTTTTAGCTCGATAACTGATTAAAAGATAGATGGGTTGCAAGATTCAAAGTTCAAACTCTCATGCTTACTTTCTGATTCGCAATGCCTCCTTGGCTTGAAATTCTTCAGCATTCTCCTCTAGCATTCTGGGGGAAAGTACTTTGAAGAAGGACATTGTGGGGAAGATAATAAAATGTACTCACTTTCTGCGCCACTTAGCACTCACGTGGCTTGTGTTCGACATAGTTGAAAGTCAAGCTTGAATCAAGTTATTTGCACGCCACAACGTAGGGCAACGAGGTCAGGTTCAAATGAGTTTAATAAAGGTTAGGTCTCAATATAATATACGAGAATAGATGTATAAAAGTTATCACACGGTCTTTGAGGACTGCAAACTGGCACTGGTGAAACGTTGAAACGTGATATTTTTGGCCAACTAACTACGCTACATGAGGCGGTAGTACTATTACTATTGTCTATTACTGTGCACTTGTAAGATTTAATAATCAAAATAAATTAGATATTGGTCATGTGATAGGAGGAGGTGCATATTACATTTGTTGATTGCAAATGCAAACGCTTCGGTTCTTCCCGAAACAACCCGATGAACTTGCAACGTGGTCACCATGATGCTACATGCCGAAAGCCATTGGCTCCCAACGAACAAGGCGTGTTCGTAATCGTGCTACGGTTTCCTACAATGATGAACCGTGCGAAGCGAAGGTGCCACAACATCACGGTCTCGCAGACCGCCACAGGCGTGTTCTTCGTTCTACCGCTCTCGCAAGTAAACTCGAAACAGGAACATTAATCAACAGCGACTTTGCAAATCCCTGGACAACAGGATTCTTCGACTCTAACACCGAGGTGTTCATAGTTGACTCGCCCCCAGTCTGGGCCCCAGATGAGTTGCTGGACGCTGATCTGCTTGAATCACAGCCAAAGCCCAAGGACCAGCACATAGTACGGATGCCATTTACATTCGAGTGCTTACTTATTGACAAAGACTTTTTAATAAGGCCGAGTCGCCACTCGAAGCCTGGAAAGTGCATGATCGTTCTGCATATCTCGATGAGCTACTTCGTCATGATGGTAGAGCTGGTGAATCCTTGTGCTCGTTCTGTGGAGATAGCGATGGCCTTTACAAGTGTAAAGAATGCTTTGGCTGTCGCCTCCATTGTCAGGCATGCGTCGTTGAACAACACATATCTCATCCTTTGCATTGGATTGAGGTGTGTACTATTGCATATGTGTCAGGGCATTAATGTCACGTACCCCGCAGCAGTGGAATGGGTCCTTCTTTGTGTGGATATCCTTACGTGACCTTGGGTTGGTGGTTCATCTTGGACACCAAGGGTTGCCATGTACTTTTCTTGGCGAATATTGGACAGCTTTACGGTAGTTCACACGAATGGTATCCATACAGTCAAGGTTCGGTTTTGCGTGTGTTACGGCGAACACTCACAACCCAAGTTTCAGCTTCTCCGGTGTTCATGGCTGCCTGCATCTACGGACGATCTGCATACTGCCTTTACATTCGAGGTTCTCAATGCTATCACTTGCTCTCGCTTCAGGAAAAATATCGCGTGAAGACTATTATCTTTTCATCTCTCGTCACACCGATAACATGGGGCTTGACCCTCCCAAGGCATGTCATTACACTGCGTCTGAATATCCTAAGCTAACTTTGCAAAGGATCGGGATACTGAATTTTTCTGCACTATCCGATATGGGAACACTGAAACTTCTGAAGAGAGGTGGTAGAGGACACGAACGAGAAGGGTTGGTGGTACCAAGCCCAGTCAATGTGCTGTTGAGTGTCCGGCTTGCTGCACCCTGAACGTAATATCCCTCCGGAGTGGGAAAGGGCATCCGAAAATGAGAGGTAAGTTATGTGTATTTGCGACTTCAGGCATTGATGTCTGTTAGATGAAATATTGTCTGATCCTAGCTATCGATGCGAATTTTCGTATGAAGAACAAGGATCGAGGCTCTAAGGATATGCCTGCACTTGGTGATGGATGGGCTCACTTCGTCCCGGAAGCACCATATATGGAGTACGTTCGGAAGTGGGCCATAAAGAACATGTAGGATTTACACCTTCATTGTCTATTTTTATCACTGATTCCTTCTAGTGCAATCTATGTGTGCACGTGTAAGAACAGGGAACGAGCAAGCATGAGGCTCCGAGAAGAATACAGGGTCGTTTGGACAGTCGACACGTAAGAGATAGGTGGATGTGACTTCCTGTGGGTCGAATCCGAATGAGCCGAATCCAAGCCAAGATAATGGCGTTGGCTCGATCAAGAGATGCTCTGCTCTGATATAGCTCAAGCCATTTCAATTCCCTTCCCTAGTCATAGTGATATCAAGGGCATGCGCTGCCCAGGGCCCCGGGGCATTCCAGTCATGTTTATGACTCAATCAACGCGGTCCATTAACTCAGAATCGGCTCAGATGATCATATCAACACCGGGGCAGCGCACATACAGTACAGCGAGAACATAGTCCTACAATATCACTTCTTTCTTCAGCAACAGACCTCGAGCTGGGGCCACGCGTCATCAGGAGCTATCTTGAATGACTGAGCGTCAGGGCTCACCTGAATTTCCTGGAGTGTATTGTGGAGATGCCGTCGGAGAACCTGTATTAGAGTAGTTTGTGAGAACTGGTATTAGTGGTTCAGGTTGAAAAGGAGAATGTGTCAATATTCGCCTATATATCGTAAGAAACCCATAATAGGAATGAGGAAATCCGTACATACGAACAAGTTTTTACATATTATAACGTGTGTCTCTGTGCGCTAAAGCCAGTGAAAAAAGGCTTGAACATTAATTCGATGCATTGAGGCTCTGGCCTTGATGCTCTGGCCCTGAGGCTCCGACTCCTGAGGCTCTGGCTCGGGCAAGGGATTTGGAGGATCTCGACGTTCATCACCATTGGCAACTGCTTCCGCGGTAAAGGTCTAGATTATTGGTAAGTCACGGTACGTAGTGTATGAGGCCAGGCAAATCAGTTTGATTGGGGAGGAGAACCAAGTCCTCGACATTGAGTCCTCCCACAGCTGTAGTTGCAGCTCCTGGTAACGATTCAAGGGGCTGGTTTGTAGCCATAGCACAGAGAGAAAGACAAGAGAAAAAGTGAGGATGGTAAGTGAGAATGGGAGATTTGAAAAGCTGGGACCAGCTTTGTTCGCATCCAAACAAACGTGATGCTCGATGACACTTGATACTGAAAATACGGATAATCACTGATATCGGATTTAGCTTTGGCCGGAATTTAGCCAAACCTCAAAAGCACATAATTGATTGCGAGAGGATGATCGTGGTGTGAATATCTCTCACCTAAATATGGAATCATCTGTTCGATGGGACCTCGTGGTAAAGAAACGGCCCTCAGAAAGGCAAAGATGCTGTCCACATGCTACAGAAGGGCGAGGCAGAGGGTTCGCCATGGGAGTGAGGGCGCCAATCGCCAAAAGGAATCCGAGTGTTCTGAGTTAGCATTGGTCGTCATGAATCGGGACGTACCCGACTGTCCTTCTAATGGTCAAATGCACGCGCAACGGCTCACGAAGTCGGAGGTTGGGCAGAACGGGTTCGGGCGGCATCAGCAAAAGTACTTGATGGCACGGACAACGGAGAAGGGAAGTGGGGTGCAACAACGGATCCAACCGAGACGGACTGACGACAGGTCAAGTCTAGTCGAGATGGACATTGTGCAGAGTGTGAGGGATGACGACGGCGAAGTACTTGATCTCCACGGGTGCAGAGGGATAGTGGGGTATAAAACAAATTTAAGCAAAGCAGACCGACTATAGGTCAGTCTGTTTTGAGTGGTCGTCAGAACAAGTAGGGCGACGTACTGCAAGGAATGGGGTGAACTTGGTGTCCCCAACAAAGGTGCGGATGACCAGCCAGCAAGGGCCATGTAAGAAGAGGGGAAAAACTCATTTGACGTATGTGTACTCACTGGTGATTATCATCTGGCCTGCGGCAAGGGACTTGGGGTCGAGGAGGGTCGGCATACCATCGCCTCTTTCCCTGACAGAAGTGCGACCCAGAGGTCAAGCACTTGTCAGGGTGACAAACTCGCGGCTCAGTGCCCCGTCATTCCTCCACCGTGCCAAAGCTTCCAGTGGAGGCTGACAGATGCGCTGAAGGCGGTACAATCAGACCGCAAATGCGCTGATGGCGTTACATCAGACCGCGCCGACACCATGTTTGCCATTGCGACGTCGGCAGAGGATATCGCCACACAGAGTTCCCAGATAGGGAGGTTCCAAGGGATTAGTGCAATCCCGAGGGGGCCTTCTCATTACGATCGATTACGGCACTCTGCAATGCTTCAGTCTACTGGGCCTTTCAGTGGGGACGATGGTACGAGACTTGCAGATCGGCGGTCCATCGCTCTTTGCCCTGCAGTGGTGCAACTTGGAAGTCGGCACTGCAGGTGCCACGCCACCGCTCGGGCCACCGCTCGCTCTGAATCACGCCAAAGGCGTGACACAGCTACATATACACGAGTGGAATCAACCAGCCGCGAACATGCGCTTATGTGCCTACAGTGGGTGTCGGCGGCAGAGGAGGTGCCCCAGGGCGAAGGAGGTCGGCGGCAAGGCACATGGGCGAAAGAGGTCGGTGAGCGAGGCACCTGAGGTCAGGACGAAGGAGGGTCGGCGAGCGGCGCAACCTGAGGGTCAGGCTGAGGGTCAGGGCGAATGAAGTCGGCGAGTGAGGGGCCTGAGGGCCAGTTGGCAAGAGGCGAGAGGAAAGAGGGAGGATGCAAGAGAATGCAAGATGTCAAGAGTGGTGGTGTGTCAATGGCGGTGGCCGTGACAAAAAAAAAAAGGAACAGCTGGCCTGGGTCGACCAGCGAGTCGCGGCTAATGTCAAGTCACGGCCAAAGGAACCGGTCCGTTGGCAACAATCGGCTAAGCTAAGCAAGCCATGGACATGTGACCAACTCCGGCTTTCCAAGCCGGGCTTTTAAGCCGAGTTGTGGCAACACTAATGTCGCCAATAAAAAATTATTCTCCAAAATTCGATATTCGATGGGGATACAACAACGTACGGATTAAAAAGGGGGACGAATGGAAGCGGCTTTTAAGACGAGCGAAGGACTCTTCGACCAATGGTCATGGTTCTTTGGACTGACCAACTTGCCCCAGCCCCTTCCAGACCAAATGATGGACGACATTTTCCAAGAAGAAATCGGCACAGGGATGGCTCAAAATTTACATGGACGACGCGGTGGTGGCCACCGAAGACGACGAAGCAGACCAAAGGCAAAAGTCCACCACTTCCTGACGAAACTTGCCCACCACGACTCTTTTCTCAAACCAGAGAAATGCTTCTCTCCACGTAAAAGAAGTCGAATACCTTGGCGTCATCATCTCGTGGAGTAAGGTCAAGATGACCCCGTCAAAGTAGAAGGCATTGCAAAGTGGCCCATCCCCACTTCCGTCAAAGAAGTACGAAGCTTCCTAGGATTCTGCAACTTCTACCGTGCCTTCATCCCGAGCTTCTCCATATGGCACCGACCTAAACGACCTCACACAAAAGCTCAACAATGGTCATGGGGACCCGAAGAAAAAGCGCTTCGAACAACTCAAAAACACCTGCATATCCTACCCAGTACTCCGAACCGCCAACTGGAATCAACAATTCATCCTTGAAACAGATGCCTTGGATATGCACTTGGTGCCGTCCTCATGCAGGAATTGAGGATGAATACACCCATTGCGTTCCACTCACGAGTTTACTCCCCACGAACGAAACTATGACGCGCCGACAAGGAACTGAGCCGGAGTAGTTTTTTGGCTTCAAATGCAGCCGACCATTCCTACTCGGTGCCGCCACGCGATCCGCGTACGCACGGATCACAAAAACCTCCAATACTTCCGCCAACCACAGAAGGTTACGGACGACAGGCATGAGGTTCCAATTCCTACAAGACTTCGATTACACCCTAGAACACATCCCCGGCACATCTAACACCATCGCCGACCTCCTGTCCCGTCGCAAAGACCTTAACGAGGGAGTGAATTCAGAAGAACCACGCATACTCCTACAAGACCATCTTTCCTCAAAAGATGTACTCGCAGACGACCAAACAAACGAAGACAAGCATGTCCGAGAACTCCAGACACACCTCAGCGGGACACCCAGGCATAGGAACACATGGAGCTAGTACGGGAACACTACGAAGGCCCCAAATTACGAAAGTTCGTAGAGGAGTACGTAAAAGGATGCCCTACATGTCAAGAAACAAAAACAAACCTACACGGAGAAAGGCACCCTACAATTCGACACACCAGTAGAACAAGGCCCATTCCAATAGTATCGATGGACCTCATCACAGACCTCCCAAAATCGATGGTTTGATGCAATCACTCAATAGTGGACCAAGGGTGCACAAAGGCAGCAAATTTATACCCTGCAACAAGACCATCGATGGACCGGGAGTGCAGACCGTATACTTCCCAACCTAACGCTTGGGTAGGTCCCAAAAAGGATCATCTCGGACCGAGACCCCGTTTCATCACAATCTCGGATCCCTGTGCCAGAGCCTAGATATCTCAACAAACCTATCAACCGCTTCCACCCAGAACAGACGGACAGACGGAAAGGATGAAGCGTGGATAGAACAGTACCTTCGAGCATGGACCAGGGGCGACAGAACAATGGGTAAAATTACTCCCACTGCGGAATAGCCCACAATCATGGAAACACACGCGACACGTCATACCCTCACGAACTCCTATGGGCTTAAACCCAGGTACACGTAAAGTTCCAATCAGACAAGTGCCAGCTCAGCAGACCAGGTTCGAGCCTCTAGAGAGACACGAGAAGGGTCCAGAGCTTCTGGAAGCACTGCACGAGGCAAGGATGCACGTAACCAGCGGAGATGAACAAGGAGATAGTGTGGTAGAGGGCAAAAACCTCCAGTCAAAGGGACACGCAAGCTCCTGCCCAAAAGTAAAGACCCTTCACAATCACAGAAGGATAGGACCGTGGCCTATCGCCTAGACCTCCCCCCATCATGAAATCCATAAGTCTTCACATGGACCTCCTCCTACCCTATAAGAAACGGAAGCATATGGACCAAGTTACACGAGGCCACCACCTGACCTGGTCGAAGGGCAAGAAGAGTACGAATTGATACATCAGATGCCAGGGTAAAGGGCGGAGGGCGACTGAATACCTTGTGCATGGAAAGGGTACCGACTGCGGATGACTCATGGGTTGATCAGCAGGACATACACGCTGACGAATTGATCGAACATACAAAGCATCCGCAGGCTGGACAACCCAATGTATAAAAGGACCCCATCGTCGCAAGCAATCTCCATCTTCCTCACTCTACTGCATGCCCTCCTATTGGACCCCATATCTCTCAGACTTCAAACACTTTATGGCCGCTTCAACGACAACGAAGCCTTCGTATTGAAGGGAGGACCGCCGCGACACTTCAGACGACCCCGAACTCACCACACCTTCATAGCGACCCAGACAGCGAAGCTCGCCCGCCGAACGAGTAGAACGCATCGACAGACCCAGACCACCCTGACCTCACCAGCACATTTCTCGACAACCCTCGACCACACCACACAGTCGACCCAGATTCACGATGTTGTAGCCTATGACTGGAGGGGCAACAAGCCTACCCTCGAACAGGCCTCCATGCAGGTCGCTGAGGCGGACTAGTGCGGTACTCTATGGGGCAACGTGCGAGAAGCCCGAGATACGTAGAATCACAGCAGGGAGACGCCGCCACCTAGACACCCATCTCTTGGACCTCAATCTCCACCCTAGACTGACGGGTAGGATCGTTATCGAATCAAGACATTCCGGTCCGGGATCACCACCGTCTCTCGAACCTGCGACTGACTAACCACGACTCACGACGCCGCAGGCCACGTGCTGCGAGAGCACCTCGCCCCATACCTTGGGCTAACTCCCTACCAGAGGCCGAACCCCTGCCCGTTCCCCAGATCGACACCCCATTCCGACCAGCCACCCAGTCGCCAGATCACCCTCACCCTGCCGATACATAGGGCACACACCGCACCACCGCCGACACCACGATCCCCATCCTCCACGTTGGTAGACACGAGCAGTTACCACAGCCCAGGTCAATATATGGCGGGACCGGGATGGCATCGCAACCAAAATGATGACGGTTCATCTACCGATTCACCATCCCTGGGGGAGAGACGACCTGGTCTGCCCCATTCATCCAAATAGACCATAGGTCTGGGTCGCCTCAGTTGATGGCCACACTGGGACTTCACTGACAGTACATACTCGACCCTCCACGCTCGGCCATCCAATTACCCGCCCCATAATACGACCACCACTAGCGGTCTTCGGGAAGGGGCGTCTTATACACCCTGATTAACGCTGCCCTGACGAAGAAGGAGAGAGACATTGCTCGCCAGGTCCTCCGCTACCGATACTACGAACGGGAAATCCAGCAGCAAGCACTGGTGGTTGGAAGCCAGGAACACCCTCCATCGAACACGCCGACTGCCTGGGATTCGGCACGACGACTGGCGAGGCCAATGCCCACGCTCGGTCTATCCTCGCGTTGTCTGGGACTACATTTATGACGACCGATGGAGTCAGAAAGACGGCAAGAAGCCATCAATGACCTTGCCGCGGATCGCGGACCGAGCACCACTAGAGCTGAAGGGTGCTTGTGGTGCGAAGGGCGGTATCACAATACCGAGCAATGCACCCAACTACATCAGTGCCTCTTATGCACACAGTGGGCACGCGGAGCAAGCGTGCCGTCGGCCGCACACCTGTTGCACCCGCGAAGAAGCATGTCACGTTCCATCGGATCACAGGTGTTTCAGACAGCGATGCCCATCGACCATCTAACACTACAGTGGCTAAGACGTTAAGAGGGGGTAATGTTACGATTACGTGTCTCAACGACTCACTTCTGCCTACATTCTCGCTTCCGGACTGATGACTGATGTACGATACGATCGAGATCAGAACCCTGTGCCCTTATTGTTTCCTGCAACCCTTGACCCAGGGCTCTAAGCCTTGACTCAGAACCCTGTGCCATGTCTGTATATACAGTAAGTGCTCAGTGGACAAGACTGCCCTTCAGGCTCATTCTTCTTGTGAATACAGGAAGTCTACCAGCACCTAGATTGAACCCTCAGAGTGTCTCAGACTCTCGACATATTGTAGAGTCGTAACGAGCATTTCTTCACCTCTTATTGTCTTTCTGCTCACATCCATGCAGGCAGCTCCTTGTCCGAGGACAAGCTTACAGATCGACCAAGCGACTTAGTGCGACACTGAAACCTGACGGTGACACGGTATGTGCTGACCACTTCTGATAGTTGAACAAATACTTACAGTGGGCTCAAAAACCGTTGCAATGTTTGGCCATTTTTGACTGGGTGTGATATAGCGCTTAACAGAGTGGGAATTGCACTTAGAGTTGGCAGGGTAGAGTAAAGTACTTATTCTTGGCTTTCAAATGGTGTTTTGATCATATGATTTGAATGAGCAGTTGTAGAGATATAACCATTCTAATCTAGGGTTATCATTGCAACGGTTTTAGAGCTGTTGTAAATATCCAACTATTTAAAGTGTGCAATGTAGCGCTTGATGGACGGAGAATCATGCTTCGTGTAAATACAATTAAGTAATAGTATTCGATCGTGGCTTTCTAACAGTGTATTAATATATATTTGACCAAATGGTTGTAGAGATATGCTCAGTTTAATTTGGTGTATCCATTGCAACAGTTTTGTCACAGTTTCAGAGTATTTGCAATGTAGTGCTGGACTGAGTGAGAATGATGCTTAGTGCAAATAGGGTCGAGTAAAGTATTTAATCTTGGCTTTCTAATGGTCTTTTAACCATATCATTTGATCCAACAGTTGTAGAGATATGTCTAGTTTAATTTAGGGTATCCTTGTAATGATTCTTAGCCATTGTAAATATGCAATATTTAGAGTGTATCAGTACTTTATTTTGCTTTAAGCACTGCCCTAACCCTTTTGACATGCCTTTTACTAATTTTTGATACTTCTCAACTGCTAGCTTCCCCCAGTTTGGCTTAATTCTTTCTATAACTTATAAATCCATTAAAAGGGCTTTTATGCCTGTAAGGCCTTCTTTCAAGAAAACCTTAGAAGATTAAGTGCTTACTTGGCCTCATTTATGCTAAGCACCATTTCAAACATTAAGCACTACATTACAAGCACTTTAAAGCTGTCAAAAAGGCTATTACAATGGAAACCCTAAATTAAACTGGGCATATTCTATAACCATTGGTTAAATGATGTGATTTCAAGGCTGTTAGAAAGCCAAGATTAAATACTTTACATTACAATAAGCACCACTTCACACCATTAAGCATTAAATCATGTATTTACATATTTACAACAGCTTAAAACCATTACAATGAATGCCCTAGATTAAATTGAGCATATTTTTACAACCATTGAGACTAATGCTTGGTAATATATAAGATAAATAAAAGTCCTTAATCTTAGCTTTTCAATAGTCTTTTAACCATATCATTTGACCTAATGGTTGTAGAGATATGCTTAGTTTAATCTAGAGCATTCATTATAATGGTTTTTAAGCTGTTGTAAATATGTAAATACATGATTTAATGCTTACTGGTGTGAGAGTGGTGCTTATGTAATGTAAAGTATTTAATCTTGGCTTTCTAACAGCCTTGAAATCATATCATTTAACCCAATGGTTATAGAGATATGCCCAGTTTAATTTAGGGTTTCCATTGTAATAGCCTTTTTGACAGCTTTAAAGTGCTTGTAATGTAGTGCTTAATGTATTGAAAATGGTGCTTAGCATAAATGAGGCCAAGTAAAGCACTTAATCTTCTAAGGTTTTCTTGAAAGAAGGCCTACAGGGCATAAAAGCCCTTTTAATGGGATTTATAAGTTATAGAAAGAATTAAGCCAAACTGGAGAAGCTAGCAGTTGAGAAGTATCAAAAATTAGTAAAAGGCATGTCCAAAAGGGTTAGGCAGTGCTTAAAGCAAAATAAAGTACTGATACACTCTAAATATTGCATATTTACAATGGCTAAGAATCATTACAAGGATACCCTAATTAAACTAGACATATCTCTACAACTGTTGGATCAAATGATATGGTTAAAAGACATTAGAAAGCCAAGATTAAATACTTTACTCGACCCTATTTGCACTAAGCATCATTCTCACTCAGTCCAGCACTACATTGCAAATACTCTGAAACTGTGACAAAACTGTTGCAATGGATACACCAATTAAACTGAGCATATCTCTACAACATTTGGTCAAATAATATGATTAATACACTGTTAGAAAGCCACGATCGAATACTATACTTAATTGTATTTACACGAAGCATGATTCTCCGTCATCAAGCGCTACATTGCACACTTTAAATAGTTGGATATTTACAACAGCTCTAAAACCGTTGCAATGATAACCTAGATAGAATGGTTATATCTCTACAACTGCTCATTCAAATCATATGATCAAAACACCATTTGAAAGCCAAGAATAAGTACTTTACTCTACCCTGCCAACTCTAATGGCAATTCCCACTCTGTTAAGCGCTATATCACACCAGTCAAAAATGGCAAACATTGCAACGGTTTTTGAGCCCACTGTATACTGGCACTTTTCCCCGTGCCCATAGATATGAAGCTTCGGAATAAAAAATTGAAGCGCCACAAAAACCGAGAGGGGATCCACATCTCGTGGGTAGTTGGAGCATTCATTTTTTCATTTTTCGGAACACTGGCAGCAATGTCATAACTGAAGACAATAGAAGTAGGATTGCACCCATAAGGGTATAAAAGGCGATGAAACCCATGTTGGCATATCTACGAAAACAGTCAGAATCATCATCAGTTACAAAGGCAATATCAACCTTTCTCCCTTTTGTAAATTACCAAGGCCGTTCTTCCTCACCAGACCATGACGTGCACAGAACACGCCTCCAACACCGTGGCTTTATATCCTTCGAATACTTTAAATTTGCAAGGTCTACGGCACGAAGATTGGAATCG
>JAGKRU010000036.1:279466-348379 GCA_022884055.1 Russula griseocarnosa
TTGATGCTGAGCCAAGTAAGCATCATTCATTCTTTAATATATCCCTTGGAAACATTACAATCTTATATTTATCAATGGTTCTTGAATACTTTCACATTTTTGAATAAGTTTCATGCTCATAGTACTTCATATACAAAGATGCTAGATCATTTGTAAGTAAAACTAGTATAGATAGATCATCTATAAGCAAAACTAGGATATAGGTAGATCATTTGTAAGTAAAACCAATATACAGATAGACCATTTATAAGTAAAACCAGGATACAGATAGATCATCTATAAGTAAAACTAAAGTACAGGTAGATCATATGTAAGTAAAACTAATGTACAGATAGATCATTTGTAAGTAAAACTAAGATATAGATAGATCATCTGTAAGTAAAACTAATATACAGGTAGATTATCTGTAAGTAAAACTAAGGTAGAGGTAGATCATTTGTAAGTAAAACTAAGATACAGATAGATCATCTGTAAGTAAAACTAATGTACAGATAGATTATTTGTAAGTAAAACTAAGGTACAGATAGATCATCTATAAGTAGAACTAGAGTACAGATAGATTATTTGTAAGTAAAACTAAGATACAGATAGATCATCTGTAAGTAAAACTAATGTACAGATAGATTATTTGTAAGTAAAACTAAGGTACAGATAGATCATCTGTAAGTAAAACTAGAGTACAGCTAGATCATCTGTAAGTAAAACTAATGTATAGATAGATCATCTGTAAGTAAAACTAAGGTAGAGGTAGATCATTTATAAGTAAAACTATGGTACAGGTAGGTCATCTGTAAGTAAAACTAGGGTACAGATAGATCAAGCGTAAGTAAAACTAAGGTACAGGTAGATGATTTGTAAGTAAAACTAATGTACAGATAGATGATTTATAAGTAAAACTATGGTACAGATAGATTATCTATAAGTAAAACTAATGTACAGGTAGATCATTTGTAAGTAAAACTAAGATACAGATAGATCATCTGTAAGTAAAACTAATATACAGATAGATCATTTGTAAGTAAAACTATGGTACAGATAGATCATCTGTAAGTAAAACTAGAGTACAGATAGATCAAGTGTAAGTAAAACTAAGGTACAGGTAGATCATTTGTAAGTAAAACTAAGGTACAGATAGATCATTTGTAAGTAAAACTATGGTACAGATAGATCAAGTGTAAGTAAAACTAAGGTACAGGTAGATCATTTGTAAGTAAAACTAGAGTATAGGTAGATCATCTGTAAGTAAAACTAGGATACAGGTAGATCATTTGTAAGTAAAACTAAGATATAGATAGATCATCTGTAAGTAAAACTAATATATAGATAGATCATTTGTAAGTAAAACTAAGGTACAGATAGATCATTTATAAGTAAAACTAATATACAGGTAGATCATCTGTAAGTAAAACTAATATATAGATAGATCATCTGTAAGTAAAACTAATGTACAGATAGATCATCTTTAAGTAAAACTAAGGTATAGGTAGATCATTTGTAAGTAAAACTATGGTACAGGTAGATCATTTGTAAGTAAAACTAAAGTACAGGTAGATCATCTGTAAGTAAAACTAATGTACAGATAGATCATTTGTAAGTAAAACTAATATACAGATAGATCATTTGTAAGTAAAACTAGGGTACAGATAGATTATCTATAAGTAAAACTAATGTACAGGTAGATCATCTGTAAGTAAAACTAGGGTACAGGTAGATCATTTGTAAGTAAAACTAAGGTACAGATAGATCATCTGTAAGTAAAACTATATTGTATAGCTATTGTTACTTATTATAAAACTAAATTACAGTAAATCTGTAAGATAGTAAGCCTCTATTTAGCTGTCCAAAGTAGCACTTACATTTCTCAGTTAGACTGATGAATAGTTAACTAAAGTGTGAACGTGGACTGGAGCGTGGGCATTGGCCTCGGCCAGTCGTCGTGCCGAATCCCAGGCAAGTCGGCGTGTTCGATGGAGGGTGTTCCTGGCGTTCCGAACCACCAGTGCTTGCTGCTGGATTTCCCGTTCGTAGTATCGGTAGCGGAGGACCTTGGCGAGCAGTGTCTCATCTCCTTCTTCGGTCAGGGCAGCGTTAATCAGTGGTGTATAAGACGCCCCTTCCCTGAAGACCGCTAGGTGGTGGTCGGTCATTATGGGGCGTGGGTAATTGGATGGCCGAGCGTGGAGAGGTCGAGTATGTACTAGGCAGTGAAGTCCCAGTGTGGCCATCAACTGAGGCGACCCAGACCTATGGTCTATTTGGATGAATGGGGCAAGGACCAGGTCGTCATCTCCCCAGGGATGGTGAATCGATAGATGACACCGTCATCATTTCGGTTGCGATGCCATCCTGGTCCTGGCCATATATTGACCTGAGGCTGTGGTAACTGCATCGTGTCTACCAGCGTGAGAGATGGGGATCGTGGTGTCGGCGGTGGTGGCAGTGTGTCGTCCCTAATGTATCGCGGCAGGGGTGAGGGTGATCTTGGCAGACGTGGGTAGGCTGGGTCTGGAATGGGGGTGTCGATTCTGGGGGGAACGGGCAGGGGTTCGGCCTCTGGGGTAGGGGAGTTAGGCCCAAGGTATGGGGGCGAGGGTGCTCTCGACAGCACGTGGCCTGCGGCGTCGTGAGTCGTGGTTAGGTCAGTCGCAGGTTCAGAGAGCGGTGGTGATCCCGGGACTGGAATGTCGTTGATGTCGATAACGATCCTACCCGTCACGTCACTAGGGTGGAGATCGAGGTCCAAGAGATGGGTGTCTAGGTGGTGGCGCTCTCCCTGCTGTGATTCTACGTATTCTCGGGCTTCTCGCACGTTCGCCCCATAGAGGTACCGCACTAGTCCGGCCTCAGCGACCTGCATGGAGGCCTGTTCGAGACGGTAGGCTTGTTGCCCCTCCAGTCGATAGGCTACAACATTCGCAATCTCGGGTCGGACTGTGGTGCGTGGTCGAGGGTTGTCGAGAAATGTGCTGGTGAGGTCAGGGGTGGTCTGGGTCTGTCGATGCCGTTCTACTCGTTCGGCGCGGCGAGCTTCGCTGTCTGGGTCGCTAATGAAGGTGTGGTGGAGTTCGGGGGTCGTCTGAGAGTGTCGGCGGCGGTCCTCCCTGTCAATACGACGGGCTTCGTTGTTGTTGAAGGCGGCCATGAAGGTGTTGAAGTCTGAGAGATATGGGGTCCAATAGGAGGGCATGCAGTAGAGTGAGGAGAATGGAGAATTGCTAGCGACGATGGGGGTCCTTTTATACATTGGGTCGTCCAGCCGTGGCGGATGCTTTGTACTGTTCGATCAATTCGTCAGCGTGTATGTCCTGCTGATCAACCCATGAGTCATCCGCAGTCGGGTACCCTTTCCAATGCACAAGGTATTCAAGTCGCTGTCCTCGCCCTTTACACCTGGCATCTTGGATGTATTCAATTTCGTACTCTTCTTGCCCTTCGACCAGGTCAGGTGGTGGCCTCGTGTAACTTGGTCCATATGCTTCCGTCTCCTTATAGGGTAGGAGGAGGTCCATGTGAAAGACATTATGGATTTTCATTGATGGGGGGAGGTCTAGACGATAGGCCACCGGTCCTATCCGTTCTGTGATTGTGAAGGGTCTATATCTTTTGGGCAGGAGCTTGCGTGTCCCTTTGACCTGGAGGTTTTTGCCCTCTAACCACACTTGATCGCCTTTGTTCATCTCCGCTGGCTTACGTGCATCCTTGCCCTGCTGTAGTGCTTCCAGAAGCTTCTGGACCCGTTCTCGTGTCTCTTGAAGGGCTCGAACCTGGTCTGCTGACGCTGGCACCTTGTCTGATTGGAACTTTACGTGTACCTGCAGTTTAAAGCCCATGAGGAGTTCGTGAGGTGTATGACGTGTCGCGTTGTGTTTCCATGAATTGTGGGCATATTCCGCAAGTGGGAGTAGTTTTACCCAGTTGTCCTGTCGCCCCGTGGTCCATGCTCGAAGATACTGTTCTATCCAGGCGTTCATCCTTTCCGTCTGTCCGTCTGTCCTAGGGTGGAACGCGGTCGATAGGTTTTGTTGAATACCTAGGCTCTGGCACAGGGATCGCGAGAATTGCGATGTGAAACGTGGGTCTCGGTCTGAGATGATCCTTTTTGGGACACCTACCCAAGACGTTAGGTTGCGGAAGTACAGGTCTGCCACTCCGGGTCCATCGATGGTCTTGTTGCAGGGTATGAATTTTGCTGCCTTTGTGCACCCTTGGTCCACTATGGTGAGTATTGCATCGAAACCATCAGATTTTGGGAGGTCTGTGATGAGGTCTATCGATACATATTGGAATGGGCCTTGTTCTACTGGTGTGTCGAAACGTTGTAGGGGTGCCTTTCTCCGTTGTAGGTTTGTTTTTGTTTCTTGACATGTAGGGCATCCTTTTACGTACTCCTCTACGAACTTTCGTAATTTGGGGCCTTCGTAGTGTTCCTGTACTAGCTCCCATGTGTTCACTATGCCTGGGTGTCCCGCTGAGGGTGTGTCGTGGAGTTCTCGGACTGCTTGTCTTCGTTTGTTTGGGTCGTCTGCGAGATACGTTGATACGCGGCGTCCGCGGCAGTACGCGGGAATGCGGGCCACCACGGCCGGCGGAGCGGTGCGGACCGGATGATAGCGTGATGGAGTGAAGTCAGCGGCCCAGAGAGTCGGGCGGAACTCTGAAGATCATCGGTCCATCGGTCCTAAGGCATGGCCAATCCCAACAAAGCGGAAGCAAAATCCCACCTAACCCAAAAGCGGAGCCTCGGGTGGCTCGGACATCCCGATGCGGACACAAGCAGACCTCCCGTTTCGGGTCAAATTGGCCACGTCGACCTAACTACCCGCCTCGGCCGAAGACAGTAAGCGGCCGCCCGGTGTCAAGTCATTCTAGGCGATGCCACCCTCCATTAGGCGATGTCAGAAGGATGGAAACCTATTCAGTGGTGTGAGGCACACTTGGCGGAGTACGCGGCCCACAGTGGGCCGCATAGAGAGACTTGTAGGAGCGGTGCGACTTGGAGGAAAAGCAAGAGGTCTGTGCGGCCTCCTAGAACAGTATAAAAGGTGTAGTGTAGGTAGGAGTAGAGCAAGCAATCAAGCTACCACTTCTCCCCTCTTCTCTCTCTCTTTCTCTCTCTTTTACACCGCGCCGCGTTAGAATTAGAGTGCACCGCGTTTCGGCACTTTGCATACAGTAGGAGCTCCGACGTGCTCCACCAGCGTCAGTCCGGGCCGCAGTAGGCTTGGATTAGGATTAGGTATAGTTACGGACCGCGGGACCGGCTGATTCCCAGACCTCCGGACTCTCTTGCGCTTCGACCCACTTCTGCCTCCGCATAGTCCCACGTAGTTCCGCGTATAGCGGCGGGTCAGCGTATCATTTGGTGGCCAACGTGGGGAGGTCAGAGTTCAAAAGTATCAGCCCGCTCCACTTATTTCTTTAGATCATTGCGTACCGAATGCGCCGCAGACAGCCGCTCTTTGAAGAACCCGAAGAGCAAGGCAGCGATCGCTCGTTCTTCGATGAGTTGATAGATTCCGGCCTCGAAGTTAACGAGTCCGAAGGATCAGAGGGACGCGAACTGTCCTTCCCCGGAAGTTTTACCCCGCTCAGAGAATCGACTCCGGGCATCACAAGCGAACTTAGCAACCTCAGCGAACCGAACTCGAACCCGCATTCGCCTAGTGCGGGCCCCAGCGAAGAAGAAGTCGAGCACCTCGTCATTCCAACGGCGCCAAACACTCGATCCCAAACGAAGGCGCAGTCAGCACAGCCGACGGCCCCAAACTCCGCCTCAACTAGTCAGCAACCCGGCAACACCCAACGTCACCACCCGCAAGAGCAAGTGCGCCGGCTACAACCCGACCCGCCTCAATCCCAAATCAAACAATAAACGCACCAAATCCGGCTCAGGTATAAGCTCCGCCTGTGACAAGCGCCCTCCAACAACAACAACAACTACCGCCACCCGCACAGCCTCCCGCTATCCCAAGAATGGCATTATCAAATCTACCCGGCCGAAGTGAGCGCTCGGTGCCCAGCTTCGATGACAGCAGGCCCGAGGAGCTCTCGAGGTATTTTTCGGATCTTGAGGACCTTTTTACCCTTCATAACGTAGCCGACAACCCGGACCGCAAGAAAGGTGCCCTCAAGTACCTCAAGGTCCAGACGGAGAACCTCTGGAAGTCGACGGAGGCCTGGCAAGACGTGACCAAAACATATGAAGATTTCAAAGCGGAGATCTTTAAACTTTACCCGGGCTCCGTAAGCGACCAAACTTTCTCGATCCAGGACCTAGACTTGGTGATCGGCCACTATGCGCGCACTACCATTGTCAGCTCGGCCGAACTCGGCGAATACCACCACCGGTTCCTGCTCATC
Organism: Russula griseocarnosa; assembly: GCA_022884055.1. Lineage (NCBI taxonomy): Eukaryota > Fungi > Basidiomycota > Agaricomycetes > Russulales > Russulaceae > Russula > Russula griseocarnosa. The sequence goes on from JAGKRU010000036.1 coordinate 285,827, forward strand.
TCGTGGTACCTGATCAGCAAAAATCGGCTGGCAACACAGGAACAATCTCGGTCTTTCTTCCGTGGCTTGGGCCCCCAGCTTGAGGCAAAAGTACGGCAGCGCCTCCAGCAAAAATTGATCGACCATTTCCCTGATGACCCCTACACGCTGTCTGACATCTACGAGGTGGCACACTACGTACTCAGGGGCGCTTCGACAGCTTTGGTGGCACCAACTCAAAATGCAGCCTTATTCTCAACTCCAACTCAGACCTCGCCGGCTCAAGTAGACGCTACCTAGGTCAAGCTCAAGACCCTCACCGCCGCCATCGCCACCCTCTCTGAGACCGTCAAGAACATCCTGCAAACCCAACAGTCGGGGCCCAGTAGGCCAAGACCCTCGGGAGCCGCCTCTGCGGGGACGAACGCGGCTGGAGGCAGTGTCTGCAACTTTTGTGGAGTGCCCGGCCACTTCATCCGGGAATGCGAAATCGTGGAGGAATTCACCCGGTTCGGGAAGTGCAAATGCAATCCCGAAGGTAAGGTAGTCCTTCCCACAGGCACGATGGTACCCCGGAACATTCCCGGAACCTGGATGCGCGACCGTGTCGAGGAATGGCACCGGCAGAACCCCGGACAGATGGCCGCGCAGATGTACGTCGAGGTGACGGCAGCTCCAGCCGCGACAGCGCCTTCGCACGCTACAGCGGGTCAGTCTTATTATAGCTATCCCACGCCTAACGCAGCACAGGGACCGAAGGAATTGCCCACTGGGGTATACGCCCTGAAGTGACCTTTCCCTCCCCGCCCCGAAGTGGTTATAACCACCCTACCACCGCATAAGCGCGGCCGCGCTGGAACTGGAAATAACGCCGGCGGCGGTAGCAGCAGCGCGGCTCCAGAAAGGCAACCCACCGAAACAGCCCTGTCAGAAGAGCAGGAGACGGCCAGAGCCAAGAAGGGCAAGGCCCTGGAAACCCCCAGGAACCAGAACACCCGTACGCCTCAGCCCTGATGCTACTCACAGAGTCATACCAGGACCATCCCATCCCACGATAAAAGCACCCGCGGCGGGAAGAAGCGAGCCCGGGTTTCACAACACCACGAAAATTTTCGACCCTCTCGTCGCCCGCACCGTCTACGAACGCGCGATGGAGACCCCATCACCGTCACCCAGCGCGAGTTACTCTCGCTTGCCCCCGAGGTGCGGTCCCAAGTCGCGGATGCCACCATCAAACGCCGAGTACCGCGGGACGCGGTAGCTCAAGCCCTAGTGGAGGAGGCCCTCGACGACGGCGGCGTAGAAAAACAAGTCCGCTTCGACCCCGTCCCGCACGCCACCATAGAAGAAATCCCCGACGACGACAGCCCCGCGCCCCTCTCCAGCAAAATGAACCGCCTCTCGCATATGCCAGCAGCCTTCTCGGCCGCGGCACGAACACCACCGCCAAACGCAACAATTATCGCCGACCCCTACGAAGCCTACCTCCGCGAAAACGGGTCCGGCAACGCCGCGGACCCTCCCATGGCGGTCGCAGCAGAGTCCCGAGCACTACGTGCAATCCTTCCAACTGTCGACGGCCAAGACAAAGTGGAAGCAATCCTCGACCCCGGCTGCCAAGTTGTAGCCATGTCAGAGGAGGTTTGTAACGCTCTTGCGCTCCACTACGACCCCACTATCTGGTTACATATGATGTCCGCGAACAGCGGCGTCGACCAGTCGCTAGGACTGGCGCGAAATGTTCCGTTCTTGGTTGGGGACATCACGCTTTACTTACAGGTCCACATACTCCGCAACCCCGCCTACGACATCCTCCTCGGACGCCCCTTCAACGTCCTCATGCAGTCCGTCGTCCGCAACTTCGTGGATGAAAATCAAACCATTACAATCATCGACCCCAATACGAGCCGAAAGGCCACCGTCCCGACGATCCCGCGCGGCAGTTTCAAGTTTGCGGACCGCCGCGTTAAGAAGCAGGATTTTTGAGCATCGATGATTTGGCAGACGGCCAAGGAGAGCTCGCGCTTTGTGTATATTTCGACCCCGAGACCGAGAACCTTTCCCTGGAAGCCTGCGCGCCGCTGCCCGAAGATACCCGCCAAGAAGACCTGGCAGCGGCATACTTTTCCTTATGTGACATAGACTCTCTTCCCTTCCGAGATTCTTTCCTTTCCGAGACTAGCTTAGATGATACCCCCGCCGTTCCGCTACAGTATAAGCGAACGTACACCATACAAAACGCGAGGACCCCCCGAGCCATATACGCGGGCAAGAAGTACAAGCCCGTAGGCGTCAAGGTCCGACCAGTCAAAACAGAACTTCCGAGTAGGTTCCGGATCACTCGCAACATCAAGGGCGACCCCCTCAAAGACATGCCTGCCCTGTCACCGCGACCTCCACCATATACCCGACCGCGCGATACACCAAGGAGCGAAAGGAGGTCATAGACCGAGCGCACCCAGGTGATTTCCTCTTACCCACGGAGCGAGATCTTATGCACCATTTCATGAGCGTCCAGGAGCTCGGCTTTGCTTGGTGCGATATGGAGCGCGGACACTTCCGCGAGGACTTCTTCCCGCCCGTCGAAATCCCGACGATTCCGCACAAACCCTGGACGCAAAAGAACATTCCGATTCCGCCTGGCCTCTACGAGGAGGTCTGCAAGCTTATCCGCAAAAAGCTCGACGCCGAAGTATACGAACCCTCGAACTCCTCGTACCACTCGCGATGGTTTTGCGTCGTCAAAAAGGACGGCAAAACGCTCTGCATCGTACACAGCCTCGAGCCCCTCAACAAAGTCACCATCAAGCACGCCGGAGTCACCCCGTTTACCGATCAGATCGGCGAGCACTTCGCAGGCCGCGCTTGCGGTGGCATGCTCGACCTCTACATTGGCTACGACGAGCGCAGCATCTCCGAAACGTCTCGCGACCTCACAACATTTCAATCCCCTTTCGGAACACTTAGACTGGTCACCCTCCCGATGGGGTGGACCAATTCAGTTCCCATTTTTCACGATGACGTTACCTACATATTACAGCCCGAGATCCCCGATACCACCGTCCCCTACATTGACGACGTTGCGATCTGCGGCCCCGCAGGAAAATACATCCTCGCGGACGGCACAGAGGAGCGCATCCTCGAGAACCCAGGCATCCGCCGTTTCGTCTGGGAGCACTTCCAAAACCTCAACCGCGTCGTCCAGCGCATCAAGTACAGCGGTGGCACGTTCAGCGGTTTCAAGTCCACCCTTTGCGCCGAAGAGATCGTAGTGGTTGGACACCACTGCACTCCGCAAGGCCGCCTCCCCGACCACAAGTACGTCGACAAAATCACGAAGTGGGGACCATGCAAGGACGTCTCCGAAGTCAGGGCATTCCTCGGCACCATAGGCGTGTGCCGCATGTTTATCCTCCACTTTGCGAAGCGTGCTAACGCACTAGTCAACCTCATGCGCAAGGGAGTTCCCTTTCAATTCGGACCGGAAGAAATAGCAGCCCAAGAAGACCTCAAGCAGGCACTCGTCGATTCCTCCGTGCTCTGACCCATCAATTATTCTACCGACGCCGCCGTTATTCTCGCCGTCGACACGTCCCCCATTGCGGTGGGATTCTTTCTTTGCCAAGCGGACCCCTAGAACCCCAAGAAGCGGTACTTTGCGCGCTTCGGATCAATACCCCTAAACGACAGGGAGCGCCACTTCTCGCAACCCAAATTGGAACTTTACGGCCTGTTCCGAGCGCTCCGCGCTTATAAAATTTTCCTTGTCGGCGTCAGGAACCTAACTGTCGAAGTAGACGCCAGGTACATCCACGGAATGCTGAATAATCCAGACATAGCCCCCTCCGCCAGCGTTAATCGATGGATAGTATCCATCTTGACCTTTCACTTCGAACTGCAACACGTCCCCGGCAAGACTCACGGCCCCGATGGGCTTTCTCGTTGACCTCCGCAACCCGACGATCTAGAGGACGAGGACGACACCGAGGCCTTCGACGACCACTAGTAGCTATCACTTTTATCATTCTTCATAGGGCAACTGCCTGCACACCCGTGTGGATAGTGCCGGGGAAAATTATGATATGAGATCGCCCGGCAAGGGAATGAAATATAACCAGTTTCATATCTCATTTTTTCCCGGAGAGCCCTTTCATAGTTTCATTACTATTTCATTCCTACCCAACCAACCTTTTCAATCCTTACCGGGTGCGTTTTCATATCCATTTCATTCTGCCCCACCTAGTATTTCAATCTTTGCCAGGCTCTCTGTTTCATTTATTTCAATTCTCGCTGGTTCCAATTTCATACCCATTTCATTCTCTCCCTGTGGTCTGTGCCAGGTGCGGTTTCATATCTATTTCATTCTTTCCCTGCGCTGAATATCAATCTGTGCCGGGTCTGATTTCATTTCCATTTCATTCTTTCCCTGCGCTAAATCTCAATCCGTGCCGGGGTGATTTCATTCTTTCCCTGGGCCCTGTTTCAATCCTTGCCAGGTGCGGTTTCATATCTATTTCATTCTTTCCCTGCACTGAATATCAATCCGTGCCGGGGTGATTTCATTCTTTCCCTGGGCCCCGTTTCAATCCTTGCCAGGTGCGGTTTCATATCTATTTCATTCTTTCCCTGCGCTGAATATCAATCCATGCCGGGGTGATTTCATTCTATCCCTGGCCTCCATTTCAATCCTTGCCAGGTGCGGTTTCATATCTATTTCATTCTTTCCCTGCACTGAATATCAATCTGTGCCGGGGTGATTTCATTGCCATTTCATTCTTTCCCTAGGCTCCATTTCAATCCTTGCCAGGTGTGGTTTCATATCTATTTCATTCTTTCCCTGCGCTAAATCTCAATCCGTGCCGGGTCTGATTTCATGGCTATTTCATTTTATCCCCGGCCCTTGCCAGGTGCAGCTTCATATCTATTTCAATCCTCGTCGGGTGCGGTTTCATACCTATTTCATTCTCTCCCGGCCGAATTTGTCAGCTAAATGCCAAGGCGAACAAAAATTAATAATTGCTGTTTATCTCATCTAATGATAAAGTTCTCAACCTCTAAACAACCTCTAAAATGCTCTCATTATCTAAACGTCAAAGCACTCGCCCTCATCCTCTTCAATTTCCGACTCTCCATCATCCTCATTATAGTCAACGTCTGACTCATACTCGTTATCTTCAACGTCGTCTAGAGCAGAATGAGGCTGAACTTGACTAAGCAAGTGCTCATAGTCCACTGCCCACGACGGCACGTTGCCTCTACTCTTCAGGTGCGGCAGCCAATGAGAGGCACACCGCTCTGCCATGCGACTACAGATTGCCGCTTGCTTGTGTGCATAACCCTTCAAGCCACTCAAGATCGTCGAATCACCGTCAGTCCGCAGGGAACCCCTTTCTCGCCACCACGCTGCCTTCCATGTATGATATGCTATGACCCGCCGCATTTCTTCTTGCACAATCAAAAGTTCCTCCTGCCATCTCAACATACGAGCCCTCGCGTTTGCCCATTCAACACGCATACTGTCGTTGAACTCCTCGCCTGTTCCCACCTCAGTGTTGCTGGGTTCAGTGGCGCGCGGCACGAGCCAGATCCACGACGGCTCGTATCGGCTGTTGGTCGTAGACGTATCACTGGGATCCTTTCCAGGACCAGAGATATCCGAGTCTTTGAGCTCCTTCAAGCGGCTTGACCACGGGCCATTTGGGTCAAGGACGCATAATGCATGCCACGCAGCACGATACTTTTCGGCCGCTCGCTTTGTCTTGTTGTCGAAACACTTGTATAACTCGATCATTCGCGTGTTTGGCTTATTTCCCGTCCAGAGATATTGAGTCGTTTAAACTGCCACAGCCCCTGGATGACGCGGCGCTGACGTCGAACTTCAGCAAGCGCATCATCAGCATGAGGCTCGCGTAGGCGTCGTTCCAGCTCACCAACTTCACGAAGTTCAGAGAGAGTACGAATGGGAGTCGAAAGAGAAGAGGGCAGGTATAAGGGAACATTTTCAGGCAGGGTCTCCGGTAGTACCGTGGCCAAGTGCATGCTGGTTTCAGGGACTCGCATTTGAGTTTGAGAGTGAGTTTGAGAGAGAAGGGAGGCCACGTGGGGGATGTAGATGAGTTGAACCTCACGCCAATTTTGGATTTGGCGGAGCAACCCATTCCGCTTCTCCTGAAGGTCCGCGAGCTGCTTGCTAGTCCTCAAACCTTTCATTTGAGCAGCTTCAATACGAAGAAGATATCTGAGAGACAGTTAGATCACATTCGAACTCGTTAGCAAGTAATTGACTCACTGACTATCTTCCAACTCAAAGCCCATCATCAAGAATGCTGACAAACTGACTTTGTGTCGAGGAAGGTCGCCGAGGGTAAGCCGGGCAGCTTCTTCCCTCGCCAACTCGAGTCGAACATCCTGGAGGGTCGTCGCTATGAACGATATTAGCCAAGGGAATAAACATTTGACGCGACAGAATCACATACCACCCTTCGGTTCCTGATATGGATTCGGAGCCTTGGGATTGGCGTTCCAGGTGTTAAGCATCTCTTCCCATTTCTTGATGGTTTCGGGTGGAAATGTAGCTGAAAGTTTGTTGAATACGTCGGTGTGTTTTGCGCTCATTTTGAATGCCTCCTTAAAGCGTTTCAAAAAAAAGTTTCCTAATATTCCAAGCGAATAAGCATATGAAAAAGACATGAGAAGCAAAAGACGTACGAAATCCAACAATTTTGCGGAAGTTCCATCCGATCCAATGATCGTTCAAGGTGTCGTGGCGGGCGGCTGGACCCATTTCACGGACGCTAGGGGCCAAAGGGTTTGTGCCCGCCCATGTCATTTCGATCTCCTCACCAACTGTTCTCCCGCACCCTCCATATAGCTCAAGTTGAAATTTTCTTGACAAGTCTTGCCGTGACCGTTGATATGCCACCCAGGGATCGCCACGTCGACCTGAGTCGCATCCGGGATTCGCATTTCTTCAGGGAACTCCACCATCCGTTGTCGGAAGTTCTTCGACCATTGACAGACAATGTCGTACGTGATAACGATGCGGAGGAGTGTGACGCCCACAAGGGCAGCGAAAATAGCGAAGTCCACACTGCAATATCTGAATAATAGGTGGTCAGCTGGAAAGAGTAGAGACCGAATCATAATGTACTTTTCGCCCTTCTGAAGGTCACTGGCTCCATTCTTGCGTATCATGCAGTGTCGTGAACAAATCACCAGCACGGCTCCGGAGACTGCATACCCAGGTGCTGATCGGGTAGCAGCTCGGACCAGAGCATCATGCTGTGACTCGCAGGTATTAATCTGTAAAGATATTTGATAAGTTGATAGAATTCATACAATGTCGATACTTACCTCCGGTTGATCGACGTAATTTGCGAGATGGGCTTTATACTCTGACTCCGGAACATATGCTGCCCATCCAGGCATGAGTTCCACGTCAATAAGTTGGCGTTCCTTTCCTTTGAGCTTGAAGTTGCCGTCAACTGCAATATAGAGGGTATACAAAAATCTAGTAGTTGAATGAATATCCAAATGACCGACAACATTAAAATATATAGACCTTACAACAACGCGCCAGCGTTCTCCCAACCGTCGGGAAGATTCCGTCCAGGGTGGGGCATGCCGGACATTCCACCATTAACCCTCCATTCGATGTGGCATCGATGCCTGCTGGATCATGAGCCCGACCGGCTCGCTTTAGGGCCATCAGGTTCCGCCACATTCTGAATACCTGGTGAATCTCCGGGTATCGATGCTGTTAAAGTAAGAATCAGTAAAATGAGAAGACATGTTGTCGAACGTACGATCGGATTGGAGAGATTGGCATTATCTGATCGTCGTATGAGGGTATGGTAGTAATCGTATAGGTTCGTCTTCCCTTGTAAAGTGAGCTCGTGGAAGGTTTCAAGGCAGTCGAATGTGCAGACGGTTTGTGGGCGAGAAAGCGTCGCTGGAAACCATTGCTCCCGCAACAATTGGGTCCAATTCGACAAAGGTTCGTCGTGACACTGACAGTAGTTGATTGAAACAAGATGCGGACCTGAGACGTCGAAGACAACGAAGTTCTTGGGCTGGGCTGAGGACACGGACAATATGCCCCGGAATGACCAAGCTGATAACGAAGACCAAGGTTTTGAAGGGAGTCCTTGTCGAAAAATTGACCGTTCCACTTCTGTTGAAACAGTTAGATGATTGCTTCACATGACGTAATTCGAAAGGAATGCGAACTTACCTCAACGCGATGCAGAGGAAGGGTTTGATGCAATGCAACGATACATTCCGGCACTTCAACATCCTTCCACTGTGACAGTCCTTGCATTTGATAATCCCTTTCGCTTTCCCGCAGCTGGAACATTCAGTGTGATCGAGAAATTCGCCTAGTCCATCATGTCGTAGTACTTCATCTAAAAATGCAGCACGAAACGCAAGCCATTCTGTCAGTCGATCCTGGTGCCAGTGCTTAATTAGAATGAATTGCACATAAGGGTTATGAGGAGCTACATACCGCGTTTTTTGTACGTCTCTTCCTCTTGGGTTTGGCGCCACCGTCCTCGACCTGGGCATGAAAGTCTGCGTTGTCATCGTATGTACGCTCGACAGCAGTCTCCAGGGTACTGGACTGTGCAGTGGGCGTCGAAGCTCTCGTCGATGGGTCTGGGGTGGATGAAAGGAGTCGGGAATGAGCTTTCAGGCTGCCACGTCGCTCCTCTTGCACGGTGACGAACAGGGAGGAATTGGATGAAGAGGGTTGTTGTGCAAGATCAGAGACTGACCGAGCAATGCGAAATCCAGCACGTCTGCGAGAACGTCTAGGCAGGGGCCCTTCATTGGAAGGGTTGGGACGTTTAGACATGGTATTCAGGTTCAGGGTTTTACGTCTTGGTGGAGGGAAGAAAAAAAATTAGGCGATCACATGATGAGACACTCCCCCTAATCATTGTCGCGATCGCAAACTAATATTCGTCGTAGCATTGAGAGGTCAAACAATACAGTAGATCAGGTAAGTTTAATATAACATGAATGATTTTCGAATTTATTTATTCTCTATACCCAATCGATGCGTCGGAGAAGAGATCGTGGGATGTCCCGGACGGCTCAAATTGTGTAGGTAGGGGTGCTGGCGCAATCTGTACAAACGCAGCCAAGTCGTCCATCTTACAATAGAACTGAGACATCATGCAGATTTAAGTGAGCAAGTTCTGTTACCGTTGCATGAGCCAGTAAGGATGCCTAGGACTCCGAGTCAAGAAGGCTGTCCCGAGTGGAATGCGCAGTCATCCTTGTGTTCGGAGTTCTGAGCCAAGGATCTGAAGCAGCAGCCAACATTGTCCGAATCCCTCGAACATTTCAAGTTGTTGTGGCCTCATGGCGTAAGACCACCTACTGGTGTAAAGAAGATAGAACTTGATGCTGTCGAGGGGTGCCTGCCAGTGCGGAGGCAAGATCGAAGATGGACCGCAGAGGCTGGAGAGAGCAGATGTGCGCGTCCAAAGACACTTACTTTACGACTGCGGATATTCACTAAGTTGCGATACAGCTACTACTTTTATTTCATTTTGATCTCTTTCGCTAGGATGTACTTGCTACAAATCACGCACAACCGACGTCAATCATGGCTCAAGTGCGCTGCTCAATGTGTGGCCCGCGCACCTACTTAGTACTTACACTTGCATATGATTTGGAGGCGACATCCTTCCCATCTTCCAAGTCTTTGTAAGCTCATTACCGTGGAGGCCAATTAGTATACATCTCCTTAGTATGCAATTACGCTGCCTCTGAGGCATATACTAGTAAATCGAGCGCTATGACAGAACCCGAATATTCTCCTATCCTGTAATCTGTTCATCCGAGTCCCATGTGTCTCTCCACTTCTCCGCCTTCTAACTCTGCAAGTGTTCTTGCATCGTCTCTCGTCTCCACCGGGCTCATCTCTCCTACGCGCTGTGTGCTTCACATTAATGACGCTAGCTGGACGTGTGGGCCATGGGCATTCCGTGTTCATCTTCATCCTGAGGCTCGACGCAAACGAACTTGGAGTCTTGAACCTTGAAGTGCCACCGGCAGACTGACTGTCAAAGTGGGGGAACCACCAGCCTGAGAGGGCAATAAATGACGAAGCAGCCGTTGTCTGCTGTGCTAAGCGATGCGTAACTTCGTAACTTCTGTGTGGAACCGATCAGATTATCTAGTCCAATTAGCCCATATATGGTAGTACAACTTCCGAATATGGCGACACCCCTGATTACAAACCCTACTTAATAAATCCTCGCGCTCCGAGCCGTTTCTCTGAAACAGGACCCGCGGTTGCCCATTGCAATTTGCAATTCTGGCACCGAACCATTTTCAGGCGGGAAAAAAAAGAAGCATTCATCAATTTGGGAGGAAGCAAGATCAACGTCGATCAACGCTAATGAGCTTAATTCTACATAAGTGGAACTACTGAATTGCTTGGTCCAAAGGACCGTATAACTCGCTGTCACCCGGATTTCTGACAATCCGAACCTTGTGTAGCTTTTTAGCATGATTATAGTACTGCTCAGCCGCGTGGTGAGTCACAAACCCTTGTAACGAGCATCAGAGACATGGTCTGTAAGTTGTTTGACCTTGTCCCTGGAGAGATGACATGTTAACATAACAAAGGCAGAAATAAGTTAGCATACCATTCATCGTAGTATATGCCCGCGCATTTTCCAACTATAATGACGTAGTATTTCTTCTTTGGTGCGGAGGCCATCGGCGACGGCCCAAAGTAGACTGAGAGTGCCGGGGCACTCCTGGCTGAATATGAATCCGCACGCCGGGGCGAGTTCGTCGACATAGAGAAGCGGGATAATGTCAAGGTAAGGTCGTCGAGCTCAGAAGATTGTGTGGTGGGATTGTGTCTGTCAGAAGTGTATTGATCGATATTGCGGCGGCCATAAGGACTTGCGTCAACTAGAAGCTCAGGTTTAGGTGGTCGAGGGACTGCGTGATGACCATCAGCAGTTGAGAACGACTCTATGCCAAGTTGGAGAAGGGCTTCTTCAACATCGCCAATACGATCAGCATCGATAAATACTGGAACGAGTCGACGAGGAGGCATCCTGGACTGTTGAGGTTCGGGCTTGGTGGCGATGGGAGGGCTGAGGCCGGTGAGGTAGCATTGGCTTGGGCTTCCAATCGGGCCGCAGGAGGATCTATTGACATGTTAATATTAGAGAAGAGGATAATAAAAACATTCGACTCGTGGTTTTGTCCGCTAGACATATTTTGGGGTTCGGAGTACAGAAGCATTGTGGTAAAAACGTGGAGGACCAAACAAAGGTTGAAAAAACAAATATTTACGCGAACTAAACAAACTGTGCGGAGCTCGTTTGCGGCTATTCCCATCCAGACAGTACTTCCCTCCTATTCGACTCATCACTCCATTCGTTGAACATGACGCGTCAGACCTGGACAACTCTTGAACAAAAGGAATGGCTTGATGCACGAAAGGAAGAATTTCTCGAGGCGAAACAGAAAGAGACCACCTCCAAGGACTTTTTCCCAGCAGTTTGCAAGGAATTCCGTGAAAGATGGCCCGTGCCGCCAGTTACGGATGAAGAAACTTCTAAAGCGGGTTCAGCTGATCGTGCAACGCAGACCAAACGGGACGCCTATGACAGGGTATGTACTTACTAGTTTAAGAGAAAGAGAAACTGACCAAGGGTTATGTAGCGTTTACGCAACTGGTTTCACAACAACATGCGTAATCTCACTTCCGGTGTGGGCACTCGTGGTGTCCTCAAGATGAAGACAAAGCCGCGGATGCTTCAGCCCTGGCAGGCTTATCAGGCGCTGACGTACGAAAGCTGATGGAAACCGCTTGTGGACGAAGAATGGGATAGGTACAGGAACGAGTGGGCGTCAGAGCACCCCAACGAGAAGCCTCCGAAGACCAGGTTCACAATCATGATCGAATTTATTAAGGAAAAGTTTGCAAACAAGACCGACAAGATGAAGGCAGAGTGCGAGGAATTCCGAAGGGCTGCTAAAGATGAAGGTTCAGTTGACGAAGAGTCAACTGATAATGTTGAGTTCCAAATGTAAGTTTTGTCCACAGTACCATAGAAAAGAAGAGAAGCTCACCTCCTTTGGATGAAGGGCAATCGACAAAATTCCCGCACACTGGCAAATATTGGCGAGTCGATTGCAAATCAGACTGGGTGGCATATCACAATCCTTGCTGGCGGACCAACTCCTAATTTGAACGGACGAATTATGACCTACTTGTAAGTACACTCTGACTCATACATTTCTTACAATTTACCTGAATATCACAGATCGCACACCGGAAAAACGAAGGATAATAGAACGCTTGAGAAGTTCCTCGGTCCGAAGGAATATGATGATCACCTTCTGCGACCTTTCGAGAGATTCCTACACGAGTCATTCAGTAAGTTTACTGTGGTCTGTTGACGGAAACGTGGACTCATATTATTGATAGCGGAGGAAGATTGCAATTCACGCAGTCTCAAGGACAAGAGCCGCAAGACTGCTGACATGGATCAGGAGGCGGATAAAATGGAGATATCCAGTGAGGACCAGGACCATGAGGATGAAGACGATATGATCATTGACAGTGATGCGGAGGAAGTCGAGAAGCGCATTATGCGCATACCTAACGAATACGAGCGATGCAGGCAGAGGAATGTCGAGGACCTCAAGCGGAGACTTCACAACTTGAAAGAGAAGCTTCTCATCGCCGAAAATTCGGGACCTAAGCAAGTGAAGAATTCTGCATTGAACAAGAAGAAGGTTCCTGATGAACAGGTTGTTAGACGGGAGTCGCAGACGGCCCAGAGGAACAAAGATAAGAAGTAAGTTTTAATCGTTACTGTGACATGTGACGAGATATTTGACAGCTCACTTCTTCACTGGCAGCGCAACGTCCACCCCTGTTGCTTCGGATACTACAACACCCGTGCCCGCGAATCCATCTTCTGATGCTGAGGGAACTCTACAGTCTGCGGACGACGTGACCCGACTCGGATGTCCAACCCCATTTGAACCACAGGATACGATCATCCTTCCTACCAAGGTCTCTGGCGACGCGACTCTCGTTGGAAACCATGATCTGTCCACCAGTCCTCCAGCCGTTGCTGCCGATATCATCCCGAATACTATGGCCACCCTTCACCAACTCCCATCCTCACCTGCGCCTGCCACGGAAATTGCCCAAACAACCCCATCTGTCACAGACGTCGACAGGAAAGGTCTCGCGCCAGTGATCAGTTCCGCGCTCACGCGCCCCAATAGTCCGGAAACTGCGGAAGCTCACTCAAATGCCTCTGTCGACTCCACTACCCCATCCTGTTCTTCCTCACGCATTTCCCCAGGGTCTACAGAAGAAGCCGACGGTGATGTAGCTATGAGAGATGCAACCTTTACCATGTCACCGGGGACGCCGCCTCACGAATGTCAAGATGAAGACTTACCACCGTGGCTAGCTTCAGCAATAGAATACTTGCGCGGAGTTGCGGAGGATGTGGCTTGGCAAGACCTGGTGACGGCGTTTGTTGAGTTCGAAAAATGTGGGCCTCCAAACGGGTGAGTCCCTTCCTATTTTTGATGAGACTTAACTGGCTAACATCTGCAGAACTTGCCTACGAAGTTCCGTCCACCACAGGTCTCGAATTGGATCAAGAGCAAAAAGAAGGATGTCGCACCTCTGGTGAAACCTGGCCCATATGGCAAGAAGTTCATGGAATGGTGGACGACGATGCAGCCAGCCTGGAGGAGGGCAGGAGACTCACTTATTTGTGAGACTCCGAAGGGTGAGAATTGGCAGGCGTTGAGGAAAGGAGGCACAGCTGGCATATACATCGTCGTTATGGCCTTTCGTGGTGGATTAAGGCCCAGCGCGCTGTACATGACATCAACGCCTGGACCACCGTCAGTGATCTCTTATGGGTTATCCAGCAGATGAAAGATGGTTGTTACTAGTAGATCTTGGAGTATAACACTGATGTATATTCCACACGGACACGGGTAAACATAGTTATATGTTTACCTGAGCTGTCTTACACAGTAGTCAAACATATTACATTTCTATTTCCAGTCACGTTTTAGGGGCAACATGTGCCTACTAAAGATGCATGCTCGGAAAGTCGGAATGGAGCGGTCCGAGCATAACAACTATCGGGAGTGTGGAATGAAAAATCGGGCTGATAAGGATTCTAAGGCAGGGGAAAGAATGAAATTTAGCATGGGGAGAGAATGAAATGGTTCAAATGGATATGAAAACGTACCCGGTAAAAAGTGCTGGGAGAGAATGAAATAGATATGAAACCGCACCTGGCAAGGATTGAAATGGGGCCCAGGAATAGAATGAAATGGCAATGAAATCAGACCGGCACGGATTGAGATTTAGCGCAGGGAAAGAATGAAATAGATATGAAACCGCACCTGGCAAGGATTGAAACGGAGCCCAGGGAAAGAATGAAATAGATATGAAACCGCACCTGGCAAGGATTGAAACGGAGCCCAGGGAAAGAATGAAATGGCAATGAAATCACCCCGGCACGGATTGATATTCAGTGCAGGGAAAGAATGAAATAGATATGAAACCGCACCTGGCAAGGATTGAAATGGAGGCCGGGGATAGAATGAAATGGCAATGAAATCACCCCGGCACGGATTGATATTCAGTGCAGGGAAAGAATGAAATAGATATGAAACTGCACCTGGCAAGGATTGAAACAGGGCCCAGGGAAAGAATGAAATGGCAATGAAATCACCCCGGCACGGATTGATATTCAGTGCAGGGAAAGAATGAAATAGATATGAAACCGCACCTGGCAAGGATTGAAACGGAGCCCAGGGAAAGAATGAAATAGATATGAAACCGCACCTGGCAAGGATTGAAACGGGGCCCAGGGAAAGAATGAAATCACCCCGGCACGGATTGAGATTTAGCACAGGGAAAGAATGAAATGGAAATGAAATCAGACCCGGCACAGATTGATATTCAGCGCAGGGAAAGAATGAAATAGATATGAAACCGCACCTGGCAAGGATTGAAACAGGGCCCAGGGAAAGAATGAAATGGCAATGAAATCACCCGGCACGGATTGATATTCAGCGCAGGGAAAGAATGAAATGGATATGAAAACGCACCCGGTAAGGATTGAAAAGGTTGGTTGGGTAGGAATGAAATAGTAATGAAACTATGAAAGGGCTCTCCGGGAAAAAATGAGATATGAAACTGGTTATATTTCATTCCCTTGCCGGGCGATCTCATATCATAATTTTCCCCGGCACTATCCACACGGGTGTGCAGGCAGTTGCCCTATGAAGAATGATAAAAGTGGTAGCTACCCCTCCGACGACTGGGTCGACCGCCTATACGGATTCATGCATATCATCAACCCCGTCAAGCCATCCACCGCATCCGTCAGCATCCTTCACCAGCTCGCCGTCCAAGAAGTCGCACAACCTCCACCAGAGCCCAACGACGCAGACAAAGAGAAGTACCTCAACATCCCGTATGCCGCTCCACGCTCGGAGGCGGCGCACTGGGCAGAAAAGCGCCTCGCACTAGCATACGACTGGCTCAAAACGCTCAAGCGCCCCAAAGGACTCTCCGACCACGGTCTTGCCATGACCATCCGCTACGCTAGTGCGTTCTTCCTCATGAACGGCGCGATCTGGAAGCGAGACCCTCAGGGAGCACACAAGCGAGTGCTCTTCCTCGGACAGCGCACACGGGCCATGGAGGCCGCACACAACGACATCGGACACCGAGGATTCTACGCCATGCATGCCCTCTTATTGGAACGCTATTGGTGGCCCTTCGTTGGCCACGATGTCACCTGGTATGTTCGGACTTGTCACATCTGTCAGCTCCGCCAGACCCGTCAAATCTCCATCCCGCCCGTTGTCGCCACTCCGGCCCCGCTATTCGCTAAGATGTATATGGATACTATGCATCTCCCACGCTCCAGAGGTTTCGCCTACATCGTCCAAGGCCATTGTTCGCTCACCCATTACCCCGAGTACCGCATGCTCTGCAAGGAGACCGCGCAAACCATCGGCGATTGGATTTTCCAGGACATCCTGTGCCGCTGGGGAACCCTCGTCGAAATCGTCTCGGACAACGGCAAGCCATTCGTTGCCGCACTCAGTCACCTCAAGAAGAAATACCATATCAGGCATATCCGGATCAGCGGCTACAACTCCCGCGCTAACGGCATCGCTGAGCGCTCGCACTTCGACGTCCGACAGGCCCTTTTCAAGGCCTCCGACGGCGAGGAACACAAGTGGTCTCAGGTTGCTCAGTCTGTGTTTTGGTCCGAGCGCGTAACCCCGCGGAAGCGCATGGGTTGTTCCCTTATTTTGCGATCACAGGCACTCACCCGCTTTTACCCTTCGACATCGTAGAGGCAAATTACTTGCTTCCCCCGCCAGACTCGCTTCTCTCGACGACCGACCTCATTGCGCTACAAAAACGACAAGAAGACCTCGCCCACCTCCGCGACCGCATACACAAAGTTCGAAACCACGCCGCGCTACGCTTCGAGCGCAACCACGCTGGAGTCATCCGTGACTTCAACTTTCGCAAAGGCGACCTCGTCCTCGTTCGTAACACTGCCATCGAGAAGGCACTCAATAAGAAAATGCGGCTGCGTTACTTTGGACCTATGGTCATTGTATCCCGCAACCGCGGCACCACCTACATCGTTTGTGACCTGGACGGCACGCTTGCGCACACTCCGATAGCGGCCTTCTGTCTCGTCCCGTACTTTGCCCGGGAACATCTCGACCTCCCGGACCTCGAACAACACATAGACGTATCCGCGGCCCGCCTCTGCGAACTCGAAGATACGACCGTTGCGGACCCCAACTACCCCGAGATCGCCGAAGAACCCTCCGTACCCAACGACGACGTCGAACTCGACTTGCCCGAAAGCGATGAGGAGGAGGAGACTTAGAGTCTCTCAGTAGGGAGGAGATCCCCAGTTTGCGGCGAGTTTATACCATGTTTCATAAGTCTCGGACTGCAGATTGTGCTATACTTACCGGACAATGTCCCCGAGTTTCCATTCTCCCATTTGTTTTCTTCTAGGCGAGCTGCCCTCTTCTGCGGACCAGGCGGACAGAGGGCGGCCGGTGTTACTCAGTGATGACACAGACCCGGTCACCTGCAGATCAGCGGTTAGGAGCTCGCGTCAGCGTTGCGCCCGTACCCTTCCAGGCCGGCTTCCTCAGCTCTGAGAGTAGCGCCGCCACCCTTTTGGCTTGTGAGGAAGCAGCGGCAGCTGCGTTGCGCAAAAGGTCCTCCGAAGCGCGGCGTCAGCCCAACCAGTTGCTTTTTTTTTTTACCCCGCGTTGCTTGCGATTACCCCGATCTTTTTCCAATCATCCCGCTCTGTAGTGCTATGAATTTTAAAAAGTTTTTTTTTTTTTCAACTCCAAAAACACCCGCGTGCGAACCAGGAGAAGACTGCCGCCCTCAGCACCTTCAAACACCCCCGACGCCTTTTTCCTTTTTACTCAAATCACCTTTTTTACTTTCACCTTCACAAATCACATATTACTCTCACTCCGCGGCTGAGGACAGCCTTCTTTCAGTAGGGAGGAGCCCTAGACCCAGGCCTAGCACAGATCACACAAGACAAGTCACACAAAAAGAAGAACAAGCACGCTCTATTTGAAACAAATTGAAGACAAACGTAGACTAAGACAAGTCCATTTGGCCTTCAAGGCTGTCCGCACCCTCGTCATCCCCTAACCCGCGTTCCGCAATCTCTTCCTCGCCATCATCCGCATCGCCACCCTCGGGAGTCGAAGCGCGACCCTTACCCTTATCCTCGCCCGAAACTGCGGAATCCAACGACAACTCACTAGAACCGAGGCGCGACCGTACAAAAGGATGTAATTGTCCCAGGCCGTGCGGAGCCGACGTTCCGCATCATCAACGCGACGACCTGTGAGGGCCTCCTGAGAGGCCGCGGACTCCAGGGTGACCTCAGCAGCTTTCCGGGCCGCCACCACAACGAAGCGAGACGACTGGGCAGCGAGACGATCACCGCGCGCAGACGCAATCTCCGCACGCCAATGCTGGAGATCGCGAAGGGACGCGTCCCTTGTCCCGCGAAGAGGGAGCGCCGGTGGCTCATCCGGGAACTTGCGATCGAAGAAGAGGGTGTAGTACCCCGCGAGACTTGGAAGGAGGCGAAGTCGGCGTGATCTTAACACGTGGACGAAGGGCCCGCGACCCAGACCCAGAAGGAGCTAGAAAACCGACAAGTCAGCAAAAGAAGGAAAGGAAAGGAAAGACCACGCACCAGAAACCCCAGAAGCCTCTTTAGGGACAGGACACAGTCCGTCCCGTCATGGATGCAAGTAGTGCACTTGAGATAAGGGGGCTCAGACCCCTTCGGAGGCGAACACTGCTGTTTGCGCCTCTTGCAGTGCGCGCAGGTCTCCCAGCCACCCAGACGAGGATCCATGGGCTGCGCCTCCTCAGAAGACACCGGCCTCTTAGCAAGGCGAGGAGCCACAGACGGCGCAGGGGGCTCCTTGGCAGCAGGTGTCGAGACGACCGCGGTCGCAGCTCGGCGAACCGAAGCTGCAGACCGAGGGACCGCGGGACGAGGCGTCGTAGTAGACGCACGAGGCGCGACAGCACCGGAAGAAGAAGCGGCGGGAGGAGAAGCGATTCATTGACGACGATAGACAGCCCGAGGCAAAGGCCGAGTAGGCCGAGACGCGGACTCAGCCCCGGAGTCGACCGGAGAAGGCGCGAAAACCCAGAACTCGACGAAGGCGTACGCGAGATGGGCGGAACCGTGGACGGCGAAGGTACCGAGGACGCGGAAGATGCAGCCTCAAGCTGGAGGGTCTCAGGACGAGACACCGGCGGAACGAAGTCAGGGAACGATTCCCGAGCGTAACGCCAGGACGAGTCCCCCATGAGCTCCTCGAGGCCCGCGACCATGCTGGGCGCGATCTGGACCCAGTCCGAAGTCACAAAGGGAAGAAGACGACGGTGCGCCGAACTATCGACCTTGCACACAGCGGCATCAGATCCGGGATCAACGTGCAACGGAGCCGCATAGCGTTCGAGTTCATCCTAAGCGAAAAGGTCAGAAGCCAGGCAAGGCAGGAGGCCTCAGCCACGCACCAAATGGTTCCCCCACTCCTCTACCCAATCCCGCGCGGCGTCCTTATCGAAAATGGACTCCAGCGATCTGCCCAGTGCCAGAGCCTTGCGGCGCGCCTGTTCGTATTGCGCCTTTTGGAAGAAAGAGGAAGGAGTCTGCGAGGAGGAAGGAGGTTGCGACATGGCAGGAGGAGACGGTTAGAGGAAAGAAGTGAGGAGGCCTCGAGGCGCCTCCTCCGGTTAAATCCCCCTTCCGCCACAAGACAGCGCCGCGAGAAAAACTTACCGCTTCGGGCTGGACAAAGAAAACGCGGCCCCAACAAGACGCGTCTACACAATAGACCGCAAAGCGAAGAAGCCCTTATCCAAAGACCACGACACACCCGCAAAGACACAGGCGAAGCCACACGGGCCACAGACGGACACGAGGCAAGCGAAGAGGAGTTAGGGAGGCAGACCCGGAGAGCCACGAATCGGACGGATCTAGACATAGAGTTTAGATTAGAGTGTTATCTCGGAGATTCGCGGACGGAGCAGCGGTCCGGCTGACTGAGCACAGTCAGAAGCTCAGTAGGGAGGAGGTGATACGCGGCGTCCGCGGCAGTACGCGGGAATGCGGGCCACTGCGGCCGACGGAGCGATGCGGACCGGATGATAGCGTGATGGAGCGAAGTCAGCGGCCCAGAGAGTCGGGCGGAACTCCGAAGATCATCGGTCCATCGGTCCTAAGGCATGGCCAATCCCAACAAAGCGGAAGCAAAATCCTACCTAACCCAAAAGCGGAGCCTCGGGCGGCTCGGACATCCCGATGCGGACACAAGCAGACCTCCCGTTTCGGTCAAATTGGCCACGTCGACCTAACTACCCGCCTCGGCCGAAGACAGTAAGCGGCCGCCCGGTGTCAAGTCATTCTAGGCGATGCCACCCTCCATTAGGCGATGTCAGAAGGATGGAAACCTATTCAGTGGTGTGAGGCACACTCGGCGGAGTACGCGGCCCGCAGTGGGCCGCGTAGAGAGACTTGTAGGAGCGGTGCGACTTGGAGGAAAAGCAAGAGGTCTGTGCGGCCTCCTAGGACAGTATAAAAGGTGTAGTGTAGGTAGGAGTAGAGCCAAGCAATCAAGCTACCACTTCTCCCTCTTCTCTCTCTCTTTCTCTCTCTTTTACACCGCGCCGCGTTAGGATTAGAGTGCACCGCGTTTCGGCACTTTGCGTACAGTAGGAGCTCCGACGTGCTCCACCAGCGTCAGTCCGGGCCGCAGTAGGCTTGGATTAGGATTAGGTATAGTTGCGGACCGCGGGACCGGCTGATTCCCAGACCTCCGGACTCTCTTGCGCTTCGACCCGCTTCCGCCTCCGCATAGTCCCGCGTAGTTCCGCATATAGCGGCGGGTCAGCGTATCAACGCTTTCCCTAACAAAGTGAAGCAGACACAGTGGGCTGAGGCAGCGTGGTGGGCAGCCTGTGATGATGTTGGAGTGCATTATGGGTGCTCAGTGCATATGATTTGGTTGGTGAGACGTTGGCACTATTGTCACTCCATAGAGCTAAATATTGATATGACATAGATCACAGGTCAGGGGAGCTGGGCACATGGCTTCTTAAAGGACGCAGCTCGCAACAATTTCAAGATATTCAAGTTTAAGGAAGGCTCAACCGAGGAAATCAAAAGCTATAACCAGGAACACCATCTCTTGCTTCTACGCAATGACACCTTTCACCACAAGGTATCCAGTTACCTCATTTTTGAGGAACTGTTCTAACTCAATCTCAGAACTGGGAGGCAGTTACAGGCTTTGGTGAACATCCTGTTGTTGTTGACATCCTCCAAGATGTGGTTTTTGAAGACAGCAAGTCTTATGGTGTTAAGTATAGCCGCTACTTCAACCCTATCTCTGTCAATCTGCTTATGCTCATCTTTATGATGGTAGGTGCTCTGGCAGCCACTGTATTGTGATCACTCACTGATGAGAGTTATTTTAGATCAAGTTTTTAATTAATGAATGGAGTACCAGAGAATGAAAGAAGTCAACCTTTCGCAGCACAACCTACTCGGAGAACTTCAAGACCCATCATCTGTGCATTGAGCAGTGGTGTGACTTGGAGCTGACAGTGACGACAAACATCCAGAAGCGAATGTTCAGAACATTGATGTAAGTTACACCACTTATAATTTCACATGCATGTTGATAGTGTGTATTAGGAAGAAAGCAGAAGCCTTGGAACAGGTGGATGGCAAGAGCAGTGGGGCGACAGACATGACACCGTCAATGAAGGAGCAGGCAAGGGAGGCGCTGGCAGGGCGTACAGGTGAAACAGACAATGAGGACGAGTAGTACTCCTGCTTTGAGTACCTGGCAGATAGGAAATGTACACTATTCATTTGAAATAACTGATGTGCTACCGATATTGAGTGCTATGGGGATTTATTAAGACTATCAGAGTTTACACACAACTACATGCTAACTATGAGCAGTTATGGTAGCTCATTAAGTGATATACATTATAGTGCTTGTATTACAGAGGTCTATGAAATACATTGTGTATCTATTACATCTACATAACTATTAACGTTTCTATCAGCATCTACAGTGGGTAAAAAAACTGTCCCAATGTTTGGCTATTTTGAAAAGAATGACTTGTCACAAATCAAATAAATTATAAAATAATCTGAAAATACTATATGTAATAGTACATCATCTTAGCTTTCAAACAAGCCCTAGATCATGTGATTTGGATTAAAAGTGATGTAATGCTAAGCAAAACAAAACAGCCTATCATTGGGACAGTTTTTTAACCCTTTCTAATTTTTATAAAATTCTATAGTATTTTTTAAATAGAGACACAAATACTTGAGCTAATAGGCTGAAACTTTGCAGAGAGATAATATAACATATAATAAGCCCAAATCAGGTATAAGCAAGCAAAAATAACTACTCCTTCCTTACTTATAGTATCATTAATATTCATTACTTTTATAATACTTATTATACTATTTACCCCTTTTAAAGTGTATTTCAAATCTAACTAATGGCTGAAATAGTTTTGTAATTAGTAATATTTGCTAATATAAATGATAAAGTGTTAATAATGCTGCTAAACTTATTTAAAAGCCTCTTTTTCTTTTATCTATAATATATTTTCAGTGTTTTTAGGTCTTTTTAACAAGACACAGTCATTTAAATAACTTTTTAACTTTTAAAAAGGTAAGAATATAATCTTATTAACTAAATCCCCTACTTATATTACTTATAAGTAGGGTATTATAGGCTTTATTTTCCTTTAAAATTCCTTTCTTTAGTGATATTAATAAATCTTTCAGATAAGATATGAAAATCCAAGCTAAAAATAGCTTTGAGTGTTTTAATTAATTAAATAAGACTTAAGTAGACTTTACAGAGTTAAATGGCAAATATAATAACTCAAAGAGAAGTGATTATAAGTAGCTCATATTGAAAGTTATAATTAAAAGCAAATATAGCTTTATATAAAACATAATATACCTTGTTTTTTAAGGATATAATAGGTCAATTTAATTAAGTGAATTATATACTTTCTATTTTAAAAGCTATAAGCTGTCTAAATGGTTATAAATACTTAATAATGTTAAAAGTATATAATAAAGAAAGGTAAAAGAGGTCTTTAAATAACTTTTAGCAGCATTATTAATACTATACTGCTTATATTAGCAAATATTACTAATTACAAAAACTATTTTAACCATTGGTCAAATTTGAAATACACTTTAAAAGGGGTAAATAGTATAATAAGTATTATAAAAGTAATGAATATTAATGATACTATAAGTAAGGAAGGAGTAGTTATTTTTGCTTGCTTATACCTGATTTGGGCTTATTATATGTTATATTATCTCTCTGCAAAGTTTCAGCCTATTAGCTCAAGTATTTGTGTCTCTATTTAAAAAATACTATAGAATTTTATAAAAATTAGAAAGGGTCAAAAAACTGTCCCAATGATAGGCTGTTTTGTTTTGCTTAGCATTACATCACTTTTAATCCAAATCACATGATCTAGGGCTTGTTTGAAAGCTAAGATGATGTACTATTACATATATTATTTTCAGATTATTTTATAATTTATTTGATTTATAACAAGTCACTCTTTTCAAAATAGCCAAACATTGGGACAGTTTTTTTACCCACTGTATGGAAAGACACCGGTGTTTACTAAACAGGGACTTGTCTCCCAGGCTACACAATTATGTAACATTATGTATTCTACTTGACTAAGTCATTTTTTCCTGATGGATGAAGGAAGGGATGTAGTATGTACGTAAAGGCCAGACCACAACCTGCACTGGCCATGATAGAAAGATCTGGGTGAGCATGGGCTGTCGCTGTTGATCCTGGGCATCGTTGTTGTGCACTTGGAGCTTCGTGAGGAAGCAGTATGTCATGAAGAGCATCCTGTTCAATAGTGGGGCAGTAGCCTATTCATCAGTATTATGGTTGTGGACCCATCAGATCTGATCAGGGAGAGCAGAAGGGACCACCAGACAGCAGCGATCCATTCAGCTTTGAAGAACGGAGGGATAAGGTTTGTCTGTAGCAATCCACCAGACACACCAATGGAGAAAAGATACCCTTGAAGAGCCCATGGAGACATTCCTTATGTGCGATGGTCATCAGCATATGAGAGGTGGTCCAGTATCGGGTCACCGTCTGACTGACCGACACATCAATGGAAAGGAGATGGGCTTTTCAAGTTGTGTGCTCGGACTTGCGTTATGCCTTCTCCAGCTGGCCACTGCGTTAATGCTGATCCTGGCAATGATACGAGCAAGCATTTTTATTTTTACTACAGAGAAAGAGAACATTGTAATCATAAAAGTACATTTATTTGCATCGAACATACAAAATTCAGATGGCTGCTATGATAGTCATTAACTAGTAACGTCACTTTGTTTCCTTTTGCCTTTGTTTACTGATCTGGCTGAGGGGGAAGTACTTGGGCCCGCTGTGGTGGTAGATCGGTTGCTGCTCTGGGGATCTGGTGTCAATGGCTGGATGGCGACGCTAGGTTGACCCCCGGAGTATATGCTAGCGTGCTCTGGGAAGGCCAATGGCACCATCTTCCGCCTGCGAGCCACTCTCGATTTCTTGGCCTCCTTGCCTATATCCGTCAATTCAAATGCATCATGAGGTGTGAGTGAGCGCTCCAAAAGTGTTCGATAGTGTACGAGATCTTCATCTTCAATCTGCTTGTATGTTTCGTCCGAGAGGCCTGCAAGCCAAATATCGAAGGTTGTCAACCCATCAAATTCCTGCCTTTTCTCGGGCCGGTCCCTGAAGACTACGGCAGGCTCAGGAGATGCCAACGCGAACACTATCTGGATAATCGGCTTCGGATCCACTACCTTGACCTTATCCACCTTCCTTCTCTTTGTCATCGACACGGGGTCGGAGTCGACTCCGGGTTCGGGAAGCTTGCGGAACATGGTCGATTTCACAACAGACTCCATGTTGTCAAACAAGCCTTTGTCAAGCTTCGCATTGAAAGCCATATCATTTTTGACTTGGACGATTATGGCCGTTACAGAATCAGGGCCAAGATTCTGTTCCTTGTGACAAACGGGCAAAACGATGTCGATCCCTCGTTGGTTAGTAGCACACAATATCATCGCCCCACGCACAACAAATTTCCAGAGATGGTCGATCGAGATCATCTCCGTTTTCTCGATCTTGATCACGTGGTTAAACCACATGCAATAGTCCTGGAATGTCGCCTGGAATGTCTTTTCGCCGGGGTAATCTATGGGCCAAGAAGTCGGCGCAGATTGGAGGAGGGTGTCATACTTCATCAGCGGAAGTAAGGCTTTCATGAAGTTGTCCACGGACACCCATCTTTCACGACTGCGTTTCCGTGCTGCGTCGTATGCTTGCATGATGAGCAGGACCGCAACCAGTTCTCCACGCCGCCCACGATCGATGCAGTTTAAGTCCAAATGCATTGCCAGATGGCACACTGCCTTCATCCTTGTGGCCCTCATGAGTTCATATGCCGCCTCAGCCAGAAGCGGTTCAGATCCAGAAATTGTGATCATTTTCTCCAGTCCAGCAGTCGCCGCAATGCACAGACGCATATGGCGTTCAACCAGTGTATGGGTTAGGCCACGAGCTTTTTCTTCCATGTTGAACTCCAGGGCGAAACGTGTGGAGAGGCAGGCCAGGGAGCCTGTTTGGCTCAGCGGTTCGTCCAGAAGCGAGCTACACAGCAGCTTCTGCTTCGCATAATCCATAATCTCTGTCCCACATCGATCGTGCCATGCCAGCTTGTCAAAATAAGATCCAAATCTACTCGAGTTGGTACGAAAGCAACTTCTAAAGGGATAACTGGGACTTACAATGGGCGACCAAGATGAGAAATCCAATCATAACCAACCACATCGTGTATTGTGACAGTATCCTTCAATGCTGAGTACGCGATGTCGTCGAAGCTTATTTCCGTAATCGGATCCAGATTGGCTGAAGGATAAGAATAGACATCTGGGGAGAATTTATCGAAGCGTCCACCTGTCGAAAGGAACAGCGAAAATATTTGGAGATGTTGGATTTCTCGTAGAACTCGACACAACTCGGAGAACAGATTCCAGTTTTCTTGGCCCGATGGATTATCAGTGAGGATATCAGCTTCGTCGAAAGCAAGGACGACGAGAGGCTGTCGTGGGCCTTTCATCGAGTCCGAAAGACGGTGTTCATCTATGAAGTGACAGAGATCTTCGCCTGCCTCTTTCACGCAGCCTTTGCCTAGTTCACCCCTATCCACAAACCGGAGAAACGGTCATTCTCACAAAAACAGGGAAGGACAAAATTCACCTTCTCAGCCTCATTAGTTACCTCCGTATAGAAATCATTTCGATACTGATTCGGAGTGTCATATGTTTGATCTTTGGTCATATGCTCACGGAAGGCAGATGCCAACTCCTTTTGGCGATTTGCGAGCAACAACAGATATTTGTGGTGGTCTTCCTCGGACAACTTTTTGACGTCCGCCTCATTGAGACGTAACTTGTGTATCTCTGCAACGCCATTGGTAAGGAATCCGGGGAATAATTGGAGAATACTGTAATCACTTTGTTTCTCCGCGATGGTCTCCAGTCGCTTGCGAGTGGCCGTTAAGAGAGAATATGTGAATCCGTGTAGCATCTTCCGAACACTTCCACTATTGCCTCTCCGAGAAGCAAGCCAATTACGCAGATTCTCATCAGAAGGAGGGAATCCTACGGGGATCGGATTGTAAACGCGTCATACTTATAAAAATAAGCAGGACAGAAAACCTCCTCTCTTTCGACGTAGGCACATAGGCACCGTTATTATATCGGTGCTAAGTTGGTCCACCATCCGAGACTTGCCGGTTCCGGATGAAGTTACAATCGTGGTCAACCTGGCATACGAGGCCCTGTCTTTGGAAATGTAGTCGGCGATAGTGTCAAAAAGTACACGTGCGAGGTCGCCTTTGAATTCACTGTCCCATGCGAGTTTGGTAGCTGTTATCAGAGATCAGTGAGATGTGGAAATGCTTTGAATTCACTGCGCACCATTTTCCCTGTCCTCGGCTCGTTTAGTCTTTCTCTCTGGCTCGGGATTGAGAAACGCCTCTAGAGATAGAACATGATGACCAGTGTGCTCGGTTTCGAAGGGGCGAAAGCAATGTACCGTTTTCAAACAACTCGCTCCATGGCACATGCCCGTTCGCCATACTTCGCAATAAGTTGATAAGTTTTCGCTCATTGGTCTCAGACTCGACATAAGTTTTGAATTCGTCCCTGTTTTTAACGCGTTCCTTTAGGTTTTGACCCCTATTATCCCGGATGACGTCGTCAACGGTGTTCCATGCGAAACTGAGGTTGCTCCTAATCCAATTGTCGTCACGTCCAGGTTGAAAGATAAGCTTGAGAACTTTAAAAGGAGCTTCAATAGCCTTGTCTAACTTCGCTGGCGTGGATAGACGTGTAGATGTATCTTTAGAGGACATGATTTGCTGCGATGTGGCGAGAGACAAAATCGACGGAGAAATGATGAGTGACCGCCACACTTTCACGAGTAAAGGAGTAAAGGTACAGTACCCCACTTCCCATCCACTTCCCATCATGTCAATTATTGCCTCTGAGATAAATAAGCCAGCAATAGATAACCAACATTCACTGGCGTATCAATCCAATATGACAGATCAAACGTCGTCACTCTGGCCACCCCCGCTCTAGTATCTTCAACAAAGTGCGAGCCTGGACATCCAACGCTGCACGAAACTCCGCAAGCCGGGCTGTGGGAACATCGTGCGACCGCGCAAGTTGGCCCTTGCGTGGATGGTTCTCGTGGATATGCTCGCCGCTCTGATGTGCCAATAACTCCTGATATACTA
Organism: Russula griseocarnosa; assembly: GCA_022884055.1. Taxonomy (NCBI): domain Eukaryota; kingdom Fungi; phylum Basidiomycota; class Agaricomycetes; order Russulales; family Russulaceae; genus Russula; species Russula griseocarnosa. The sequence continues at coordinate 313,314 of JAGKRU010000036.1, forward strand.
AAGGGTTTTTCCCTCGAAAGATGTAATCGACGTGTGTTATTTCAGCCCCACAAACAGTCATCCCTCCGCACTTTTCTATATGTTCAACTCGCCCTCTGTGTTGGCGACTCTCGCCCCCTTTCATTCATCTCAACCCATTCATACATTTTCCAGAGCGCCGCTTTCGTCATGATGCAAACAACGAAAGTGTCCCTGTAATTCATCCGTGTTGTTCCCATGTTGTGTTATCTGATCCCCTTCTTCCTTTCATCTAGATCCACTTGATGATTATGCATAAGTAATACTGATAATATATGATGGGTATGTCCCAGAATGAGCAAAAGTGCGATCTGATGATATCAATGTACGCTATCATATGGCTAGAGCCGCCCCCACCTCATCTCTGTCCTTGTTCTCCAATTGCACGTTGCACTGACCCACCACCACATGTATCCGCCCCGCTGCCCTCTTCTTGCGAACGTGTGCGCACCAGCGAGAGAGAAATTCCCACGTTCACGTTCTTGAAAATGCCCAGATGACACCTTCGAACGTCCCAAACACGGCCATATTGACAGGTACGGCTCGTACGAGTGTGGGCACCAGACCGCGCCAAAAAACACGTCCGCCAGACTCTGCATACATCTTGTGCACCATACGCCACGATGAGCCCGGGCGGCCAGTGTCATTCTTGTCCGTGTCCGCACCCATTCCCATACCTGTGCCCGTGCCCATGATCATGCCAGCTTGCAAACGTGTTTTGAGAACATCAAAAGGGAACGTCGCGATCCAACCGATTATACCTGCTGCCGCACCCGCGACGAGTGGTGGTGCCCAAGGGAGAGGGCTGTGTGAAAGCGTATCCGTGTCCGTGTCTGACACAATTGAGTCTGGGGGGTAATGTGGGTGGGCTGGGGCTGGGTATACAGGCGTAGGCGTAGGCGCGAAGAGGCGTAGCGTGCCTTCGTACTGTTGAAAGTGTTTTATTGGCATGGGGCTCTTTTAGGTGCTTAGAAAGAGGTGTGTGTGTGTGTGTGGGGGGGGGGGGGGGGGGGGGGGGGATAGCGTAGGGTGTACGCACCCCGTAGAAGTATAATCCGTATCCGCCAACGTCTCGCCAGATGGTCGCGGAGAGCCCGCGGTAGAGTGCGCGGATGCCGCCTGTGCGGTAGATATGTAGTGCAACGGCTCGTGCAGATGCGGATGCAGACGCAGACGTGGACGTGGGGGATGTGTTGTGCTTCCCACCTGTTTCGTGGGTGGCGTGAAGGAGTTGTTGATGCTTTTGCTGCTGTATCTTGATGTGTTCGATCGGCGTCGTGAGTAGTCTATTAGGGGGAAATCATTCGTTTTCCTTCTTTTCAGTCGGGACGAGGATGGAAAAAAAAAGGGATGCACGTACGTAGAGGCCAGACCACAACCTGCACCGGCTAGAAAGATCTGGGCGAGCGTGGGCTGTTGTTGTTGATCCTGGGAATCGTTGTTGTGCACTTGGAGCTTCATGAGGAAGCGGTATGTCGCGAAGAGCATCCCGTTCAAGAGCGGGGCAGTAGCCTGTTCTTCGGTGTTGCGGTTGCGGGCCATCAGATCAGATCAGGAGGGCGGAAGGACACAGACAGCAGCGATCCATTCAGCTTTGAAGAACGGAGGGGTAAACTTTGTCTGTGGCAATCCGCCAGACGCACCAATGGAGAAGAGATACCCTTGAAGAGCCCATGGAGACGTTCCTCGCGTGTGATGGTCACCAGCGCATGAAAGGTGGACTGGTAGCTAGTGTTTGGCGATGGATTCTGGAACCTGTATTTCACTTTTTGTGATTTAGTATAGAAATATACTAAATTACCAGGCTGGCCACCACTAGCACCGCCTGCTGTGTCGTGCCTCACTCACCGGTATCGAAAGGAAATCCGACGACTAGACCTGAGATGCCTGCGGCGGTACCAGCGAGAAAGTCGAGAGTTGGGTCAAGCTTGTCTAAAACAATATTATAGTCAACTTGTAACAAACAGGTGGACTGGATCTGTTACCGTTGCCTGGCGAGGCCGACTTGGACATCAAGTCGGTGGAGCAGAAGGAAGCTGTTCAGTTGGTCCGGACCGTGACGGACCGTCGTCGCTGACCCATCACGGCGGGCAGGAGTGGGTGAGGAGAGTCCACTTATGGTCGACTAAGGGATTAAATGATGTCCAATAAGTTAATGACTTATGAATTTTAAATACAAATAGTCTACTTATTGACAAATTGAATGAGAAAGACATAAGTAGACTGTTTTAATTTAAAATCTGCACCTGTCGACTTATTGGACACTATTTGATCCTTAGTTGACCATAAGTGGCTCCGCTTATCCTCTCCTGCCGTCGTGCATACCGGAAAGGAAAGAATACGTTGGAGGAGATGAAGGGTAGCCTAGCTAGATTGGGTTTTTCACTCTCGATATGCAGAGAACAATGCCACGGAGATGCGAGAGCTAGAGGCCTTCTAAAGTGACATCGAGTTTGATCATCTCAACCGTATTCGATTGACAGGAAAGGATGAACACTGCATGGATGGCCGCTTTCAAAGTTTCCCTGGCGAGTCACCACATTCCCAAGTTCAGGTTCTTCGTGTTTATATAAGGTGGATCACTGGATAGTCTCTCACATCGTTACATACAAATACTCTGGCTACTAGACCCACTTCTACCCTCTGTCCCCCACAATCACCTCTTCACAAACGCAGCCCGGCCACCGAAAGGAGCGCTACTATGAGGGGTTCGAAAGAGTCCGCGCTTTGACCTTGTAAAGACCGAATCGCGAATCCGAGTCTGTTGCCAGACGATGCGTTACACGCGTACGGCTTGCAATTGCCTCGTCCTCGTCCTGGTCTCGGTTCGGGTTCCTCGCCCGGCAAACGCCGGTCCGTGATATTCTACCAGACTCAGGCTTATGCCGCCGTCTCGTGAGTTATATTTGCATTCTATACTTCTCTAACAGAGGCTTATTTTTACACGATAGAACACCAGGTTGAAATGTTGAACGCGTCATTATCGGCTTTGACGTAATGCCTCGTTGGCTGCAACCACAAGGTGCCACGGCCGTGATTACCGCCCGAGGGCCATATAGTGGGCTATTTATGCGACATCTATTCTTACGATACTTCCTCCATGCTTCCAATGATCTCTCTATATAGTCGCCTCAACCCCAGTTGGAATGAAGCCTCGCTGGCAATACACTCAGGTCAAGACCCAGGTTAACTGTTAATCACTGGCCAATCATGCGCATCATTCGCTGACAGTAAAGCCTAGGAATAGAACCCAAAAATGTTTTGCAAACAAACGTCATGGCAGCTATCCGGGCTAATTCATTTATATGCGCTGAGATTCCCTCTCTTGAAAGATGGTGCAGTCCGCCGCAATTTCTACCTCCTCTAGTGACCAGCGGAATCCTGGGTGGTTGTTCCTATGGTATCCGCCATTCTTTCTCTGCTCGCAATCTTCGGATTTGCACGTGCATTAGTTGTCAACAAGCGGCAGGACACAACGATCCTATCATCAGAGGAAATCGAGGCATTCAAACCATACACACTCTATGCTGCGACAGCCTACTGTAACCCCTCACAGACTTTGTCCTGGTCGTGCGGAGGTCTGTGCTTTGGTCGTTCTATGCCGCTCTCGAGACATCGGTGTTGACCTTCGTGCCCACCCAGATAATTGCGCGGGTAACCCCTCCTTTCAACCTTACGCTTCTGGCGGTGACGGGTCGGATGTCCAGTTCTGTTCGTGACTTTTACGTTTCTTAATTATTATCTGCAACCCTAAGGCTAACAGGGCCGCGGAATAGGGTACGTCGGGTGGGATCCGACCTTGAGCTCTGTCATCATCGCCCATCAGGGTACGAATCCAAACAAACTGTGAGTAAGGGTCATCATCGCTCCTAACTTAAACGAACGTCGACCGCTTGACTAACTCCTCTCTCAGTCTCGCAGATCTGACGGACGGCGACTTGATCCTCGGTTCTTTGGACTCGACGCTCTTTCCTGGCCTATCGTCCTCCATTCATGTGCACCAGGGATTCGCGAATGAACATGCAAAGACGGCCCAGACGATTCTCGCGGCAGTGCTCACCCTCCTCAGCCAGCACAGTGCATCATCCGTCGTCATCACGGGCCATTCCCTTGGCGCAGCCCTCGCGCTGCTTGACTCAGTCTACCTCCCGCTGCATGTGCCAGCAGGCACACACGTGAGCGCATTCACCTACGGTATGCCGCGGGTAGGGAACGCCGCTTTCGCGAATTACGTCGATGCAACGCACAACGGCAACCTGACGCACATCAACAACAAGGAGGACCCGGTCCCGATCGTGCCCGGCAGGTCTCTCGGCTACGTGCATCCCTCTGGCGAGGTGCACATCCAGGACTCAGGGTCGTGGGTCACGTGTTCAGGCCAGGATAACCCTTCGGATCTTTGCATCGTCGGAGACGTGCCCACTTTGTTTGAGAGCAATCTTTCGGACCATGATGGCCCGTATGATGACGGTATTGTTATGGCGTCGTGTTGACCGGTTGATGTGGCGGAAGAAGAGATCAAGGACTACTTGCACTAGAGCATGCCCTGCGGCATTCTATTCAGTGTCATCTTCTACGAAAGACTAACATTTCTCTTTGATACCTTTTCCCGATATCCTACAGACTTTGTCTCCTACCTACAGCTGAGTCTACACGTATGTAAAAAGCTTGTTTCTCTCTATTTGATAACATTCCACCCCGGTTGTTCCCCTCGCTCACCGGTATCACCATATCGAAAGGAAATCCGACGACTAGACCTGAGATGGTTGCGGCGATGCCAGCGAGAAAATCGAGACTTATGTCAAGTTCATCTTATTATAAAACAACATTATGGTCAACGTGTAACAGGAATGTTACCGTTGCTTTGCGAGGCCGACTTGGACATCAAGTCGGTAAATTTTTTCAATTGACCCGGATCATGATTGTCCGTCGTCGTCGCTTACGGCTACTGCCTACAAGACCCATCACCTCATCACAAACACCTCACGCCAACGAAAGTGCGGTATCGGCTGCAGCACCCACAGCACAGCTAGATTCACGAACGTGGTGATCAGTCTGCATCCCCCAGAGCCACTCCCACACAAACGCGGTCACTGGCAAAGAAAATACTAAAGCGGGATATTGAGAGAGCGATCCGTGCTCTTAAAGGGTATGTAAAACCACCGGATGACGGCCAAGTGATACGGAAATATCCGGAGAACATTTGGAGTTGGCTCTCAAGGAGTTCCGGAATTGAAGGGACGTTTGGCGGACGAAGGAGAGGTTGATGTTAATGCCAAGCGTAAAGGAGAACAACAACTTATTGAGCTGCTGAAAATTATGGCAAACGACGAGGCTCCCTGGGAGCAGTTATTCGACCGCAGTACGTTTGACATAAGCCATCTGATCGTTTTCTGCGTCCAGAGATCTTTTTTCAAGGCAATGCCAGGCCCAAGGCGACAATACTGCACCGGGAGATCAAAGCTGCAGAGCAGGATAGGATGACTGGCGCGCAGTGATATCATTATCAATGCCCTCGACACTGTTGACTATCTCTGATCTCAGCTCCCGAACGCGCATGGGATCTCAAGATCTCAAGTTTCAAGACAATGCTAATATCGTACTCCGCAAGGCTATCCCAGATTTTCTTAGAAAGGACAAAACTCCATATGAAAGACTCACGAACACCATAAATTCATCTGGAACTAGAAAGCCCCGAATGGTGGATGATGTGGATCAACTCGGGAGGGAAATCATAACGGTGCGCATGTCTCCGTCAAGCGAGATCTACAGGTTTTGCGATCAGCTCATTCTTTATGACGTATATGTAATCTGTCCTCAATAGGGTACCATCTGCTGATGATGCTCCTAGTTATAATGTGTAATGTGTAATGTGCCACAGACCCCTTTACAGTAGATGGTGGTTTCAGTGGTCCCAGAAATGAGGATAACGAACGGAAATTTTCGCAGGTGTGGTACAGATCCAACTGGGAATAAACCAAGACCGAGCAACGCCGTTTTATCTTTCGGACTGAAGCGACAGACGTTTCAGTGCCGGGAAAGGCTCTTGCATTGCTGGCAAGCATTGTTCCAATAGCCAATAGTGAACTTGAAACGTTCCAGCTAGAGGTTGATGAGATCATTCCTCGTCAGACTTTGAGTAGCCGTATTGCTCTATGACGATTGGCAAGGGTGGCCGACATCCAGTGTCTTCCTCACCGGTGTTCTGGAACTGCGGACAAGTCGAAGATTCAGGCAACATGGTGACTGAAAACAATTTCCCACCATTTCGGCACACGTGAACCGGCGCACTCCAGTCGTGTATCCATTCGGTTTTATTCACAAAAGAAATCAAATATTTCTCGAATGGTGTCATCGGGGAACATGTCGATCATCGCCACCTGGCCTACGGTATATCGCACCATTCAACGGTTCGCAGGCTGTAATACGGCAAGTACACATATTTGCCTTCCCGGTTCCACGATGTGTGTGCTTTTTTCTGTAAATGAACTTTCAAAATGTCCACCTATCAGATCCGATGGCCTAGAGTGGTAAGGAAATAGTGGTGGAGCGAGAGCGGGGAATGGGTTACGTGGTGGGAAGACTGGATGAAGATAGAGACACCCGAGCATGCCATTTGGAATTACATTGGATATTAGGATAATTCGATGAGTGAATATTTTCGGCCTTGCGTTGCGGCAGTCCTGCTGTCCCTGTGTGCGCAGTGCGCAGTACGCAGTTCGCGTACAGCAGCGCGCTTTTTTTTTTTTTTTTTTTTTTTTTTTTTTTTTTTTTTTTTTTTTTTTTTTTTTTTTTTTTTTTTTTTTTTTGTTGTGCGCAGTGGCAGTCGCGTTGCTACAGCAGCGCTCTCTATGTTGGACACTGTACTTGTGATAGCCACAATTTTTTGATTGATTGATTGTATGTCCCTTGTCAGTTGTCATGTCACATAATTCTGCGCCCATACAGTAGTCCCCAGTGGCATGACTCGGTGGGTTCATCAAAAGGAGTGCTGCCATGAAAGAGTCCGTGCTACTGTATGACCTTGTGAGGACGGAACGTACCGAACTCCGAGTTCGTTGTCACTTGCTGCATTTTTCCTGGCCCGGCAAACGCCGGAACATTCTTCCCGTCCTAAACCGGCACTCTCATGTTGCCATCCATTCTATGCTTCTTTGACAGAGACAGAACTCTAGGTCGAATGCGTCATTATCGGCTTTAATCCCTGGTTGGCTGCAACAACATGGTGCCACCATAATTGCCTTGCCCCAAGGGTATACAGTATATGCGACATCTATTCTTACGGTATCTCTATATAGCGGAGGCGGAATGAAGCCTCAATGGCAATATACCTAGGTTGACCGTTAATCATCACAGGCCAACCATGCGCATCATTTGCCGACAGTAGAGTCCAAGAAGAGAGCCCAAGGATGCTGTGCAAATAAACGCCGTGACAGGTATCCGTTCACTTATATACGCAGCGATTCCTACTCTTGAAAGATGGTGCAGTCCGCCGCAGTTTCTACGTCTTCTAGCGGAATCCTGAGTGGTTGCTTCTATGCTATCCTTCATTCTTTCTCTGCTCGCAATCTTCGGATTTGCAAGTGCATCAGGTGTCATAAGGCGGCAGGCCACAACGAGCCTATCATCAGAGGAAATCGAGGCATTCAAACCATACACACTCTATGCTGCAACAGCCTACTGTAACCCCTCACAGACTTTGTCCTGGTCGTGCGGAGGTCTGTACTTGGGTCGTTATATGCTACTCTCGAGACATCGGTGTTGACCTTCATGATCACCCAGTTAAGTGCACGGGTAATCCCTCCCTTCAACCTTACGCCTCTGGTGGTGACGGGTCGGGTGTCCAGTTCTGTTCGTGACTTTTAGATTATTTTTTGCGACCATAAGGCTAACAGGGATAGGGTACGTCGGGTGGGATCCGACCTTGAGCTCTGTCATCATCGCCCATCAGGGTACGAATACAAAGGAACTGTGAGTGCGGAACGATTACATCACCTCTAACTTAGACGAACGCCGAATGGCCTGATCGACTCCTCTCTGTCTCGCAGGTCTGACAGATGGCGACTTGATCCTCAGTCCTTTGAACTCAACGCTCTTCCCCGGCCTATCGTCCTCGATCCTGGTACACAAGGGATTCGCGAATGAACAGGCAAAGACGGCCCAGACGATACTCGCGGCAGTGCTCACCCTCCTCAGCCAGCACAGTGCATCATCCGTCGTCGTCACGGGTCACTCCCTCGGTGCAGCCCTCGCGCTGCTTGACTCAGTCTACCTCCCGCTGCATGTGCCAGCAGGCACACGCGTAAGCGCAATCACCTACGGTATGCCGCGGGTAGGCAGCGCCGCTTTCGCGAATTACGTCGATGCAACGCACAACGGCAACCTGACGCACATCAACAACAAGGAGGACCCGGTCCCGATCGTGCCCGGCAAGTTTCTCCGCTATGTGCATCCTTCTGGCGAGGTGCACATCCAGGACTCGGGCTCGTGGGTCGCATACTCAGGCCAGGATAACCCTTCGGATCTTTGCATCGTCGGTGCCCACCTTGTTTGAGAGCAATCTTTCGGACCGATGGCCCGTATGATGACGGTTTTGTTATGGCGTCGTGTTGACTGGTTGACGGGACGGAATATATCAAGAAGAACTTACTCGTATTAGAACATGCCCAGTGGCATTCCTTCCCCTTTATTTCCACTGTAATTTTTCAGCATTATCTTCTACGAAGGGCTAACATTCTTAAATCCTGCCCGTCGTGCAACTCATGTTAGTATACGATACGATACAAGCATGCGTTTTATGGAATTCAGTATATAAAAACACAACAGAGAATGAGGACAAGGTAATCATAAAAGTAGATTCGTTTGCATTGAACGTACAAAATCCAGATGGCTGCTATTTATGATCTGAGTTTGCCGAGTAGGTCCTCTCCTCTCTCTCCTGTCCCTGTCCCTGAGCTTACTGTAGTCCCATCGAAATCCATGTGAAGAAGTATTCAAAGCATCCATAGACTGTCCAAACCGACACGACTACGACTGCGACAAATGTCTCGATTTCTTCCAGGTCTACCGTCTACTGTGATTGCCAAGAAAACATGCGGTTCGTCGAGCCGTGTCCCTTCCCATACCCATTGCTCCCAATCACGCACGTTAACCCCATCCCGAGATGGAACAACGCGCTGGGAAGTATTAGATGTTTAGATAACGTGCGACTCCCCTTAGATAAGTATTTTTGATGAGAGCCCGAGGGTCCGAGTCTCGGCCAGCTGGTGACACACTGACGTCTGATAGACGCATGATCTGAGATTGGCAGGTGGAACGAATTAGGATTTTATGTACTGTATTACTTATCGATGTTTTTATACCCACTTCTCGCTAGATTCTCTGGCATGGCAGAGTGCATCTTGTGCCATGTGTCGGCCTACTGTACCTACCAAATTTCATGATACAGTATAGTATCAGACAGTATTATGTCAATCAGGTGACGCGACGAGAGATCTCGATCTGTGCCTGAACACGGTTAAGCGACGCGCGCAAAACAAGTCGATCAACTGCACTTTTCCCTCTTCCCACTATGAACGTAGCTGACCTCCTTCAAAATTCTCCCTCTGAAGAGCTCGCAAAGCGTAGACAGCAGCAACAGCAGCAGCAGCAACAACAACAACAAGTGCAACAACAGGCGCAACAACAACAGTCACTTCATAATCATCAACCACCACCACCACCGCAACACCAACAACAACATCATCCTCATCATCTACCTTCTCCCCACGGTGACCGTCCAGAGCACCGTTTCCCGACTCAGCCGCCTCCTCACCATCGGCCGTCCCATCCGCCGCACCACAGCCCACAAGAGTTTGACCGTCGTGAGCCATATCCGGACTATCCCCCGCACCCACAGGCGCAGCAGCATTCCCCTCACCTCGGCCCGGGACCCACGTCCAACTTTCTTCCTCCTCGTGGTCCACACGCGCCCTCGTCCGTGTACCTACCTCCTCCTCCGCCACCCCAGCCTGCTGTGCCACACGGTCATTCTCACCAACACCGACACGAGTACACACCACCCATCTCACATGCCAAGCCACACGGACAACACGTTCCTTCTGCGCACCACGCACCGCCCTTTTCGGGTTCCCCGCCGCCTTCCGTGCTTCACGAGCCCTCCCCAATGTACACGGGCCTACCTGCCTCGCATTACCCGTACCAACCGCCACCGGGCCCATCGCTACCACCAGCCTCTAGCGCGCCCGGCGGTCCTCCTATCCCAGCCCCTGCCGTTGGGGGTCCCCCCGCACCCCAACGCTGGGTCTCGCGGGCAGACGTCCCCGCAGCGCCGGTGATGTCAAGCCTGCAGCCGCCGCCTGACAGGGAAAGAGAGCGTGATCGTGGGAATAACATACCTCATGGCCGCATGATGTCTGTATCTGGCACTGGCTCATCCTCTGCCACTCCTGCTCCTTTGTCTGGGCCTGCTCTTGCCCCCGGGACGGTAAACAGGGACCGTGAACGTGAGCGAGATCGAGACAGGGACAGGGACAGAGAGAGAGAAAGAGAACGGGACAGAGAGGCTCGCACACCTATGGCCATCCCGCCAGGTTCTCTTCTCGAGGACGAGCGTGAACGTGATCGTTTGGAAGGCAAGGTCCATCATCGTGACCGCGACCGCGAACGTGACCGTGGAAGACCTCGCCCACATCATCCTCCATTCCCGGCCCCTCCGCCCCAGCCTCAGCCAGGACGTGAAGCACGTCCACGCCTACCTGTAACTGGTGGGGCCCCACCACAAGGTGGGCGGCCTCCGATGGAATTGGACCATGAGCGCGAGCGGGATATCAATTACGAGAGGATGCGACAACGCGAGAGGGACAGAGATAGGGATCGTGAACGAGAGCGGGAGAGGGAAAGGGAGAGGGAAAGAGAAAGAGATCCACGAGAGAAGGAAGCCCATCAACGCGATGGGTTGGGTTATATCCACCCAATCGTTCCTGCACCTGTACCACGCAAGCCCGATGACGGGTCCTCGCATGTGGGCTACCCTTATACTCAGGTAAGTGTATCCGCAGTTTTGGGACAGTTGACAATGCAGTTGAGCTTAAAATATCTCTAGGTATCAGGACCATCGCATCCTGATCCAGATGCACACCATCCGCATGCACCACCACCGTATGACCACACGCATGTCAATCCGTACCCCCATTCCCATCCTCACCCGCACCAGCATCAACACTTGCAGGGCCATCACCCTCCTCATCCTCCTCCGGACGTAAGAGCACCGCCTCCACAACCTACTCAAAGCTCAGGAGTGAGCCCACATCCGCATGCCCACAGTCATGGGCACACCCACTCGCGACCCCACAGCCATACTCACCAACACCAACACCAGCACCAGCATCCCCATCCCCATCAGCATCAGCATCCCCATCAGCACCAGCACCAGCACCAACACCAACACCAACACCAGCATCAACACCAACATCAGCACGTACATACACGCTCACATTTCCCGACGGCTGGTGCACATCACTCGCACGCGTTAGCGATGCATCACTCGCGCGCACGCCCAGTAGCGCCACCCGTACACCTGGGTGCCTTCGTGCACCCGTTCGGCCCACTTCCGCTCCCACGCAATCGTACAGTCGCGCGCGCAACGCTCTACATCCCCGCTCTTGCATTGCCCCGTGTACGACCCTTGCACCCACGCGTGTGGGGAAACGGACCATACACAGATGACTCTGACATCATCTCAGCCGCGGTTCATGCTGGTCGCGTGCGATGGAGCGAGGTGTCGGAGGCAAGAAGGCGTGGACGGGATGCGAGAGTCGAGGTGCAGGTGGTACCTGCGGCTGAGAGGTACGTTGGGGGTATGGGCACCGCGCCTGAACCGGGGTCCGGTGGCGACCCTGATGATGATGGGCGGGGGTTCTCCAGTGCAGGATGGGGCAACGGGCACGAAGGTGCGGGAATTGAGATTCTTGATGTGGCGTTTGTGAAGGTGAGTCACGCAAATTTCTTTTTATCGCGCTATGTGTGTTGTTTGAGGAAGGTTGACACATTTTTGGTGGTTTGCGTAGGGGGGCACGGCTCATCGGGCACCTGGACTCGGACGACAGAATCGCAAGCAGCGCCTTGGCGAGTATGCTGCGGAGCGCGGTGCGGTGTTGGGATTTGCTGCGAGTGCTGCTGCATCTGGCGCGGTTGGTGGGAGAACGAAACGCGCACGTGGAGTTGGAGTTGGTGGGTCGGGTGTGCCAGACTCGGATGAGACGGACGAAGATGGGATGGAGAGCGAGGAGATCGAAGAGGAAGACGATGAAGATATGGATGTTGACGCGCTCGCGGCGCGCGTCACGATCGTGTTTGAGGGTGGCCGAGGGGGTGCGCTTCCTGGGTACGTCTCCCTTCTTTCCAATTTGTCCTGCTCTGACTTGATAAATTGCGTATCGGGGAATGCAGATTCAAATATGAGCCTGATGCACTTCGCGAGGCCGTGTTAAACCCACGGCAGCTGTTGTTGCCTTCCCCTACTGCCTCTGCATCCCCACGGATGCGCAAGCGCCAACGTGTTGATGACGAGGGTGGCGAAGACGCGGTGGATATGGAAGCGGAGGACCCCACCACCGGCACTAACGGCAATGAATCACTACTGCCATTGCGGCGCGGCGTCGAGCTCGAAACAACCGTCGAGCGGTTCCTGTTGCGTATGTATTACGCAGAAGCAGAAGTCAGTGCAGTAGAGAACAATGGCAACGCGCCGGCCAGCGAGGATGTAATCGATGGAGGTGCCGACAAGCCGCTGTTACAGGGAGGAGAAGAAAGCGATCGACGGCGGTGGGAGATCTGGCTACTTGGGACACTCGACGGGGATGAGGGTGACCGGCCACCACCACTTCCCTTGTCTGCGCCGGTAGAGGCAGATAAGACCAAGGTGGGTGACGGTGGCACGGTTCTGTTGCAGCGTGGGTTGCGTGCGGAAAATTTGGAATTTGTGGAGGGGGAAGTGCGCATATTGCAGGATGCGCCTGTGCCTGTGGGTGGTGATTCGGAGACGAGTAGCAGCGGAGCGAGGGAAGGTTGGGCCATTGAAGTACGGCGATGGCGCTGGGCACGGTCATAATTGCAATTTGAATCTTGACGCGGTCACGTGATGTGTGTGTGAGTTTGTGAGGCGTGCGTTTGACTCGGACGTTGACTTGCATGGCGGCGACTCGGGAAACTAAGAACTCGGTCCATTGGGCACCGTCCCCGATTTCATCGTCTCTCTCGGACTCTTTGTCTCAGTCGTCGTCGTCTTCGTCGTCGTTTAATTCGTCATCATCAACGATCCAGTATATCAATTCACAACTTATATCGCATGGCTTTGCTGTACCGCCTGGACTTTCACTCGACGGACTCTCAGCGGCAGATGCAGAGAACGTCACAAAGTGCTTGCTCTCCATGCTTGGCCAAAGAGTTGTGAGTATGATGGTTCTTACCCTGGGTGGTTGCTAAGCGGGTTCTGGTGTTTGCCCTACTCTTTCTTCACAGGAGGACATGACGCGCGCCGAGGAAATGACGACTAAGCTCCGCACACTCTCGTATGATCATGAACGTCTGCGAACCATGCATGGTGCCGCAACGGAGACGGCAGAAAACGCAGAGCGCGATGCGGCGGCAGCTCGTGCCAAACTAACGTAAGTCTGCATCGCTCGCTCCCCACCTTTGGTTATGCATCACCAGTGAATGTTAAATAAATAAAACAGGATTGCGAACCGCGCGCAGACGCAGGCGGAAACTACGCATAAACAGACGATGGGCGACTTGCAGCGGTCAAGGACTGCACTGCAGGCTTTGCGTGCGACGCACGTCGCTGAGATTAAGAAGCGCGAGAAGGAGATCGAGGCCATGCGTGAGCGGTGGTCTAAGCTTGCCGATGCTCAACTTCGGATTTCGAGTCTTCCGAGCGGGATCATATTTTCGGGATCGCCGGCGAATGCGTCTGTGCTTGTGGAAGGAAACGTGAGTGCGGGTGGTGGAAGTAAGAAGGGAGTTGGAGTCGTGGAGGGTGTGCTTGAGGAGGCTGAGAAGGCTCGTGCGGTGCTTAGGGAGGAGAATATGGAGTTGAAGGGTCTTGTTGTTGATGCCGCCAATGCCGTGCGCAAGATTTTGCACAAGGCTGTTAGTTCCGACCCAGACAATCTGGAACTTGTACGTTTCCTCCTGTTTTTCTCTCACTTCTTTTTCCCCGGTGGACTGATAATTGATGCCATGAGCGTAGCCTCCTCCTTTATCCACGACAGACCTTTTCCCGCTTGGTGCTCGTGATGCCGCGTTTGAACGGCTTAGCGCATTGCTCACTTCGCTTCGGGATGCACTCACGACACTCAGGGCTTCTGACGCTTCTCCTGATACCGCTGGTGCCTCGGAGTCAGAACCCAAGAAGCCTCATATATCGTTGGTTGATTTGGCCAAGAAGGCCGCAGAGTCGGATGCAAAGGCGCATAAATGGGAGGTCGAGGAATTACGGAACACGATAGCTGGACTACAGGACGAACTGAGTGGGTTTTCGTTTCTTTTTCCAGACTGAAGGGATCTTGATGGCGATTCTATGCGTAGAGAAAGTGAAGGCTGAGAAGAAGCTGGCACCTACAAGTCGTTTGCAGGACATTCCTGCCGCACAGGAGAAGCTGGCCTCTTACCTTCCTCCAACTGATGAAGTGACATCGGAACCTCAACACGAAATGGAAGTGATTAATCCCGAACTGCCAGTGAACGTACGTCATTCTCTCTAGTCTTCATGTGCATTCTCACCATTAGCTACCTTTCGTAGACGAAGCAAGGAGAAGACCATCGTAAGCAGCACATCTCAAAGAAGCGGGAGTTGCTCTTCCCCGCTCAGCCAGAAAGATGTGCCCTTCCGACAGCGTCAGTGGCGTCGGAACCTGGTCCATCTCGTGTCTCTCCCCGGAAGACCCGCTCCAAGTCCAAAGTGAAAGTGAAAACGAAACCGTTGAATAAATCTCCCCTGAAAACCGCAAGGACCTCCAGGGCCTCCCCCGCATCTACGAAGAAACGCTCCGGCCCCCGTCCTAGACGCTTGGCGACGAACAAGCGCGTCGAGGCATCCTTTGAGACAGAAGTCATACCTTCGACTGTGCCCGCATCGCTCTTGCCGACGTCCTTCGTCCTCCCGCCTCCCTCACCGGAATCCCGTCTCCCACCAGCACCACAACCACCAGTATCATCAACACATCCTACCTCGTTCCTCACTTCATTACCATCTGTGCCACCGCTCTACCTCCCATCAACGACACCTCCGTTCTCTCCACCACTACAACAATCGACCCCGTGGCCACCCTATATATCCGCCACCACCGCCACAGAATCGCTAAAAATCACCGTTCCCTGTGTGCCCCCAATACCAACAGCAGCAGTCACAAATGACTCTGAGTCACATCACTCACCGCCGCCACTGACATCAAGGCCGTTCCCGCTCGCGAAACCCTTGGCGCGTAACATGTCACATGCTTATTCACCCGTCAAGCCCAGCCCACTAAGTAGGATTCTCATGCTTGCCGCTTCACCCGAAACAGCCGCAGCCGCAGCCGCAGCGACCGTAGCAGATGCAGGACCTCAAATAGCCTCTACTTCCGCGCTTGTGCTCGACAGTGACACACAAGATCCTCATCTTCCCCCTGGTACAAACGCGTTCGTGTCTGGGATCACTTCGGCGCCCGTCTTTGAGCGACCACCACTACCGCCACCAGCAGTAGCCTCAAAGGCGCCTGTGCCTGCAACCATAACTCAAGCCGCACCTGCGCCACTCCGAACGGACACAACGAGCAATACAGCAGGTCCTCAGCGCCGACGGGGCTCATCCAGAAAACGCACGTCCCTCGAAGCAGAACTAGACCTCGGCACAAATGCGGATGCGGATGCGGATGCCAATGGGGACTCACGGCCGACTTTAAAAATTAAATCAGACACTCCTGTGACGGCAACGAAGGATCCTCGCGCGCCAGAAAAGGAAAATACGATCAGGAGACGACTTAGACAGGGTCCTGCGGCTGGTCGTACCAACCGTAACGCCAACGCCAACGCCACTATTAATGCAAATGCGAATGCTGGCCGCGGCGGCGTCAAGACTAGGAAGATGGCTGCAGCAGCAGCAGCGACGACGACGACAACGACCAAAGCTGGATCAGTGAAGCCCGCACCGGCACCAGTAGCGACGGCGATAAGTGATCATGATCATGAGCCAGCCGCTGAGGCGGGGCGCATGGGAGGTGCAGCTAGCCGATTGTTAGCTGCTGCGCGTGGAAGCACTAGTGCTGGTGGCCCGCGGCGCGTTCTGATCGATAGTACGGAAGCTGTTGCGGGTATGGGCGTGCAGGCGCGACATGTGTCGTGATTATAACTCTTGTATAAATGCGACGACGATTGTGAAATGGCTTGTGCTTTGTGCTTTGTAGGCGAGTCGTCTTTATTGTCGTGTTGTGTGTTGAGGTCCGTAATTTCTTCGATGTACAGAGTTTTTGTTTCAGCTCGCCGGGAATACTATAATGTGCCTAGGTATATATACACCATACATGCTGTGATGGCAGAGTATGATTATTTTTGAACAATGTTTGGTTTTACTGCTTTTTGTTCAATCAGAATAGAATGAAGAGGACGAAGTGTTCAGCACTGTCGAGCCCCGAGTCAAGTCACTTGTTGAAGTCCCTCGGCTTGTTCCCACGCCATTTCGTTTGCATCCGCGCTACCCCTGCAACTCAACTCGTTCCAAGTTGAGGGCAGACATAAGAGAGGGTGCATATCAAGTGTGTTAGATGTCAGCAGGAATCAGGTGTGTATGCTTACCTGAGCTGTCTTACGTAGGTCAAATATATTACGTTTCACGTCTCACGTGAAAGGTTGGCCAACGACCCCTGTAGAAGTGGTGTGGGAAGAAGGCATCACAGGAGCTGTGTTAACTCCAATTGCGTTCACTCGCCCTCGCCAATTCACAACGACGACGATGGCCTTCAGAATTGCCTTGAATATCCTCCGCGCGTCTGGCATGTCCTTTCGCTATCCGTACAATTCTTACTCATTTTTTTCTCATAGCGTCCCGTGCACGACCTCATGCGGCCGTCCCGCGAATACTCTCCTCGTGCGTCATCTTGCCTATTCGGACATTTTATTACACCCATCTGCTCACTCCTCTTCCCTCCTTTATATAGCCGGACAATGGTTTCGTCGTCCTCGTCAAATCCACCTCCTCCAGCAGAACGCGCGGTTGAGATTGTTGACAAGCTTCCGTCAGACCCGAGTTTGGCTACCAAGACCGGCACGGCCATCCTTGGCAGTGGCTTTCTCGCGGCAGATATAAGAGAAAAGGATAAAGTATCCAACGGCAAGGACACTCTCCTCATTGAACACGTAGAGCTCCTGGGAAATAGCGCCAAGGTGCGTCGGTTTCTTTTCCTTCTCACCTCCAGTCACTCTTCCGATCACCTGTATGTGATTGTCTTCGGGGTGGGAAGGGAAATTCTATCAACCACATCTCTTTGTCCTGATTGCTCTTCTTTGTAAGTTAAGAGACAGAAAAGATGCTGATTGATTTGTCACATGCACAGACTATTTGCTTGCCATACACAGAGCGGGCAGAGAACCACATTTCTTGCATCAAAAATGTGCCCGATGGTGTGCACCCAGAACACACGCAGGCCGGGAAGGACCGCAGCATTGATAAAGTGGGCCAAATGAAGGATGTTGTTTCGCTCACCAAGCAACGCTTTGAAATTTCAAATGTCAGAACTCTCTCTCCTCTTTATTGCTCATTGATTATATATTATGGCCATTTTGGTTATAGGAGACTGCAAAGCTCAAGGCTGATGCATTTGCACAGTATCATATAAAAGCCAAGACTTTTCATTTAGGTATGCTGCTGCATAAAGCTTATATCCCTTTGAATTATCTTTGATACTTTTTTAGACCCTCATCTTTATGGTGATGGTTATCCACAATACATTTTAACTAAGGCTGCTGAGTTGAATAACTGCAATGAGAACATTGAACAGAAGTTTTTTCCCCTTTATGACAAGATTTTAAATTATTGGTTTCCTCCAACTGAAGGTTATGATGTTTGCCCTCAGTGGATCATTTCAAACTGTAGAAAAGATTATGTCTCAATTACTTTTGTTATTGAGCATCATCAGCACCCATTGTTGCTTGTTGAAATCAAGCCTCCATCAGATTTTCAATCAGATTTAGGACGGGATGCAGCCATTTTTCAAGCTATTACCTATCTTGATGAGATTGGGTCAAACAATCTGTATGCAGATCGACTGTATGCTATTTCTGCAATAGGAAAGAGGTGGAGGGCATGTTACACTTTCAAAGGTAAAGGCATTAAAGGTGGTAGGCCTGTAAAAGGTATTGCTATAAAAAACTCTTTAAAATCTGCTCATTCAGAATGTTGGAACTTAGATATTACATCATATGCTTCTTACATAGCTCTTCAAAACATTGTTAACATAATTAAAAGTTATGTTGTTTAATGTTTTATAATTCAAAAAATAAATCTTTACATTATTATTTATATTTCTTATATTTCTTAAAAGGTAAATTGATATAGTATTATTGGGCAATATCTATTAAGATTTTGTGAGGAACTTGCTAAACAGTGATAACTCATTAATTTGAAGAGGGCTGTATGAGAGGCTTGACAACCTTAAGAGGGGTCTGAAGGTGATGCATTGTGTGGAATGGAGTGTAAACATGGACAAGAGTACATTAGTACCTGTCTCAAAGCAATTGCAGCAGAAACGGCACGTTAAGGCCCAACTACGTGTAATGGCACGACAAGAAGCCATCACCGAATGGCAGAACAGCTGGATGGAAGCCACAAGACTTCAACCAGCTTATCTAGCACTCACAAACCCACCGGACAGGAGCATTCCTCCCTTCGTTCGTGGAATCACCAAATTCTCAAGGCCCATTGTGGCCACCTGTATCAGACTCCTTATGGGTCACGCGTTCACCGGCGAGTACACTGCCCATTTTCACCCCAGTTCATTTGACCCACACCATTGTTAGTGTGGCGAGCCTCTACAAACAGCACAACATGTCATTGCGGCATGTCCGCTACACACCAAAGCACAGAGACAATTTCTCCTGCCAGTTTCGAACACACTCTCGATCTCGACCATTTTTGGTACAAAGAAAGGAGGCGAGGCCCTAGGAAGCTTTCTGGCAGTGTCACAGGCTTGTATCAGATCGTGGCGGTGTGAAGCCCCACTGGAAGAGGAAGAGGAGGAGGATCACGGATAACTTCAGGGGCCACAGGGCCCAGACACACTACAATTAACAACACACCAACTCAAAACACGTAGACAGATTGTATCGATAACTTCTACCAACTGGGTTGCTGAGTCACCCGCACGCATCTTTGTACTTACATACATGTAGCGTGTAACAAATGCAGATTCAAAAAAAAAAAAAAAAGTACATTAGTACCTCAATGCCAATCATGATACTGCAAAGCCCTGAACCCTTAAAAGGGGACTTACACTAGTGTTCCAATAACTAGCAGAGAGTATGGATGGCTACCAGTATTCTAGACACTTGCCAGGAGCAAAGAGGGGCCTTTGCTTAAGTAAGAGTGTGGGTAAAGATACAAGAGAACAGTCTGGGGACTGTCTGGTCTATTCACAAGGTCTTATACACTAAATGACATTGTTTAGCTCTATATACAAATGATCTATGCAATGGTCTGTACACCATGGTCTATACATAACTATTTTGCCTGGGCCATAGGTTTGGGGTCTATACACAGTATTCTAAGAATATTATCTAATGTAAGTATCTCTTAAGGGATATTTGGCTGATAGCTATCAATACTCTCTCTGAGGGATATTGGCTTATCCAATAGGAACAATGACATGTACTGTAGCACAGTATTCATATGTTAATTATCTTTATCTTTGCATAAATGGTGTTATCCCCTTTTTAGAGACAATCACATGATAGATCACATGGTAGATCATATGGCTTATCACCTGATGGATCACATGATGACTAGATCCATAAGATCACATAACTGTTTCTCATGATCACATGTCTGTCTTGGCAAGGATCTTGGTCTTATAAGATCTTCCCATCATTATGTGATCATATAGCTTCAGATTTAGCTTTAAATAGGTATAGGTCTACATTATAAACTATTTTGCTAACTTTACTCTCAGTCAAGGTAGTCTTGACAATAAGGTTATTTAAAGTTGGCACTTATTTCCCCACTTATTAGTTACTTATTATTCTATAACCAAATGAGCAATAGCTACAAATAAGTGAGTATTATAGGTGTTAGCATCCCTATATGTATGCCTATGACCATGTCTACCTGTTCCAGACTCCCACCTTATGTCATGTATTATATAGGCCACCTGGTGTGTAGGAGCCCTTATCACTCCTTATATTATGCTAGGTAGGCACCCTTATACTAGCATAGCTTCCTGTTGTATTGAATGCATATCGCTCCTTGTATTATGCTAGAGCTCTAGCCTTGACAGGTTATGGGCCCTGTCTAGCGCTCTCACACTATAAATAAACCAATAACAACAACAAACACCAAAACCATACTCGCAAATCTACCCCTATCATGTCTCATGACGCTGTACATCGAACTGAACTCCTAAAAATCATTGACAATGGGACAAACAACAACTATGGAGAGTGGCAAACAAAATCGTATCACAAACTTCAAGAATGGGATCTTTTAATGTATGTCAAAGGACCCTCTTCCAAACCACCTATCATCCCTCCACTTCATCATCCTGTCACCCACCAAGGCTTCAATGATGCTGGCCAAATGTTCTCTGTCTATGTCCCAGGAAATGAACATGAATATGAGCAAGCTCTTCTTGATGCATAACCTTAGATGACTGGCAATAATATTACCCTCTCCAGGATCGTCTCTGCTGTCCCCAGCCACCAACTCCACTTAGTCAAACAAGCTAAATATGCCAAACAAGCTTAGGAGAGCTTGCACTCTGTTTACCAGCCACGAAATTCTCTCTGCGTCACAACAATAAAAGGACAAATCATGACTTATTGATGTGAATCAAATATGAATATCTCCAGGTGGCTTAACAACATGCAAACATTGTATAACTTGCTTTATGACCTCAATGCTGAATGCATGACTGATCACAATTTTGCTCTTGCCATCCTCAATCTCATGCCACAAGATGACAGCTGGAGAGATTTTGTTTTAAGTCTTCACACCAAAGTTCGAGATTCTGACTCCCAAACCCTCTCAATCAATTCCACCACATTTATAACTACCATTCGCAATGAATACTGGTATCACCATAAGGACGATTACCAATCCACATCTTATATATTTACAGCATGCTATGATGCTCAGAAATGCTTCAAGCATCCTCGCCCTGCTGACATCTCAACTGCCTCCACAAACTCTCCTACTCCCAACAAATGTCCTTGAACACAAACTACTGACACTCGCCAATGCACAAACCCCTTTTGTACCTCTCCTCATGGTCACAACACCTCTGATTATATCTCCTTCAAAGGTGCAAAAGCTGGCCAATATGGTGACTGGTGGCATGGCCCTTGGAACATTCACTTACATTCCTCACAATGTTCACCAAACAACAACATTCCACCAAAAATGCATCCTGCTTTTGCTCAACGCAAACAGCCCATCATTAACCAGTCTACCTCTACCACCACTTCTCTTGACTGCTTGTTCACTGAAGATATTAAGGCTGTCAATCATTGCAAAGCCAATTCACTTCTCACTTCCGACGATGATATCAACTGCTACACTTGAATCACTCACATCTTTGACGATGCTGTCTTTGCCACACTCCCCATCCTCAACCAATCTCTTCCTTGCGACAACTCTTGTCACCATAACTCAGGAGCAAATCGTCATGTCTTCCATGACTGCTGATGAGCTGGGAAGCTGGTCTGTGGGGAAACTATCACCCAACTTAAACCACATGTGCTCCCTCAGCCAGCAAGTTCTAGGGGGTGGGAAGCCCTGTCCGATGTCATGCAGGTGTCCACAGAGGACCAAACTTTGTGGGAGGGTCCATCTTAACCCTATGGACTTGGGATATGCTCTGCTAAGGGTGCAGATGCGTGCGGCAATTCCAGGAGCAGCAGGACTGTTCCAGAAAGATGGTGAGCATGGCCTATCTTGCACATCCGCGCAGACTTCGCAACTTTGCACCTAATGCTGCACTGGACCTCCAGAGGTGCTTCTAAATTTTCTAAGGGCGCAGATGTGTGCTGCACTCTTGGGAACGCAAGAAAGAGTTGCACTAAACTCTTTAGGGATCTCTGCACTGAGAGACTGAGGGGAAACTCCTGGGCTTTTTCTATTGGGTTTGTAGGTAGTTACAGGCTATATATACTAGGGTCTGACAGTTCCAGGCACTGTAGTGAGGGGAGAGGGGGGCTGAGATGCTGTAACAAGTCCATGAGGGGAAGTGTCACAGAGTGTGGGAAAGCGGTGGCAAAGCAGGCCAGAACTCTAAAAATGCATGTAGCTGTATGTATGAGGGTAGGGGGATGATGGGGAGAGGGCTCTGGTGGCCTGAGGAGCCTGATACTCACTTTTATGCATATAGCCACTGCTGCTGCATATCACCGCTCTGTCTTTGAACAATATGAATCCATTCAACCCCTTACTGTCAAAGGTTTTGGCCAAAATTTGACCACCACTGCCATCAGTCGAGGCACTGTCCACCTCAAGGGCAAGTATGGCAACAAAACCTCCCCCATTTTACTCCACAACATGCTTCACATCCCTGCTGCACATTCTAACCTTATTAGCAGCGTACAACTTGACAAGGCCGGTGTTGTTTCAACACTTGGTCACAATACAATCACCTTATCTGCCAACAATAAGACTATCATTGGTGGGACTATCATAAATGACATGTACCGACTCGACCTTCATGTCATACCCCCTCATTCTCCCTCTTTGCTATCACGTCTTGCCTCACCAACTTTACCATCTTGTCTTCAACATTCTGTCTCCTTCTCTCATGTCCCCTTAGCTTTTTACATCGCCTAATGAGACATATAGGCATTAAAGGTCTCCATTCTGCCATTGATGGCCTTCCCTTTGACAACTCTACACACCTTTCTTGTGAGGTTTGTGCTTGTGCCAACATTTATCGACTACCTTTTCCAAAGCAATCTCTTCATCATGCAACCTGACTCCTTGAATGCATTCATTGTGACATTTGTGGTCCTCTTCCCCTTGGCCATGGAAACTTTACTTATTATATTCTATTCATTGATTGTTATTCTTGATTTATCACCCTCTTTCTCATGAAAAGTTAAAACAAAGCATTACTGCTCTTCCTCCAATTTTAAACCACCACTGAGAGGTTTTATGGTCAATAAATCAAACTCCTTTATGTTAACAACACTCCTGAACTTGTTCAAGGACAAATGGCCATCCACTGCAAAGACCACAGTATCTTATATGAAAAAACTGTTCCTGACTCCCCTCCCCAAAACAGCGTCGCTGAATGTACCAACCTCACAATTTGTTTCATGGCACGTGTCATGCTTATTGATGCCAACTTACATGATTTCTTCTGGCCTTTTGCTGTCCTTGCTGCCATACACATCAAACAATGCATCCCCCACTCCACACTTCCTTTCAATGTCACTCCCTTCCACTTATGGTTCCATTGTAAACCCAACCTTTCCCATCTTCACCCTTTTGGCACCAACTGCACTGCACATGTCATTACTACTCTACTTATCTAAATTCCAACCATGTGGCAAAAGTGGGTGTTTTCTTGGCTATGCCAAGGATGCAAAGGGATACCTGATTTGGGTTTCTTCCCCAAACAGCAACACTGACACCCTAAAAGTTTGCCGAGATGTTATATTTCATGACTTTCCCTTGGCATCTTCTTCTTCTGCCCCCTCTCTCACTTATTTGCCATTATGGGACAACATTGACTTCCCAGATCATTTATCAGATATACATTATGATGTGTTGCCACTACTATCTCATCCACACCCACCTGTCCCTTCCTCCACCCCCTCCAACAATCATGTTAACCATCTTCCCATGCTTGGACATTCATATGTCCTCACACAGGTCACACCTCCAGTCATTTATGACTGACTTCCTTATCCTCAGTCCCCCATGCACTGGTGATGTTTCACCTACCATGCCTGGACTTGGATCTTTGCCTGGACATTTATACATCCTCGCACTTCCTTACCCTCTGTCCTCATGGACTGAGTTTTGTCACCCTTAGTCATCCTTCTATTGGCGACGTTTTACTGTCTACACCCCAGCATGTACCTATGCCTGGACATTTGTATGTCCTTGCATTTTCTTTACTTTCAGTCCCATTGGACTGAAATTCTAAATCTCTAGTCCCCGGAGTGCTAACAACACATCTCCACTCTCACCTGGACTTGAACCTGTGCATGGACAGTCCATCAGGAAAACCAGAATTGCCAACTTTGTACAAGTTAAGCTTGAGTCACTCCAATTTACGGTAATTTAACTGGCTTGATTCAAGTATTATCTTTGCGTCGCTTGTGTAAACTTACTTAAATGTAATGTTAGACAAAATCTGAACGACATAATTCATGTAAATCTACGTGCATTTACGATTATTAGATGCATCTCCACAGTGACTTTGCACCGAGCAATTAAAATTTGAGTCAATCTGAGTTCATTCTGTCTTTTCCTGCCCATTCCAGTGTGTGATGACGATAGAATATACTGTATATTGACGTGCATACACTACTTGCGCAGTTTGTACTAGCAAATCTACTCTGACATGCCCTCAATATCGATGCTAGCCTGCCTAAGATTGCCTTGATTAACCTGAGTCCCAAGACTGACAAAAACTATTAGCATGAATCAAAAGATGAGAAATTGTGACTCACGACGCCGCTTTATATAAATCCGCCATCAGACGGTGGTACTTGGGCAGTGATGTTGAGCAGATGGCATTGAGATATTCAATATGGATGTCATATACACTCTCATATTGATCTGTGTTGAATGCTCGCTGTCGGTGGTGACCCTTGCCATCGGTGGAGATCTGCATCAAGGTCGCGTGAATCTAGAACACCTAAGTTAGTCTTGCTTCGATAAAGGAATCTGATAACATACGCAAGTGGCAGCAAATGCAGCCATAGGGGCCGTCACTTCAAACTCTTCAGAGCGTTCTGATATTGATGATTTGAAACAGTCAGCATGCTTCTGGACGAGGCATGCCCCTCTATCAGCCGTAAAGAAACTGTCCTGGAGAATTGATATGATTGCCCCATGTAAAAATGGCTTAGCCTTGTTAATGTAGTCGGGTCCCGTCTATAACATGCCCATAGTTAACGCATCGAGAAGTGGTCATGAAACATAAAAAATAACTCACATTGCTTGACGGAAAAATATACTTCTCCTGCTGTATCAATTCCGCTGCCTTCTTTTTCATGTCAGGACCATCGAGAAGGTACAAGCCCCTAACCATCCCAATGCTGACCATGTTCTTGATGTTGCTTTGAAAGCCGGACAGGCGGTTACTCAGCTAGATAAGGGTAATGTGAGCATGAGTCTAGAAATGAATTATAACATACCATCCCAGCCACATCCTTCTGAAAGATGACATCGGCCTTAATACGATCCGCGAATGTGTCCTGACACAAACTGCATGCAGTCTGTATAAAGATCTTGCACAGTGTTGAATGCGTCTCCGTCACATCAATGTATGTGGTCTTCGAGATGGCATGCCGGATAACCTGGCGAACAGTATAACTAAGCACTGTGCGCAGCTGGTCTGGTTGGTCAGTAATCCCAAGCATCTGCCCTGCAGCAGGACGGCGATATGATGCTTCTGGGAATTCTTTGCTAATGGACAAAGCCCGAGCCTCCTGAGTAGCTGAATTGCAATGATACTTCCTCTTTTGACCGGCCACAAGAGGGGCATCCACTGCTGCAAGTTCATCTTCTTCGGAATTGCCTCGCTCAGATGCTTCCTTCCATGTTGGGACCTGATGGCGTTGTTACTATCGATGACAGCTCGGTGGTGATGGAATGTCTCACCTCTTCATGTCGGAGATCTGTGCGAGTTTTCTAGAGTACAGTTAGTAATAATACATTGGAACAATGAACATGAATGATAGTACTTTACTTTTTTAAGGGGAGGCCGGGAAGTGTTGCCTTCATATTTGAGTTCATCTTCATTGTTGATTCCCTCAGATGATGGCTGCAGCTCATCAAAGCCCAGTGAACTTACAGATCGCTGGCGGCACAAGTCTGGTATCTCGTCGTCAAAATGAGCAAGCTAGGAGTAAAATTTGGTTTGTCAGCCTGAAATACATGCCAGCGGAAAAGCCGTCCTACCTCGTTTCCAAGAGCATCACCATCAACGCCTCCGTAAATGTCATCTTCATCTTCATCTTCTTGGTCACTTATGTCTTCTTCTATTGCTTCTTCGTCATCTGGGACAGCACGATGGCTTGTTTGTGCACTTCGACGGGCTGGGATTGACTTATTCGGTGCCATGGCTTGTCTATGTGCATGAGTTACTGCTGGTGGATTATGGTCTTGGCTTGCCCTGGCTGGCACATTGACATCACTTTCATCCGAGTCATTCATGGTGGCTGGAGCAGCATGGACCGTAACAGAATGTCGGCCACCAGTCTTCTTACGGCCTGATGGAGCTGGTGTGGATGTAGGATTGACTCCAGCTACTGAGCGCACTGCTAGAAAAAAGAAGCGCAGTGAGGTAAAAAAGGGAAAAGGCATAAACTGAATATTTGAGGGCTTACAAGCTCCAGGCCTCTTTCGCACCTTGTTGCGGTCACTTTGTTGTGGTTTTCCTAGGCCTTTGTTGCTAGGATTTGCTGCGGGATTGCCTGTGGTGCAACGCGTCATCATTTTGTAAGTGAAGAAAGATGGGGGGAAAACCTAAGCATCGGAGTCAAGAATCAACTATTTGTTGATTGTTGACAGTAGTAAACTAATAAAAAATCAAGTGTGAAGGGCTCGGGATGAGGGGAGAGTGCATGTGCGCCTCCTACGGACATTTTACTATATGAGGATACTTACCTTACTCCGAGGTCTCACTTTATAGTCCGAACTGATCGACATTTTGAAAATTTTTCATTGATCTCTTTGCCAGGATACGGGTCATACGATGCAGATCATGACCTCATGCTGGGCTCAGGTGCGCTGGTCGATGCAGCGCACATCACGCACACCTCATGCTGAGCTCAGGTGCGCTGGCCGATGCAGTGCACATGCCTACCTACATGTCAGATGTCTTGGATTTCTCTTACCGCTTTACTCCCAGCTCATTTACAGTACAAGCTCCTGTATTCAACTTCACTCAGAGGGACACTCCAATCTTGTGCATCACCACTCCACAGTCTTATTGACTGTATTCAAACCCTCTGAACACTTCCCGGTGCATTGCTCTCCACAGCAGAAGTCCTGAATGATTGGCTCGTGTCATTGACTGAGTGAAGCCATAACATTCGCCCCTGTTGCCTGTTGGGAATCTATCTGATCTGTCCTCTGCATTGCAACTCTCAACAACTTCAAGCTTTGTCATATTGATGTTAAAAATGCATATCTCAACACACCATTACTCAAAGAAATTTATATGATTGCCCCAGAGGAAAGCGGTTCCAAATACTGGCGTTGATATGCAGCAGCAGTGGCAGTACGCATAAAAGTGAGTATCAGAGGCTCAGAGGCCACCAGGACACTCTCCCCATCATCCCCCTACCCTCATACTTACATCTGCACGCATTTCTGAAGTTCTGGCCCACTTTGCCACCGCTTTCCCGCACTCTGTGACACTTCCCCTCATGGACTTGTTACAGCATCTCAGCCCCCTCTCCCCTCACTACAGTGCCTGGAACTGTCAGACCCTAGTATATATAGCTTGTAACTACCTACAAATCCAATAGAAGCCCCACAGTTGCACCCATTCGTATCGGCGGCAAGCGGAAATACGAACCTGACCCGAGCCGGAGCAAGAAGAAGCGAAGGAACCACAGAAGTCTTGGAGGCCGAACGGTGGATACTGGGATCCACGATGGAACAAGGCTTACGGTCAGGCTCGAGCAAAGATGGGAAACATCAAGCCTGGTTCGTCGTTCACTCCTCACAGTCATTATTTTTAGCTGACAGCGAGTGGCTCTCGGTTGCAGTACATGCGGGGATCAATCTCCGGTACACCACATCTTGCGCATCTTCGACCTGTGAGTAGCGCGTTCTCTGCTGCCTTCGAGTCGGAACAGGACTTGCTCAAAATCAAATGTCTCCGTTCGTGCTTTAACTAGGACATATGAATATGGTCCGTGCGTCGGAGTGACGAGACTGGAACGTTGGGAGCGGCAGCGGCCTCGGACTCAACCCACCGCCAGAGGTGAGCTAAACTGACATCAACGCGTGATCGCATTCTCATTCACGTGTCTCCTATGGTCGGGAAATTGCGATGACCAAAGAAGGCAGCGAAGACCCTCTGCTAATACAAAACGTCCTCTACGATGAGGTGTAGATCTATAGATCCATCGGTTATTTCGGCACTATGTTGGGTCTGTCATCTTGTATTATTATTATTGCTTCGTCTGGTCGAAGTCGAGTAATGGTAACTTTGGATCGGCATGTCCCGTGTGCGTTGATCAGCACCATTTGAGATGGTCCGTCCGGCCATAAAGTAAAGCAGTATAAGTGTCTTCGTTATCGGTTAATACTAATCCTTTTCCATCTCCCACATCATGCCGGTGTCTCTCAGGTCGACGTCCTCATATTGGGGCCGGTCCCGCAGGAGTTATGTGCGCAAATGCGCTTGTTCGTGCCGGGGTCAACGTCCGGATCATAGACAAGCGGTGAACGCTATGCCGATGACTGTGATATCTGCCACTCAACCTCACCCGATCCTCCATTTTGTAGACCACTCAAGGTCGCTGCCGGGCAAGCAGACGGCATCCAACACGAACCATCGAAGTGCTGCAGGCAAGTCAAGCATTTCATCCCTCATCTTATCCGAGGATGTGCTCATACAGTATGCCTGGGTCAACGCAGAGTTATGGCCTTGCAGACCGTCTTTCAGTCAAGCAGCGATTATGGTCATGGCGGTAAGTGGGAATACTCGCCTTCGGACGGCTCACACAGCTTACATAACACTCTGTAGGCTTTCTATGAACCAGTCCAAACGGAATCGAGGTCTGAACCCTTTTCGTAGAGACTTCACCAATTTTTTCGACTCATTTGCGCGCCGACTTAGTGCATTGGCCGCGTGCCGGATGTAACAGCTTCTACTGCGCGCTACCATATGAGGCTACGCTGCATCAAGGGGATAGAGAGTCTGTTCTTGGACTCCATGAGGAATGAGGGTCTAGAAGTCGAACGTCCAGTCGTTCCGTCTCTCTCCAGATATCTGAGGATCCGAAGGAAATTGCTGACCCACACGCATACCCTGTTAAGGTCCGGCATTTTCCCGACTTGTTGTGTTGTCCTTGAAGTGAACGCATTTGTACACACCCGCAGGTCGTGTTAAAGACACTTGGACAAGGAATCAGGCAATGACACGGAAATCGTACGCGTGAAGTTTGTTGTTGCGCCGACGGTGCGCATTCGTGGGTGCGGAAGACACTTGGCATCTCCATGGATGGGGAGCAAACCGGTGCGCAATATGTAACTCGAGGACCCTTCTCTCGCCTTCTCATTAAGCCGAAGATTCCTCTGGGAGTCGTAGATATGGTCCCTCGGAAAAGACCGACTTTCCGGACACGCGGAATAAATCAGCCATCCACTCTGCAAATGCTCCTGCATGGTGATCCCACGGGAGGGAGACAAGATTCGGGTTTACATCCAACTCTCCGACACGGATGCTGTGGATCCCGAGACAGGTCGCGTCAATCTTGGCCGCTATGGTCCAGAACGCTTGCTGGAGTGGCAAGAAGACGTTCAGGCCATATACAATAGACGCGGTGCCAGATAAGATCGATGGTGGACGATTTATCAGAGTAAGAACCCTCATTTTTCCCATTCTGAAGTCCGCGGGACAGTTTCTGATCCTTCATTGCTACTATAGTCGGGCAGCGAGTGGCGTCAAGCTTCACTGCCAATGAGCGAGTTTTTATCGCTGGCGACGCTTGCCACACACATTCTCCGAAAGCCGGTCAGGTATGAATGCCAGCATGAATGACACGCATAACCTCGGTTCGCACCCCGGATTTTCTTCTGTTATGACATCGTAACACTAATCGCGTTGTCAGCATGGAATTAGCGCACGTACTACGGCTGGGCAGATATCTCGCTTCTCAAGACGGTGGTCTAGATATAGTATTACGGATCTACCTTTCCCTGATGATCTGCGCAACCTAGTACGAATTTGAACGTCGGAATATGGCAGGACCTGATCGCCTTCGACAAGACCTTTTTCTGCTTTGTTCTCGGAGAAGCTCCGCGTAGATGCGAAGGCACGGTCCAACACACGAGAATTCATTGGGTTAGCCTTTCCTTGCTCTCGCGTCGACCGACAATTTTATCATCTCTCATCACTCTAGAGCTTTCAAAGTTACGGAAACTTCTCCTCTGGTGTTGGTGTACACTACGCGCCTTCCGCTCACTAACACGACCCATCAATCCGCGCGTCAAACCTCATCATCGTCAACGCCTTCTCCCGCACATACTTGTGCGCGCCGCTGACGCGCGTGAGGTAAACATACAAGATCTCGCGCCTTCCAATGCTCGCTTCAAGCTCTTCGTGTTCCCGGCGATCACGCGCATGCACACAGCGTCGCCGCGTATCTCAACCGTCCGGAGTGTTTCTTGAACAAGCACCACCGAGACGCCTTTGAGATCATCACGATCCTGCAGGCAGCAAAAACACGGCCAATTATCTCGAGCTTCCCCCCATGCTGCGGCCGCACTGGAGCAAGTGAGTTTCACTAGCGCAGTGATTAATTATTATATTGATTTGCCGTTATAGGGTCCTTCTTGACGATACGGACATTACCGGTAACCGCGGTGGTAGGATCCATGAACGATACGGCATCAGTCGCAGTGCAGGTGCACTCGTCGTCGTGCGTCCGGACGGTTACGTCGGCACCATTGCGCCGCTCGACGAGCTCGTGGCTCTCGACGCCTACTTCGCGGTCTTTATGCTATCCCTATAATACCCCCAATGCTCTGTGACTTAACTCCGATCGGTCTTTTGATTCAAGATAAGACAGAAAGATAGGCGATTGCGGTCGAGATCTATGTTGAGATTGATTATTTTTTGGCAGTCTTAGTATCTTGAATGAACAGCAGGCAACACCATGCAATGTTTTTGATAGTCAGTCATCACTGGCAGTATATTCAAGTATATCTATGCCTATGAAAGAGCACAATACAGTAAATTTCTGTGAACTGCAAATAATGGTCATCACACATCACACACAACTTGCATGGACAAGATGACACAACTGTGTTAATTGTGTGGTGATCACGGACCTGACCTCCCTTAACAGAATTCTGAAAGACAATTGATGACCATTTCAATCCTGATCCAAATGTGGAGTTGAAGTGTTCATCTTTATCTTCCTCCATGTTGAAAATGCTAATCCTTCCCCACCTCCCTCTATAGAGGGTAATCAACTATATTATAAATGACATGGATCAACTGAATTTGCTTTTGATTGGCTGAGAGTTGCTTCTGATTGGCTGAGAGAACAGGCATTCATGTGTGCAGGCTGTGACTCACGATGCTGACTGATTGACCTGCTTTGGAATCTTCATATGCCATCCTGTATCTTCTTCATGATACTGACTGATCTCTGGAACCTTTGCATGTTTTCCTGTATCTTCCCCATGTTGCTCAGCGATCCTCATTTCTGGCATCTTTGCTGCATTTGTGACTCAGTTTCATCCTCAGTATGTATATAAGGTTCGCGGTTTCTGCATTGATGGGTTCATTACTCTTTCAGATCATTTTGATCACTTTGCATGGATCCACGTATGTAATATCTTGACTACTTTTCTGTGTATGCACTCATCCCTGACAGATCGCGAAATTTGTAACAACGGGACACACGCTGCAGGCAAATGATGATGCCAATGCTGAACTGGAAACACAACAGGAGCAAAATGAATGGCAGACAGTTGAAGAAATTGTCAAGACTGATGGTCCACATCATCAGAGTCTCTCGAAGAGCCAACAGACATACTGTACTTCATGTGGTTGGGATATCATTCATGTACGTGGCTACATCTTTTTGTGTGTAGCCCAAAACTGAATCAATGAGCAGGTTATACCAACAAAAGTCGTTGACATACGACAGCACATGTATATCAATTTTTCCAGTGCCACTGTCAACTCAAACAAAATGGACAGATTTTTTCAAGTTAACACCGCACAAATACACTTGCACTACAAAAATAATCGTGCTTTGTCTATCCTGCCAGTGCAAGCAAATTTCAACTCTAACAAATACAAGATGAAAAACCAATACCGTCAAACAACACATATGTCACTGTCGAAGGGTTTCTGGAAGATTTTAAAACGGACAGTGAGGGACATGTAACACATTTCCACGTATCCGTCAACAACATTAGCTTCCTGGGCAGGGCAACGTTTTTGCCACTAGCACCTGCTGGCGAGTAAGCATCTTAGGTGGATTATTAACACCATATCTGTACTAAATCCGCTGCCACAGCGCCTTCGACACATCTTGATCTTCCTGTTTCAAGTTTGACTTTGAGGCTTCATCACCAGGTTCAGCTTCAGACGTACCAGACCTCAGTACTCCTTCCAGTAGTGTCATACAACATTCCACACAGGAATATTGACGTGTGCGGAAAGCGCAAGAGTAGCCAATGAGTTAGAGTTGACATTATGTAGTGTTACATTACATAAGCTTCACAACAAGTAATGATTCTGCCGTGCATTTATTCTGACCATGCATAGCACGGGCAAGTGCTAGTATACCCTTAAAACCCCTTCTGACCCATGGCTATTTAGATGGGAACCCTTACCCCTCACTGTGGGTAAGGGTTTGATGGGTATGGTAAGGGTATGAAGAAAAAACCCAAGGGTTACCTGGGCCATACACTAGGCCAGGGTGATCAATGACAACAATTACTTGGGTGCCACACCCTTTTGGGATCCACAAGACAATAGGCCAGATGGATGGGAGAGAGAGGCAGGGAAGGATTAGCATGCAACAACAACAACAACAATGGGTGGATGCACCCTTTTGAGATCTGCAAGACAATTATTGTGGTAGATGGGCTATAAAACACTATATGACCTATAAGAAGGGATATTAGTACACATTTTAAATACCCTATTGTCAAGGCTAGAGCTCTGGCGTAATACAAGGAGTGATAGGGGCTCCTGCACGCCAGGTGGCCTATATAATACATGACATAAGGCGGGAGTCTAGAATGGGTGAATGTGGTCATAGGCATACATATAGGGATGCTAACACCCCCTGTGATCAATGTCCAGTCAGTTTGGACAGACTAAAGCTTCAGGCAAATCATGATTGAGGCCTATGCAAGCGATCCATTTTTGATGGATCATTTGAGCAAGTGGTTGGTGAGAAGATCGGCTGGTTTTTGGTTCTAAGAATGTGATGAACATTGATGAGGTGACAGTTAACAGAATCGCGAATGAAGTGTGCACAGATGTCGATATGTTTCATATGGGAATGGAATTGTGGATCATGGGTACAGGCAACAGTACCTTGGTTATCATAATAGAGGGGGGTTGCCTGGTTTTGAGAGAAGCCAAGTTCATGGAAAAGTGAATGTAGCCAGAGGACTTGTCGAGCCAGTGAGAACACATAAGATATTCAGCTTTACAGGATGAAAGGGCAACGATGACTTGTTGCTTTGAGCTCAAGTAGTGGGCCATTTGCACATTTGACAATGTAACTGGATACCAATTTTCAGCATTCTGACATGGCCCAATCAGAGTCAGCAAAGGAATGGAAGATGGGAGTAGGGTAAGGGCTATTGCCATATATGATACTGTGAGCATAAGTTCCTTAAAGGTAATGAAGGAGTGTTTAGTGGCTTCAAAATGTTTAGTACCATAATTTGACATAAACTTGGCAAGTTTGTGGATGGTGAAGGATATGTCTGGGCATGTGCAGTTTGAGAGATACATGCACTTGCCAACAATGGCACAGTAAGGTATTGACTGGACGTGTGGCATTCATCATCAGTGGTGGGGCACATGGGGATGAGAGTCGGAAAGAAGGGCAAGGTGTTTTGACAGAGTTACAGTAATCATGTGGAACTTGGTGAATATGTTAATTGTGTACTATTCTTGATCAATCATAAGAAGGCACCAATCTCTCCAGCAATGGATGTGACATCCCAACAACCATTCGATATTATCACCATCAGTAATAGGAAAGTGATCTTTGAGTTGGGATGCAGCAAGGTCCGATTCTGATTTGGAATCAGAAGCAATAAGAAGATTGTCAACGCTAGTGGCAGAAATAGAAAGTGTGGAGGGAGAACAGCAGATGTACACACTCTAATCAGACTGACATCGAGAATAGCCAAGCAATGTGTAAGCCTGATGGAGGTGTAGGTACCATTGATGACCAGCCTGACATAGACCATAGAGGCCTTTGTGTAGATGCTGATGAGCTGGGAACTGGTCTGTGGGAAACTATCACCCAACTCAAACTGCGCATCTCCCTTAGCTGGCAAGTTAGGGGGTGGGAAGCCTTGTCCGATATCGCGCAGGTGTCTGTGGAGGACACAACTTTGCAGCAGGGTCCGTCTTGACCCTAAGGACTTGGGATACGCTCCGCTAAGGGTGCGGACGTGCGCGGTGGTTTCGGGAGTGGCAGGACTGTTCCGGAAAGATGGTGAATGCGGCCTATCTTGCACATCTGCGCGGATTCGCAACTTCGCACCTGAGGCTGCACTGGACCTTTGGAGTGCTTCTAGATTTTCTAAGGGCACGGACACGTGCTGCACTCTTGGGAATGCAAGGAAGAGTTGCACTGAACTCTTTGGGGATCTCTGCACTGAGAGACTGAGGGGGAACTCTGGGCTT
>JAGKRU010000036.1:348404-402029 GCA_022884055.1 Russula griseocarnosa
GTTATATCCTTAACAGGCATTATACCTATTTGCAAACCCCAGATGGTCCCATCAAAAAAGCGTCGTGGTCATTCTGCGTCTGGAGACCTCTGGAGTTACACCACCCTATGTCGAGATGACCATTTAGCTCAGACCGCGCGAGCCAATGATACGGATCCTGACTGGGAACCAAACACTTTGGATATCAACGCATTCCAATGGTCCGAAATAGCAGTTTGGGGCAGAGAAGGAGAGGATGCTAAACGTGTCGATGAAGTCATCAACCGGATCTAACTGGCTAGCATGTCAAATTAAAGTTAAAGATTCATCACCTGTCGGTAGACATCTTCTTTTGCATGAAGTAAAAGACCTTTCTGAGCCTCCGCTAGTTCTTCCCCAGTTGATTCCTGGACGGAGACCGTTTTACTTCAATTAAGGCCGGAATGAACTCGTGATTGATGACAATTGCTTCATCGGGATTGACCTTGAACCAGCACAGCAATGTGAAATCGGTGATCCGGGAGCGAGTCTCCACGCTGAGGGTTTCGTTTGTTGTACTAGCCCCAGTGGAATCGTTGTCGTTGTCGTTGTCGTCATCGTTGTTGTTGTTGTTGTTGTCGTTGTCGTCGTCGGTGGCGTCCACGGCGAGGTCTTCATCATCGTCCAACATAACCAGGTCACCCAGTTGTGTGTCGTCTCTAGTCCAGAGAGGGTACTGTGGGGCGACCAAACAGTGCCGAGAATTAAGATGACTAGCCAAAAGGGACATGGCCTGAGTCCAAAGGGATACCAAATAAGCTCAAGATTTCGAGGGTTACATTTTGTACCCTGGGTGGCTGCACGGGCAAGATTGAGTGCGAAAAGAAAGTCCGACGGTGTGGAGCCCAGCATGTGAAGCACAAGAGAAGCACAATATTGTTTTGCCAGCGGGAGCACGGGCTGGACAGCTCGCTCGTGCATGTGATTTTTTCTTCGTCCTCTTCTTCGGTAGTACATCAACCCCTCTGAGAGCCAGAGACTACAGTAGCCATCAAAGTTGGGGTTACGATTTCGTGGTCGCGGTTGGGGGTCTCACATAAGCCAAATTTCATTGTCCGACTTGTGACAAACTGTGATCAACTCAACTCTGACGCTATTCGACAGGCGTACAATACATCGGTATACTGTAACGATTTGCGGTCCGAAGCCTACGAACCCAAACCAGTGAAAGCATGAAAAATAGCCCACATGCCAGACTCAAAGGCACGGTACGTATGGCTGACGACTATATAGAAAAGGCACGGCACGGCTTTGGGACGTCGCAGCCTGGAGACATGGGCACCGACTTAGTTAAAGTCCCATCCCTTAAAGGACCAGAAGGGCTAGTTCACTCTCACGAAGGGGTGGTCGACATTCTCTCACAAAGTTTCTTTAAACAGGCACCACCAAAAGTGTCCACCCGGTTCTCAGGTGTAGTGGACTGCACGGATAGGGGTATACTCATGGGTTTTCCATGGGTATTGTGCCCAATGACATCTGTGCGAAGCGGCTAGCTCGCCTCTCCTCTCACTGCCTCGCGTCAACAGCCGATCCGACCGCCGCCTTCCCCACTGCCGACGTAAGACAACGCGCACCAAACCTTTCCCTTCCCACTCTCACTCTTTCTTTTTCCCTTCATTCTCTACTCTTGGACAGTCTCAATCAACGCAGCCGCGGTACCCGTAGTCTATTATTTCCCATACTCAGGCTAACGATTTTTATTCTAATCAACGACCAGTTCCCCTTTTCTTTTCTCTGATACCTCGGTCACTGCCTCTCGGAAACTGAACACTGTTCGTAGATCTCTCGATGTATATACGTTTCCCACTCGTCGAGGAAGAAGGCATTGCGTTCGGATCACTGTGCATGTCATTCTATCTCCTGCGTGCTTTCATTTTGGTACTCGTCTGGTGGAACCGCTGTCCATATTGTCTCGGCCAACTTCTCACACCCCATGTCGCTCTCAGTCTCTCTTTCCTTCTTTGTATTAGTTTACAACTCTACATCAAGAAATATAAAGTACTTCACTTCTTCTTCTCTGTCGTCTTCACTCTCGCAGCACTCAGCTCACTCAGCTCCAATATGAAAGAAAATACGGCATGTCAGGCGGCATGATGCAACGCCAAGCAGTGAAAGGGGGGGACGTCATTTGCAACTACCCGAGCTATTTGGTTGAGCCCCTATTAGTTAGGGCCCTATTGGTCAGTGCCAATGTCGGCGAATGCAAATTTGCTAAGCGATAAAGGCACTGAATTTCGCGCGATACTGTAGAAACATGTCCAGGCAACGCATACTGTACTATGCAAAGTTATGAATTGAAGCGTCGCCTACAGGCGATTCACAACAACGATTTAAGCCATTTCAAATGGTCGTTGATTTGTACTTGTTTGTCAGCTTGGTTAGCCCCTCATCTAGTCTCGTTCCCAGACGCTTATACCATTTGAGTCGGAGTCATGTCGGAGTGAGAAAATCCGAAACACGAAATGGTATAAAAAACCGTGTTTGAGTTTTTCTAACTCAGCCAGTCTGAGTTCTAAGGTCTGGTCACGAGACTACAAGAACGGTTTGTGCAAACCCAGCCTATAATC
Source organism: Russula griseocarnosa (assembly GCA_022884055.1). Taxonomy (NCBI): domain Eukaryota; kingdom Fungi; phylum Basidiomycota; class Agaricomycetes; order Russulales; family Russulaceae; genus Russula; species Russula griseocarnosa. Next base: position 350,990 of record JAGKRU010000036.1, read on the forward strand.
TTGACCCTCACTCCTATGTCATCTGTTTCGTCCACTACGACATCTGCTTCGTCCCCTACGACATCTGCTTCGTCTCCTACGACATCTGTTTCGTCCCCTGCGACATCTGTTTCGTCCCCTACGACATTCAAGTCACCTCCCAAATGCCGTCGAAAGGTCAAATATGCAAAAGCATATGGCTATCTCCTTGACCCTAATGTCATTTACAAAAATGCTATTGAGGATGGCACAGCCATCGAGGGCGACTTCGATCGTACTGTCGCGACGTATCTAGATCGCATCACCAGACACTGTGGGATGAAGTACTATGATTTGATAACCATACGAAATCCTAAACCGCGCATGCCACCAGTCTATTGTGTTGCGGCGGCGACTAATTTGTCAAAGCGATCGAAGATTCCTCGGATGGATATCATCGAAAAGGCAAAGGAGTTCTTGGGGACGACGGAAGAACCAAAGTGGCACTATATCGTCAGGGTATAAACCAGGTAGGGCGTTGTATTTTTTCGCCTTGCGTTCCTCACTCACCTACCTAGAGCGGGACCATGACTATTCGACTTGCGGCTGTTGTTTCTACGGTAACTGTGGTAGAAGTAATATGGTTATAGACAGTCTTTCGACACATTGATGTGAATGAGTCCAATGCTCCATGACAGAAACTGACACCAAGAGTTACTCCGCGATTCACAGGCCCTTCCCCATGTCTTAGTTGCTCCTGCATGACGGTACCAGAACGGGGTTTCATCCTCTTATAATATAAAGCCACGGATTGCATACGTTCGTTTTGATTTGATGACACAAATATCATATCGTGATTACAAGTCGCCTTAGGTGTGTTTCGCAGCGTGATCGTGACTACATTATTGTGTGAAAGACCGACTAGAGTAATAAAATACATGAGAACATATCCCGTCTGCGAGAGGACGACAAATCACTTTCCGGGCGCCACATAGTCCTTAACTGAGATCAATCCCCATGCCCTTCAAGTGTGTATTTGTAAGTCGCGTCGTTCGTTGTCGTGTCGCCGACTTTTTGCCTCTCTTCTTGCCCACCGGCATCTTGATAACCAGGGCCTCCGACGCTGTCTCTTGGAAACCACCTAAGAGGATATAAGGTTGTCGGAAGAATACACGCCGACCAGGACCCAGGACAACAGACCAGATTGCAGTTGCTTGAGCAGATCAACTTCGTTTGGCACGTTCAGATTGTGCCAGAGATCACGGAATTCCAGCTTTGTCGGAACATGGGGAGGTTATGGTCACCTTGAGGCTGCACCTTCGGTTCCGTTCTTACCGGCGTCCCGCTTCGCAACGGCCTCTGGCCCTTCCCCTGCGAGGTCGGCGGGGTCCGCCTTGAGCTCGTTCCAGAACACCATGCGCATCCGGCCATCCCTGAGTGTGCGCGTAACGAAGACCTCGACCTCTTTCTCGAGCTCTTCGATTGCGGCAGGTGCGTCCTTCCACGACTCCTTAAGCGTGCGCACGGAGATACCACCACCACGACGCGTCGTGCGTTGAATTTCGGTCAGAAGGGCCGCTTTACTATGAAAAATTGTTGTCATGCCAAAGTAAAGGTCAAAACTTTATAGAGGATATCGACGGCGTGACGACTCGCCTTGAAGGAGTAGAGGTTGGCCTTAATGTCGAACTCTACACGTTCGTGGGCTCTGAACTTTTCAAAGAGGACCTTGTCAGCATCGAGGGGTGTTTGTGTCCTGATGGCTAGATCATCCAGGCGAGCGTGAGCGAATTACCCTCCATGTAGGCCGTAGGGGCTCGACATACCTTGAGATGGTTGATCGCATAAAGCAATTGAGTGTTCACATCCGTGCCCGTGGCAGTGTCAGCTGGCCGGGAATCCACGATTGCTTAAGCACGAGGCGTCAACAAAAGGAAGGAGAGGCGAAGAACGAGACATGCTCGATTTTGGCCGCTTCTTTTTCTTGCCAGAGTCACTATCCGGTGGAGTTGCAGGCTGAGAAGAAGATGCAGATGCTTGATTAGAGTGCCAAAGGGGTGACGTTTGCATTTTGGAGTGAAGTTTTTAATGTTGCGGCATCCCTGGCAAGAGAGGACATGGCGGACCTGGGTGAGCACTGGGTTGTGGGTCACGGTGCATATTTGGACTCTGCCCTCTCTGCCCCTCACGCGAAGCTCAGAAAACTAGAACATACTCGATAGAGCGCTAGTGATCGGCCTTGTTGTATATATTGATGGAACATACTTATAACATGAGGTAGTCACGGAAATGGCTCGGGTAAGCTAAGAATGGTTCAAGCTTCAAGGTGCGATCTGTGATCTGCACCTAGATGATTGATGCTGGATTACAGTAATTAGAGGGGCAGACAGGGAAAGAGAGCGTACAGTACTGTAGTGAGCCAGATCAGGCTAACTTAGGTTGGCATGTTTCCCACAATCGATGTCTCGAACCCACGGACCTGTCACGCAGCCAAGCCGCGTCACCATGGCGGTACTCGATTAGCACGTAATCGGTAGGTAGGTATTGGCCAATGAGGAAGACGTCTGAGAGCCAGAGTTGCCAATCTTGCATTGCGAACGACATACACCTCACTTTTTTTTTTTCAAATCCATTACAGCAGATTCAGAAAACCTTGACGTGCGCGATTTAAAAAAAAAAAAGGTTGAATCTCTGAGTGAACCGGCAAACTCCGTACCAGCGGACCGAACGGACCGTGGACGGAGTTTGTGCCAGACTCACTCAGAAAATTTCCATTTGCCGGCCTTTTTTTTTTTTTAAATCGCGCACGTCAAGGTTTTCTGAATCTGCTGTAATGTGCGCCTCATACACCTCGCTTATTACGGCTGGTTAGTCTGGCAATCAGCGGAAATAGTCAGGATACGAACTTGGAACTTCAAGCCATTCATGATCAGAAGTGATGTTCTAGAGCACCAGAGGGTGTGTAGATGTCGGAGTACGTACAACATAACACTTAATAGCGGAGGATGTGTGCAGCTTGGTGATTTCTTGCGCCCGGGATATGAAAGACTGACCTTGCTATCATACTCTGGCCATCTTACTGTTGGAAATAAGTTACCGTAGAAGCTTCTCCCCCAACTTTACTTTCGGTGCTTACGTTCAAATGATGATAAGCCACTTAAGTGTACCAGGCTTACATGGTTACACCGAGCGGAGCCTATATAGTCGCCCTGGAACAAGGTTGATTCCACAGGGGTACACGTGTAGTACACACCAAATGGATGAGGCTGACGCAAGGCGATCATTACAGTCAGGCGGAGGCGGAGGCGGTTTCTTATCCACGCGCTCTCTCGTGTGTCGTGTTGATATACTGTAAGCCACCGAAAGATCTGCCCCGCGCCGGTAATTGATACCTAAAATGGAAAAGCCTCCGAGCTACCGGCTGTCGGCTTCCAGCGGGCCGATTTTCAGATTGTCGGGTCGGACGGTGCAATGGGCGACGGATGTCAGGCGACTCGACACGGCCAAGACAAGGGTCCTAGGGTCGCCAACACCTTCATCCAGCCAAGTGAGACCACCGCCTTTCTCTTAGACCGCCACTTGACTTGTCTGACATTTCCGTCTCTTCAGCTTTTGTCCATGGGCGACTATGTCGTGCCCCTCTCGTCTCCACTTGATACCCTCGCTCGCCAGACGTCGTCCCGCCGACGCCCAAATCCAGTTCAAATCCCTTTGTCTCAGGCCGAGTTGGGTGAAGACACTCAGTATACCCATGTTCCTGCGCTTGGTGCACCCCCAAAGAGACCTCTCGGTCCCGCTCCTCAATCGCCTCTGTTGCACACCCGCTTTCGAACTTCTATAGCAACGCAATCGTCGCTAAACACATCCAACGAGTTGTACGGTCCATCTATGGTCAGAGTATCTGAAGATTTTCCTTATGACGATGAAGTCAGTATCTACTCAACCGGCGCTTCCTCTGGTCCGACTCCTGGCCGTCTTTCGAACACCGTTCAAGCTCCCGCCCAGTTGGAACAAATCTCTGAACTGAGTGGCGCAGTTCAGGATCAAAGTACGCCTTCATGGCAACCGAGGGGTGGTACTTCGGGTGTGAAAGATAGTCACCGTCCAAAAAATGGCAGATTCGGCCCAGACGACTTGTACCAAGAATCAGGATTAAACAAATCAGTACCCCTGCCTACTGTGGTGGTATCATCGGAGGAGCCAGAGGGGGTTGTCAATGAGACCGGTCAAGGGTTCGGGAATGTATTATCTATTCCGATCGCGGAATCCCACTCTGTTGGGTATAGACCCCTGGGGGCACCCAGCGTAATTATTTAAACTTTTCCAGGCCGATGAGAGCAGGCGGTGCTTCAGAAGATACGAAACGCCAAGTCCTCGCCCGAAACGCGTTCCGACGTTCGGCATTTACGCCACCCAGTGCGCAGTCTCCACAGCCTTCGCCAGGGCATCGCCACCACTGTCTCGGCAAACATCCCTTCTTCCAATGAAGGGCAACTTGTTCCAGAGACCCATCCAGAGACCCACCGATCTTCCCTCATACCGACACGCCCTGCCCCCAAACCTCCTGTCAGCACGCAAATCATACCCCTATTGCATGAACCTCCCCGCGTTTCATCTTCACCAACTAGCCTGTATTCCAAGTTCTCATACTATGAGCTCGATAGTCCTTCTAGCTCACCTACAAGTGATTCCCTTCAAGTTCCGGCATCACCTCACACGCCTCCACCTCCCCAACGCGCCGCTTCTCCACTGCCTGATCCAGCAACTAGAGATAATCGCCAACAACTTGAACTTGCCGATCAGTTGTTACAAGAAGGCATCCGACATCACGAAGCAAACCGGCTCAGGGAAGCCGCGATTGCTTTCGAGAGGAGTGCGAGGACACCAGGCGGGAGTGGGGTCGGCATGCTCATGTGGGGGCTCACTTTGCGGCATGGTTGGGGTTGCGCCAAAGACGAGAGTCTTGGCTTCTCTTGGCTGCGCCGCGCAGCAGAGGCAGCAGTAGGCGACCTTGAGCGTGCCCGTGCGGGTCTTGACACGAGCGCTGTTCACGGCGAGTTGGTCCTTGCCATATACGAAGTTGGCCAGTGCTTCTTCCAGGGGTGGGGCGTAAAAAAGGATCAGAAGATGGCCGTTGTGAGTCGTTTATTTTATTCGTACATGTGTTTGTGGTGCTCCGGCTGAAACAACGCACCGACTGTGCCTATCTCCTTTAGTCTTATTTCGAAATTGCGGCGAGGCTGGGCGATGTTGACGCACAAGAGGAACTTGCGTTCTGTTATGCCAATGGCCGTGGTTGTAAAAAGAACCGCAAGGAAGCGGCTAAATGGTACCGTGCAGCTGTGGGTTCTAAGTGAATTGCATTTTCGAACGATAATTGTACTGATTGCAGTTCTTCATATTTAGGTTGCGCAAGGTGCAAGTGATGTTGGTCTTGCGTGGATTTACAAGGAGAAGTTTCAATGATCTCCGCCGTTCACCCTTATGACGCCAGAGTCATCTGGGGATACTCTTATGCCCCGATCCATCCCTCTTCGTGCTGGACGAACGGTTGTACCCAATACTTGGTGACACCTATGCCCAGGACAATATTACGGTATTGACAGAAGATTTACCGATACACATGAAGAGGCATCACCGCTCCCACAGCCGAAAGTTATTTGCCAAGGCATGATCACATCGAGGTATATCTCACGGGTGGGTCGGATGTGAAGCACGATAGGTTATTTTCTTTTCTCTCCAAAATTTTTTCTGTGTCAAGCCAAGAGGTGCAGCGAGCGTCTATGGAGAGGTAATGATGTGCCAATGCTGCGAAATTTTCTGGGGCTTAGGTGAATTTCACGAAGGGCAGGGTAGATGAAATTGCTCCTTGCGCCAGCGCTAGCTCTAGGACGAAGACATACCGTCAATGCGGTGTCATAGGCTATGGTTTAAGTTTGGGACTGATTCGGGGGTGTTTAAGGGGACCTGGGGATGGAAACGTGTTAACAAGGAGTTCGAAGCCGGGAGAGGGGATTTTGAAACGACTCGTGCCAGGTTAGGTCAACGCTGGCGGCCGGATCCAAAGGATCGGCAGTTGTTATCTGTACCCTGGACACATGTTACGGCGAAATGAAAGCATCATCTCGTGTGCTTTGTACAGGACAATGAAGCAGTGGATTTTCGTTCGCCGTCCAAGAATGTCTCATCACGAGGCGTCAACGCGTCAAGGCCTCAGGCTCGGGGGAAGCCATGCCTTCCTACTGCTGATCTATATCTCCGGTGTTGTTAGTAAGAAAGAGAACACCATTGTAGTGCTGTATGACCGAGTGGATGGATGGTCATAGTACAGGCCCCCTTGACTGGTGCCTGGAGTCACAGCTGAAAAAAAAATTTACGGACCGAAGCATTTACCATGGTGCATCCATTCTCCAGAAGAGCCCCATTTCGTGAGTCATGCTAGTCATGTTCCACGGCGCAGCGTTTAGATGCCTTTCCATCCGTGTTGGAAGGTCAATTCAAGGTAAGGTACTAGAATCGTTGTTGGGTCTGATGGGACTTGAACTCAAAAGGGTCGAGACTTATCGGACGCAAACAAAAGCGGTGACTGTCACTAGTTATCAAGTTATCAACCAACGACAGCTCGACGTCTGGCACGTTACATTGCGGACTATAGTCAACGCCACTGGCACTGGCAGTGTCGCCCATCAGGCTGAGTTATTGTCTGTCGTACTAACCATTAATCGAAGAAAGTCACCGCCCGCCATCCTTAGAAGAATGCGGATTATGCTACTTCAGCTTGACCGAATTTAACCGCTCTCGATCCTAGTGGAATATGCTGAAATGTTGTTAACGTTCATGGTTCCAACGTTCCGGCTTTATTTGCTATTAATAAGCGCCCAACTTATGGTATGATAGCGCCCATCCAGCCTGCTTGCAAGTACGTATAGTAGCCGCTCTTTTTCCGCTATGCCAGAAGGCAAGGCGGAACTCGAATAATGGCCACGAGCTTGGCAACCACATCATTAATATGCCGACTATAGTCCTCGATCCATTTAGTCCTCGCGAGAGTGAGGAGGCTAAGAGGCTTCAGAAAGATCGACCGTTAATCGTACAGTAGGTCCGTCGATTGAAGAGTCCTGCTCCTCGCAATGAGGCACCCTGTGGGGAACGTATAAATTACCGCACTTGACGACATATATACGTGATCTCACGGTAAGTTAATGTCGTCTTTGTCGGTACGGCGTATCCGATCCCTTTTAAATTCCGTCATCAAAAAGTACATATTACAGTAAATCCTCGCGGAAACATCGTTTGATTCGTTGAAACTTGAAGCTTGAAGCTTGAACGCGTGAACCTCGAGTAGAATGATCGATCTAAATCGTAACTCTACCAACGTCCAGCTTCGGGAATAGAAGCAGAGGATATTAAAAAGCGAGTTCGATCGCCCCATGAATATGTGTCACGCTTTTTGGGACGCTTTTCCGGCGGTTGATTTACTCTGTCATAGAAAAGTGAGATCAGTGAGACTCCACTGGAATTCCGTATGTCCGTTTCCAGGGCGAATAATTGAGGGGATCATCGATCAGCATTTATGCATGTTATGACTCCGCATTAGCCCGAAAACCCCCTGGGTCCCATTATTTATTGGGTAAGCCATATTCCAGTGAACCAGCCCTAGGTGGAACCACCTCGACTGTTGTATGGGCTCGGAGGTGACGTTAGCATATGTCACTGTGAAGCCAGTCAAGCTATCACCAAGATATACCACAGAATTTGGCCAACCTTTGCAAACTGATAGCCAGAAATAGTGAGATATACTTCACGTTAACGGTACGATAAGGGTGGTTGAATTCAAAAGACGCCGAGCTTTGAAAAGACCCAGGTTTAAAGGGGATGGGAGATAACAACACGATCGATAACCTGAACGTCAACGGAACGACGCAAAATAATCCAAAGTTTCCATGCGATCTACTCTGATGAGATGATGTGACAGCGCAGATTGGCCCAGATTGTGGCGATAGTCAGCTGTCGTCGGAATCAAGGCGGAATTTGCCGACCGACCGAACTTTTGGACAACTTGCACGCGCTCTACTACCGTGACTGTTGCAGTAGAGGTCGAACAAAGCTATATGGTACTGTAGTCGAATTCCGAAGCTAATAACAGTATGCACAGAAGGACTCGGATCGTTATCAGCACAACCTCAACTTGGTTCGCCTTCAGGACAGTCCAGTCGTACTGTAATTCACGAGGTGTGAGTGAGGCCGAAGCATGTTCCATTCTCCTTTTGTCCTCATTTATCTCAGCGTGTTCTTCGATCTTCCGTGTCTCTCCCGAAACGGTGACATCTTGTCTCTTTCCAACAAGATCCATCGGCTCAAGCATCAACATCCTGGGCTTCTGGTTCCCGCCAAATCAGCGGATACTGCATGTCTACACAACTCTTGAGAAGACCCGTTCTATGGCGTGCAGGTTCCTTCATTTCTGTCATTTAAGCAGACAGAAATGTAATGAATGAGGTCGTCGCGCCCGGCGTCACTGAGTTTTTGCAGATATCCGCTTCTCCTGCTGACCTGCTGACCTCACCCCGCCCGAGAGAGACCCGGACATGAGTATCAAATTTTACTGTAAAGCGATGCGCGCCCTATAAACTCGTGTTTTGGGTGCATCCATTGCAGTACGTTCTGGGCTACAGCTGGTGAACGTTGAACCCTTGTCGGTCGTCTAAAATAACGCAGGTGCCTACCCAGCCCTTTCTTCGGGCATGTCCTTTCGGCTCTGGACGTCTCCGTCAATCAATCATACATCTTTTATCTTTTCATTCTCTCTTGTTACCGGCGCCGATACTCTCCCCTTATGGACCACGCCACCCAACGATCCTTATTCTCGGTCCAAAGACAACTATAAAATCAGTTCCTGGGGGTAGTGCCACAACACCCCAACAGCATATAAGACTAGTTCCCGGAGGGTGCCACAATATCCTATAGTCAACCATGCAATTCCCTTTCTTCAATTCCAAGTTGTCAGAAAAAAGCGGCAGAATTACCGAACCTCGATTCCAACGCCTTCAAAACTTCAAGATTAGGGGGGGTTTCAACCATTTTCTCCTAGGAATATGGGATCTATACATCGAGAAACCCCCGGTTAAGTGGCCCATCCCGTTCTATTCACTGAATGCGGACATGGGTCTCTTCACCAGTGACTTGAAATACCTATGGAAGGCTGTATACGATCTCAGTAGTCCGCTGCTATTTGCTCGCCTTACTGTCTCAGCAGTTCTGGCCCTTTCCCCTGCGGTATCCCTTTGGTACGCGTCCGCAGTAACTTAATAGGCGATGCTAAATGAGAATCAGGTTTACTGGAAATTTTCTGCGATTGGTGAGCATGACTTCGCTACGTGAAGTAACGGCTTCCAACCTCGAGCAAAGGTCCAAGCTGCCATTAATGACCGGGAATTGGATGCAAACATGTTGATTCAACTGACATGCGGCCGAGTGGTGTGCTCCCTCGTTCAAAACCTGCTCGAAAGGATAGACGGGTGGCTTTACCTTGATTTCGATGACTTTGTCAAGCGCCATTACTCGCATTATGCTTTCAAGCACATCGCACGGATCGACCTGCCTACTTTTACAGACCCTTCTGTATCTCAACAATTAGAGGCAGTATCGCTCAGATACGGCTTTTGCTCAGTAGGACGCACTCTTGATAGCCTGTTACGCAGCGGGTGTAGCATTCTCGTACTTTTCACGCAAGTCAGCGTGCTCGTCACCGTCTTGCATGAACAAGGCATCAGCTCATACTTGAGCTTCCTAACTTGCCTCTGCCACCTGATAGTCTGTATCTTATCCCAGATGGAACTCGCAAGTGGTAGTCTGGACGGACTTTGTCAGTTTTCTGCTACTTGAAAGGTCGTTTGCTCAATCCCGTCTCTCCCACAGCGTACGCGGCCACGACTCGAAACCAGGATTACGTGAAGATGGAGGGCCTCAAGCAGCTCGTTAGTGATCAAGAACACCGCCAAGAAATCGTCGCTAATGGCCTCGGCTCATATCTTTCCGGTCGTGCGTTCGTCGATGCAATTCGTGCTGTCATCCTGTTTATTGCTCCGTTCTAGACTTCTTTGAGCTTGGTCATCGCCTGGGGAATCGCGCTGGTGAATTCTGGAATCGTTTTTTCGTTCACCAGCGCAAAATCAATAATTCAATCCACCTTCTGAAGTGGTTTGCTGATGAGCTGCCCGAGGTGAATCATCAACTCGTGTATATGACAACTTTATTTATCTCGTCCCAAGATTGCTCTTGTATCAACAGTGGTACGAGATCCGGGTAATCTTCCTATGGTCCTTGCCGCGTTTACTCTCGTCCAATCGACTGCCAAGAATCTTCGTTTGAATTTGAACTCCATTTTTCAACAAACTGGTGGCCTGGCAAACCAGCTGTCTAGTCTACGCGTAGTATATTCCGTGAGCGAAATCAAGAATCAGGTTGTGGACGGCACGGAAAAGTTAAAAAGTAGTCACGAAGGAATAAGCCTAGAATTTGAGTGGGTCCTCACTGCTATATTCCATCAAACACTCACTCATGGCATTTAAGGAATGTTTCTTTCCAATATCCTGGAAGCAAGAGCTATGCATTGCACCGCGTGTCATTCCGAGTCCAACGAGGTCAACTATGTGTAAGGGAATATCTGACTTTACTGCCTTTTCTCATTCCAAATCAGGTCATCGTGGGCTTCAACGGCTCCGGCAAGAGCACTATATTAAAGCTGGTGGCTCGCATATACGACGTAACTGAAGGAACTATCCGGATCAATGGTCGCGATATCCGGGAAGTAAAACTAGACGATTTACGCCGCTCAACCGCTGTTCTCTTTCAAGACTACACATTGTTTCCTTTATCAGTGTGTCCTTCGATCTCGACTGTTAGGTGATATCTCTAAATAAGTTGCCACCTAGATTAGGGACAACGTCGCCCTCGGTAATCCCGAACATGCCACTGATCTTAAGCTTATCGAGGAGGCGGCGCGTCTCGGAGGTGCTGACACCGTGATTGAACATTTGCCTGAACGCTGGGATACTTATCTGTCTCGCCCTGATTCGGTGCATGATATTATTCGGGTTCAACATGATGATCCAAACGGTGAAACTGGCCGCGCGCTCCGTGAATTGACGGGAGCGCGACCATCACAAGCACTCAGCGGTGGACAACAGCAGAGAGTTGCCGTGTAAGTCCGTAAAGCCGGCCTTTCCCCGAGTGATGAATACTACTCTGCATTCAGCGCGCGCACTTTCATGCGCACCATTGGACCAGACTCCGCTGTTGGCTTGTTGCTGTTCGACGAGCCAAGTGCTGCCCTCGACCCTGTCGCCGAACACGGTACATGTTCCCCTTCGTGCTTCCCTCTTCCCTGTTAACGATCTGTGGCCCACAAACTCAGACCTTTTCTCGCGACTTCACGAAAATCGAGGGAAGAGGACAATGGTCTTCTCGACCCACCGCTTCGGAAATTTAACGAAATATGCGGACATCATAGTGTGCGCAATTTGGAGCCGCAAACTATGAGATAGCCGTTGATGAGTTTACTCTCAGGTACATGAACCAGGCTGAAGTCGTAGAGACTGGTACCCACGAAGAGCTGATGAAGTCGGGAGGCGACTACGCACGCCTGTGGAAATTGCAAGCCGAGGCATTTACGTGATGCTTAATCTCGTTCCTGTCTTGCGCTTCCAATCCGGGCAGGAAGTGGGAACACATCGTTGTATGTAGAACGCAGGAGGGGCATCCCAAATCTGATCCACAGAATACACATGTATCTGGCTTTCGCTTTGTGGCAGCCGCATTGGAACCGGTCCTACTAATTCAACTGGTCACCCCTCCCGGGAGGTACACTCATGCACGAGGAATAAGTGCACTTCATCGAACAAAGAAGGCTGAGATTAGAGGTAAGTCCCATATTCATCAGCAGGGTGTTTGATGTGAATAAGTTCCCATTTTGACTTTCAGTGTGATCTGGGAAACCATTTCTGACAGTGTCTCTTATCGATCTGAGCCCAAACACAAATTGTCATCAGATAGGCTATCAACAAAATCCTGGATCATTTGGGCTTGCTCCCCAACCCTGGTACGACGTCCCGGTCACGTTCGAGATAGTCTCGTCGGCTTTGGAAGTCACCCAGCATTATCGATACACGGACTGTAGTGACACGAGGTACGGGCGAATAAAGGAAGTACCCTCAAGGTGACATCAACAGACATGCGGACCCGGACTGTTGGCAGCACTTATTACGGGTCCATCCGAACACCAAAGTCCCGGAATATGCGTTTTTCTGTACCTTACCCCCTGTATTGACCGTTATTCAGGGTCGAATCATATCAAGCGTCCCTCACTCCATCCTCTCTGTGCCGTAGCTGTTGGCCCCGGAATCCGCTCTCATGAGCCATTGGAGACCAGAGCAGTATCCAAAGGCTTCTCTGGCGAGAGTATCAGAATCACGGTGCACAGACAGGAGATTGACCTTAGAAAACTGTGGATAGGATAGTCAGCGGGTACGGAAGGGAAGTTGACATTCCGTGCGGGTAATGGGTTCGAAAGTGTAAGTGAATACCGATGCTCACTCTCGCAGATATTGCGGGAATCCCCAAGCAAGGTCCGGAGAGCACGCCCGCGATTGCGGCCTTGGTAACCCGAATCCATCTTCGCTTGCCCCAGGCGTACTCAGGCGGACTACAGTAGGAATTGAACGTTGCAACCTCCGCCAATGGGTCCTGATTGCCCTATCCTGGACGAGAGGCCATGGAAGACGTCTTGATCGATTATCGATTATCGATCTCGAACCTGACACACGAGGACCAATTGTACATCACTTGTCAGCACAAACCCTCTGGCCGTGGAAGCCGTACGTGTCAACAAACAGAATACTCTCCATATCATTCAATGCCTGTCTGAGTTTTCTCCACTGCAGGATTTCATCGTGGGTACAGGTATAGTATGGGTAGAGTTTCTGTGACCCCGTCCTTCAAGACCCCGGGCCGGCGACAGCTTAGACTTTGCGTCTGTCGTGATCGAGGTCCCCACACCCTCTGTGTGATTTTTCATCTTCAAATCTGAAGTTCTTATACGCCTCGTCTAATAAGTTTCTATCATAGATAGGATCAATCCTGTGGGGTGTTCTACTCGATGAGGAGCAGACAGCGTAGTTTTAGAAGTGTTTTACAGAACAGAACAAATGGCTCTCCAGGGAAAGGAGCACAGCGAAGATCCAATCAAGTGTGACGAGTATCATGATAAAGGTCTGCTTCACATCTGTTAATGTGCCCTACTGATGGGATTTTCGTCCAAACTCTTTTGGAAATGTCTAGTGACTTTGATGCAACACCATGAAAGGTAAAATTTACCTTTCACGGTGTTGCATAGAGCGAATAGTAGAGAGGGAGAGGGAGACCCCTCTCTTAAAAATCCAGACAAGCACGTCGGGAAGTGGGCACAACGGGGCACGGTGTGATGGTTTCCATCGTGTGGACGAGAAGGATAGCAAGGGTCGGGCCCAAGTGCCAAAAGCTTCTGCAACCACCCAGTCGGAATATCTACGTCTTCTGAAACCACCCATCATCTACATTCTCAATGACTTTTGCATTTTTTCCCTTTTGACTTTCCATGTCATTGACTCACTATTAGTCACCGTGCTTAATTCCCCAAACAAACAGGTACAAACTCTCGTCACCTAGACCCACACAATAAATCGACCGCACCTTGTGCAAAGTACCCAAATCTCTCCGTAACTTCGCGTGTGAATAGTTTGTGAAATAATACAGTACATATAGTTATCCCAAAATTAATGCACGCATTCATGGTGCTTTTATGGCTCAACAGTGATTTTTGCTTACCAATATTGCACCGGGCTGAAATGTCAAACAAAACCTGTCCTCGGCCCGGGAATCCCCACTCGACTGAACCTCAACGCGAACGAGGTAATGATTGACCATGGACAGGACACAGACGTTCTCCAACCAGAACCTGCAAGACAAGGTGGTTTGGTTCAGAGAAATATGGTGAGTCCAGTTTTTTTTCTCTAATTTGATTGCGCATAACATAAGCCAGCAACACACATTTCGCAAACCAGCAGCTCCTCTCGAACCCCCAACGCCGCGAGTGTCCGCCCTAGGTCTTGATCGTCTAGCCATAGAAAAGCGCGCTGCGTCCTCGCAAGGTGATGGGAATGGAAAGCGCCAACGACTTGATAGTCGAGAACCTCATTTCAAAGGTATGTAGTCCTTTCACTCCTCCGAATGTAGCTTTTCCGACCACACAAAGTTCCGTCTCTCCCCGCATCTCGCATGAGTCATACTCGTCAGCGTGCCGAAGACACACCGTCTCACCCTGGTGGCCTTTCTGAAGAGGGTCGTGTGCTACTCGAGGCACATAGACGACGGCGGGATCATCAGCGAGGTGCGTTTACGTCTTTCCCTTACTCCTACCATCCTTTTCATCCGTTGCAGAGGGGATTTCTGCACATCAGGAAAAGAAAGCAGACCGTCCGCGCGGCCTCGATGATTTTAAGCGTCGTTCTAACCGGGACCGTGATCGCGTTAGGGGACGGCAAGAGTATCCACGAGGTTGGGAAGTGACGCCTCGCTCTGAGCGTGGCCCTCCTCGTGATGACGCGCCGAGCCTGCGAGTTCCGAACCTCAGGTGGGACGCCACACCACGTAGTCAGAGTGAAAGTAGTGGTGGCGGATGGGGCCGCACCGGGGCTCGAGCATGGGATGCACCTACCCCAAGAGCATCGCGAGATTCTAGTCCTGACCAAGGAAATGCAGAGCTAGATATTAGAGAGTGGGAGGAAGAACAAGTACGCCTCGATCGGGACTGGTATATGGGTGCAGAAGAAGGTAGTTTGGTGGGCGACGAGGAGCACAACCCGCTCGCGCAGTATGAGGACCTCACGATGGCCAAACAAGTGGAAGTAGCGAAGCGGCCTGTGAGTCCATTGTTTATTGCGCGCGTGCACGCATAGCTGACATCATCTATAAGAAAATATCAGCAAAACAAGCACAATATGTAGGTGCTACCGTTTTCTTCCAACCACGGGGAACTGATTCGTATACAGAACGCGGACAATGATCTCTGGGAAGCTAATCGCATGGTCACCTCTGGTGTTGCAACCCGCAAAGGTGTCGATCTGGATTTCGAAGACGAGTCACAGTCAGCCGTACATGTGATGGTTCACAACCTCAAACCGCCATTCCTCGATGGCCGCACAGTATTTACCAAGCAACTCGACCCGATCAATCCGATCCGCGACCTAACAAGCGATATGGCCGTGTTCGCCAAGAAAGGCTCCGCTCTCGTGAAAGAGAAACGCGAGCAGGCAGAACGTGCAAAAGCCGCTGCAAAATTGGCCGCGTTAGGTGGTACGGCTCTCGGCAACATCTTAGGTGTCAAGGACGAAGAAGCAGAAGCAGAGGGTGTGTCCCAATTTCTCTGCCCACTTTCTGGTATTGAGCAGGATACTCACGAAGCTGTGCATGCTACGGGCGTTCACTCACAGCGGCCGCTGAGGCAGGAGCAAAAAACGCTACAAAAGAAGACTACAAAGGGGATTCTAAGTTTGCGAGCCATTTGAAGACTTCTACAGGCGTAAGCTCCTTCGCGAGGAGCCGGACGCTCCGCGAGCAGCGCGAGTATTTGCCTGCATTTGCTTGTCGCGAGGATCTGCTAAGGTCTATCCGCGATAATCAAGGTGCTGTATGTCCTATTCTCCGTTATAGAAGCATTCTGACGGCCGTCTTATCGATAGTGGTGATCGTAGTTGGCGAGACGGGCTCGGGTAAGACCACGCAACTCACACAATTTCTGTATGAGGATGGGTACTGCGCCAATGGCCTCGTTGGCTGTACTCAGCCTCGCCGCGTGGCGGCTATGTCTGTCGCAAAGCGTGTCAGCGAGGAGGTGGAATGCAGGCTTGGTGGACTAGTAGGGTATGCCATCCGGTTCGAGGACTGCACCTCGGCGGAGACTAAGATAAAATGTGAGTGATTTGTGAGATCACCTGACGAATTGAACTGATGCTGTGCGCCTAACAGACATGACGGATGGCGTTCTACTTCGAGAGTCCTTGAATGAGGGGGATTTGGATAGATACAGCGTCATCATCCTAGATGAGGCACATGAACGGTCCCTTAGTACAGATGTACTGATGGGGCTTCTGCGGAAGGGTGCGTTATAGCACTGTTTTGGCTGAGGTCCCGATTGAAGAATTACCTCTACAGTGCTTTCGCGTCGACGCGATTTAAAACTTATTGTCACGTCTGCTACCATGAATGCCGAGAAGGTTTGCTTGGTGTTCCATTTCAACGCACATTGAAGCTGACACAGTCGTAGTTCTCCAAGTTCTATGGGAGTGCGCCCTGCTTCACAATCCCTGGTCGAACGTTTCCTGTCGAGACATTCCACTCCAAGTCACCGTGTGAGGACTATGTGGACAGTGCTGTGAAGCAAGTCCTCCAGATTCACCTTTCCCTTCCTCCCGGAGATGTACTTGTGTTTATGACTGGGCAAGAAGATATCGAGATCACCTGCCAGGTCGTAGAAGGTGGGAAGCGATCACCCGAAATCGTTATAAGTGTTCACGCCTGTTTAGAACGCCTGTCCCAGTTGGACGATCCAGCGCCTCTGGCTGTCCTCCCAATTTATTCTCAGATGCCTGCCGATCTGCAAGCGAAAATTTTTGAACCAACTGCCGATGGCCGGCGCAAGGTTATCGTTGCCACCAACATTGCGGAAACATCTCTGACTGGTATGTTCATGCCCCTGATGTCTTGCGACTCAATTTACAAAATGCTCTTCAGTCGACGGGATTCTTTATGTGGTTGATTCTGGCTACTCCAAACTCAAAGTATACAACCCGAAGGTTGGTATGGACGCGTTACAGATCACGCCTATCTCCCAGGCCAATGCGAACCAGCGAACCGGTCGTGCTGGTCGTACGGGGAACGGTTTCTGTTACCGGTTATACACTGAAATGGCCTATCGTAATGAGTTGTTCGAGAACACCATCCCAGAAATTCAACGCACTAACCTTGCAAACACTGTGCTTTTACTCAAGTCGCTTGGCGTGAAGAATCTCCTCGAATTTGACTTCATGGATCCACCGCCGCAGGTGAGCATTGGGCTTCCTAGTGGGTTAAAAATGCGCTTATTTTGGTACAGGCGAACATTATAAACTCTATGTACCAACTGTGGGTGCTTGGTGCTCTTGATAATGTGGGCGACCTAACGCCAGCTGGGCGTAAAATGTCCGAGTTCCCCATGGAACCATCTATGGCTAAGATGCTCATCACGTCCGTCGACTACAAGTGCTCTTCAGAGATGTTGACAATCGTATCAATGCTATCTGTGCCGAGCGTTTTCTACCGTCCCAAGGAGCGGGTGGAGGAGGCAGATGCGGCAAGAGACAAGTTCAATGTTCCCGAGAGCGACCATTTAACGTTACTCAATGTTTTCAACCAATGGAAAGGTCACGGGTGAGTCATGGAGGCCTTCGGAAGCAGTGCGACCATACTGAGGATGTCTGCGCAGATACCGGGATGACTGGGCGATGCGACATTTCTTGCATCCGAAACTCCTGCGCAAGGCGAGAGAAGTACGAGTGCAACTAGAGGACATCATGAAGTTTCAAAAAATGGACATCATATCGGCTGGAACTGATTTCGATGTCATACGGTGTGTTATATTGTGGCCTCTTTCTTTTTACGCATCAGTTGTTGAGGTGGCCCGTAGCAAAGCAATCTGCGCAGGTTATTTTCACCAGGCGGCTAGGGTGAAGGGTATCGGCGAATTCGTGAATATTCGTTCTGGCCTGCCGACCCATCTCCACCCCACAAGTGCCTTGTCTGGACTTGGATGTATGTTATACTGGCGTCCTACTCGACTTTATCTGACAGACTCATTGCTAGATACCCCATCATATGTCATCTACCATGAACTCATCCTTACATCGAAAGAATATATGACACAAGTGACTGCGGTAGATCCATATTGGCTTGGTATGGCATTTTTGTATACGTTTACCAGTTTATGGTTGCTGACTCCAGATATAGCGGAGCTCGGCTCTGTGTTCTATTCCGTGCGCGAGAAAAATTTTGATGACCGCGGGGCGCGACGACAATCCGACCGCGAATTCTCGAAGCGAGCGGAACTTGAGACTGAGATGGCAAAACAGCGGGAAGCGTACGTTGAAAATTTCGCTCTTATGGGGGCCGCTCATTGATTCTAAATGGTTTGTAGATCCGCAAGGAAGGCGGAAGAGGACGCTCTCGCCGACAAAGTTGGTACTTCCGCGGCACGGATTGCGGTACCTGGGACACCACGTCATGTGGGAGTAGGTTCCGGGTCGAGGGTAACAGCTACACCGAGAAGAAAACCGGGTATATAAGTTAGGAGTAGTCGTGAGTATACCAGTGTGCATGTATTCTATCATCTACGTACTACACTGTTTAGACTTGCCATAGCATGTATCTCGTAATACACAATCCAAGCCACTGTACATGTACAAAATTTTTTTGTCTCGGAAGGCCCCTGGATGCTTCATATCAAACTTGCGTACTCTTACCCGAAATATGCATGACCCTCCAGATCGTGGTGATCTGCCTGCTGAGTGTTCATACAGAATGGGCCCAATGGATGGGAAGAAAGAGGTGAACGAGGTTGGTTAAAATTACGAAGCAGTGGGCTTCAGATCGCCAATGAAGATATAGATTAGAGGATAAATGGCTGTGTTGTTGTTGGATTCAGGGAAGAGTGAGGGCGAAATTTTGCTGGCACACGCACCTCATTAGTTTCACCGATTTGTAACCCAATGCTTTGAATGATTCGCCAGGGAATCATGACTTGGCCAACGTATCGCCCGGCAGTATTCTCGCCTGAGTCGAGGCGGAACTCTTCGGTATTCAAAAGAAGGATATTTAGACTCTTGTCCGTCCCGACAAAAGTACCAACGAAAGCACGGTTGTCGTTTATGATTACTCGAAGAGTGCCGCGAAGGATGCTCTTGAGGCTCCGGATTGCCTCGGTGTCTCGCATCAAGATTTTGAATTTGAGTTCACAAATTGAGGCGGTGACGGTACGTTACGACAACGACACGACTTAAGTTACACGGCATGAACCCGTTCGATAGCAACGCCGCGTTGAAAATGCAAGGCCAATATCGTTCCCCTAATACTCACAAGTATTCCGTCATCCTTCCAACTTATAAAGAGCGCAAAAATCTCCCCTTAATCGTATGGCTCATCGCCAAAGTTTTCAACGAAAAGTGCGTCGTCGTGTCAGGCACAGCCTGGCAAGTTGTCGGTCACTGATGTCCGTCTTGTGGAAGTATATAGTGACCTTGCCTGGGAGGTGATTGTCGTCGATGACAATAGCCCGGATGGCACACAAGACGTCGCAAAGCAGCTGGCTGCTACATACGGCGACGACAAGATCGTTCTTAAACCACGCGCCGGCAAGCTTGGTCTCGGGTACGCCGTCTTTGCTGTTTAAGGCTCCGAGATTTATGCTCAACGTTGGGTACTAGAACGGCATATATTCATGGCCTTAACTTCTGTACGGGAGATTTTGTGATCATCATGGACGCTGACTTGTCTCACCATGTGCGTTGACATTGCTACCACCTCCATCTCCACCCGACCCGACTTACCGACCTCGCATTAGCCAAAATTCATTCCCCAATTCATCCGGTTGGTTTCCGCTCTCCTATGCGCATGCGCTGCTTTGTGTTCCAGGCTAATTGAAGACAATGTAGTCTACAACAAGCTCATAACCTCGATATCGTGACCGGCACACGGTACCGCAAGACGTCCAGCCCTCCTATGCCTGGCACAGCCCCCGGGGGTGTCCACGGTTGGGATCTCAAACGCAAGTTTGTCTCCCGCGGGGCCAACTTTCTCGCAGATACCATGCTCAATCCCGGTGTCAGCGACCTTACGGGCTCATTCCGCTTGTACAAAATCTCGGCGTTGAGGCACATCATCACGCTCACTATCTCGCGCGGTTACGTTTTTCAGATGGAGATGATGGTACGTGCTCGTGCTCTTGGATACACAGTGGGCGAAGTGCCCATTACATTCGTGGATCGCCTATTCGGGGAGAGCAACTTGGATGCGGGAGAGGTTGTCCAGTATGCGAAGGGAGTGTGGACTCTGTTTACCACAGTGTAGATGAATACCCACCATAGTCTATTGTATAATCATAAGATATCGCTCCCCTCTGCCTTCGCATTTACTCGGGAAACCCGTCGTGACGGTCATGGAGATTTCTAGCACCTACTGAAACCATTTAATCCCATATTTTCACGCACCCGAGGTCACTCATGAGGTGCATAGCCACCACCCTCAGTAATCAAACTCGCGGATGTCTTGGCGTCCAAGAAAAGTTCGTTCATTTCGCCAATGTCATCGGTCTCGATTTGGTCGCGCCCACCCAGTCTTGCCAGAATAGATGCGGGTGTCAGAAGTTGTATCGCGTATCTGTAACATAGGCTGTCAAAGACAGGATGGAATGGATCGCACAATCAGCGTTACCGGAGGGAGGACTTCTCGCCCTCAGCGGCAAGTTTATCGATCACGCCTTCCCCGAGTCTAAGGCCTTCGGTGTTCGCACGAAGTTGAACGACTTTGGCTACTTGTTCGCGCGTATATCCATCCGTCTTCACGATCAGACAGCTAGAAACCATGAGATGGAGATGTGGGGCAGCAATTTGAGACAAACCGGTCTAAGAGGTCGGTGGGAACACCGTGTGGAGCGACGATATCAGTCGTCCCACGCACAAGCGTGTTGCCTCGGTTGGTGGCAAGAATCACAGTAGGTGCCATGGGGGACTCCAGGAGTGCATTGAGGTACGTGAAACATTCGATGTCCAGCATGTGAACCTAATGGATTGAATGAGCATTGAGAGCGCTGAACCTCTTTTCTTGGGATTGGGCATACTTCGTCAATAAAAACGACACCGGGAACAACTTCAGCAACACCCTGGTCAACGTAGCTCTGGACAACCTTGTTGACTTCCCGTCGCAGTTTTTCTGTCACTTCTGTCCTACCGCTTTTCACTAGACTTCCCATAACGCTCATGATGTCCTGTCCTCCCTGTGGCCGTGCGTTAGCCGCATCGAGGTCGCCGAGCGTGACGTCTTGTACAAGCTCTTTGCGCTTGTGAACATCACCCTTCGGGAGAGGCACGTATGTCTCTGATTCTAGGTCATACGAGGAGGCATAAGCATCTGAACGACCCACGCGCTGTAATTCGTTGGTGGGTCTGTCAACGCAGGCGAGACAATTGCGTGCAGACGAGTACCTTTACAGCGCCTGTATTTGCCTCAACGTAGATAACATCCCCAACAAGGATCTTTTCTTTTAGGATAGCTTCATATATTGTCGGATCAAGACGTAGTTGCTTGGTACCCTTCACAGTTTTTAGGCCCACGATGACACGGGACACTGTTTTGCCATAGCCGCTAAGCGGATTTTCGGACTCTGATGGTGTGAGTTCCGTCACTTCGCCTTCATAGACTTCCTTGGTCTCTTTTATCCGCAACCCTAGAGACAGAGCCTGAATAACGCGTGAGAGGAAGGAAGGTAAGACGCGTCGACACACCGATTGCACGCCGGAAGGCTTCTGCGAGCACTTCAGTCTTTTTAACTTCTGTGGAGTATACCTCTGAGCCGACCATAGGGCAAAACGGCACCTTTGCGCCAAGCTCATGCGAAATAGCGAGGGCGAGTGCGGTTTTACCGGTGCCTGGGGCTCCTACGAGGAGCAGCGCGCGTCCGGAGAACTTGCGGGACTTGACCAGTTCGACAACCACCCCACACGCCTAAAGGGCCATGCTGGTGAGAGTGGGGGTTAAGAAGCCCAGGAAAGAGACGCGCACTTCGCGAGCATTGTTC
The DNA here is from genome assembly GCA_022884055.1 of Russula griseocarnosa. Lineage (NCBI taxonomy): Eukaryota > Fungi > Basidiomycota > Agaricomycetes > Russulales > Russulaceae > Russula > Russula griseocarnosa. Next base: position 372,867 of record JAGKRU010000036.1, read on the forward strand.
TGCCCTATGAAACCGGCACCGTCACTGGTAGCTAAACCCTCCGGAGTGAGGCCGAGAGCCTTGATGTGAGAATGGGGTGCGATTCGGGAGGAGCGGGCCAAAGACGCCGTTGAAGGAGGCGGGAAAGCGCTATGAGTTGGGGGCGCGGATGTCGAAGGCGTTGTGGAAGTCGAGGCCTTCATAGTGGTCGAGGTCGACTCAAGACGGGCCGGACCTCTTCTCAACCGACCCGCAATGACCGCCGCACTCAAGCTACTCAGCCTCGCCCGCAATCACTCCCGTCTCTGCCGTCGTCTCATTCTTTCTCACTACATAGCACCGTCTTCTTCTCACAGTTCCGTTTTCCGGAGGTCCTTTGTCTCCACACAACCACGCAGAGCCGCACCTGCACCAACACCTCCTGCAACTCCTGCAGTCCTACGTCGTTCCCCGACAGTGGAGGACATTCAGACTGCCGAACTTGACGTAGAGACGCTTCCACAAGGTGATGCACAATTAGCCCTTACAGAACGCGCAGCACAGGTTTGTCGCAATGTTGGTTGTCGGGGTGAACAGTTGACATACGGTGCGTATGTAGCAACTCCATCGAATATCTTCGCAAGAAGCGCACTCAGGTTCCGCCCTGAGAATCTCCGTCGAGTCGGGCGGCTGCCATGGGTATCAATATAAAATGGAGCTTACACAGCAGCGCGCCCTTGAAGACTAGTACGTCATGATCCATTTTTGCAGTCTTTTCTGCCCTCCGAAACTGAGAAACGGCTCAAGTGAGTTTGAGCACCCTGCCGTGACGCAGGCTCGTGTCATCGTAGACGCGGTCTCTCTCACTCTCTTGCGAGGTTCTACGATTGATTTCGCCACCGAGCTCATCGGCAGCTCATTCCGTGTTGTGAACAATCCCCAAGCCGTTGGTTCTGGATGTGGATGTGGTGTCAGTTGGGAAGCGAAGTCCTAAAGAATTTTCTAACATCCCCAGCTTCTGTGAAGGGCTGCGGCAAAGAATTCACGGCGTACCTTTGTTGGTGCCGACATGCTACATATTATCCGAACCGTCTGTGTAGCTCAACTACCTTCGCTTGGCTAGTCTTGCGCCATTGGCTGAAGTCCTCTTCTCGATTCATCTGCGCGACACTGACCAAGGGTGTACATCAATAACCTTTACCCCTCAAGTACGTTGCCCCTCGAGACGGCAGACCGCGCGTTGGTGATAAGTATTTCTCTCAAGTTAGTTAAGCTCTCCCTGCATGGGTCTCATTTCCTAGAGTGCGCTGCTTAATCTATTATTCTATGCAACGACTCGCAGTTACGTCCTGATAAATCTATCAAGATTCGAAGACCCTGAAACGTGTACTGTATCTCAAGTGACGTTTGAAAGACATCTCCGAACATCCGATACACGCGTCATCGCTACTGGCTACCGGGTAAAGGTTCAACCATCATCCTCAAATTTTATACACGAACCTGGGACTCACTTCGGCATTGCACTGAGCGTTTCTGCATTCAGCAGTCAGTACTTCTTGGTGTTATTCGCGAAAGCCGTGAAATCAATGCCCTTGAGATAATTTAATAGATCCCAGATGGGCATCTGGGCCAGACGACACTCATAGTACGTACTTTGAGATCAGTTACAGTACTATCGTAGTATCGATGGGCAACACGTCTATAGGCCATACAAGCTGTCATCCGGAGCATTGCTGTACCTACCATTACCAGAGCTAATGGAATGATGGTCACTTTCTCGAGGCTCACATCTGGCCCGAGTTCTGTGGGGACGGATTTTCATTATAACAATCTCTGGTGTGAGTAGTATGACATGAGCACGGGAAGTTTTGTCCCGGATATAAGTCCTATTTTTCCCATGTTTCTATCCTCCCCTGCGAGGTCTCGAAGGTGCAAACGCAAACAGGCGGAGATTTTGTGTCCTGGAGGGACCTCCGTCGGTCGGACGGTCCCCGACGAGAGTGGATTAAATTTATCTATTATTGATGATCTCTAAGATGTCCGCTAACTCAAAAATACCTTATGTATACTTCTTTGTCTCCTTCAAAGCCGTATAGTGGTCTGGTTTAGGCGCATATCCATACCGGGGTTCAGGTTTTTCTACAATAAAATCAACGTCTCAGTTCCAGATAAGATGAAAAAGGTGCTCACTGATGATCTCTCTCCAAACCCTTGAACTTTCCTCATCCCATACTGCCCGCCACATAAATGTGCCACCGCCATCTGTCCGAAGCGCGTGTTCCTGCATGAAACTTCGTACATCGAAGTCATTTCGTTCGAGTGGACCTGATGGGAGAGAGAGCTTCGCGTTCGGGTTTTCGTGAGGGAGCAGCAGGAGGACATAGCGATGGTAGGGCGTCCCGCGCGCGGGATGTGGGGGCAGATAGGGCGTATGTGAGGCAGGGGGAAGCAAACCTGCTTTTGTAGCAGAGAGCACGATGTTTGGCCTATTACCAACGTTTATATCACATTACAGCACCCATAGGAAGAGAATAAATAAACCCACTGTAACCAATGGAGGAACGCCCTAAACGTCTGATTCTCCTCGTCGGGAACATCTGAGTGCGATTTTAAATTAATTGATCCGGGAAGGCGGTAATGTACTCACCTGGGTCGACCATGAGTAAAGTATAGAGCCTCGGTTCCGGATGGGAAACTGTGGTGTAAAGCTTTGGTGGGCGGCGCGTCTAAACGTGATTCAGTCAGAGATAATTAAAGACCGCCTCTACATTCATATATACCTGTTCATTCACCAAGAAGACGCCCGCTTCGACCGGCGCCAGTTTTCTCTTTGCTCTTGCACGAAGAACAACATTCTTCGGAGGTGGCTCTGGGAAAACCACACGGAGGTCGACAGTGGGCTGGAGGGAGGGCACGACATCGGGAATGACGTGCATCTGATAGAGACGCTCCATCTAAACCTGGATATTAAACAACGAGAGAATGGAAGGGATTGGAGCAGCGCACGAGAAGGTCCAACGCGCCGTCATTTCGCCAACGCTGTTCAATAAGATGGCGATAAACCTTCTGATTCATATCCGCTACAGTAAGTATCTCGCTGAGTAAATTTTACTGAAGATAAAATGGCAAAACAGACCCATTCCATTTGCAGCCTTCCACCGCACCTCTGGTAGATTTACTTGGGCCATAATCTCTAGTACGTCCAGCCTCTTTTTTGCATCTTCTATGCCTTCAGTCGGAACCTGTCCATTCTCAAGGCTCGACTGAAGAGTATCTGCTTCCGCTTGTACGGCAGCTGCGTCCGCGCGGATGTACGCGACTGCTTCGTCATACGCGGGGATGACGCCAGGCGCGACAGGAGGGTTCCATTCACGGGGCCTTTCGAGGCTGATACTCGGGCGAATGGAGGGATATTTTGGGTTCCTGCGAGCTAAAGTCCTGCGTTTTGGCGGAGAAGTCGAAACCAGTTCAGCATGCGGACTGGAAGACGCGTCAGATGTAGTAGATGAGGCAGTGAGCGGAGGTGTAGATGTCACGCTCGAGAGGGTTTCGAGCGTTGAGTTGGCTCTCGTGAGTGGTACTGTAACGGCTCGAAGTCGACATAATGTGAACATCGCCGACCACGACAATCAACAGCGCACGAACAAATCGGACTTGGTGCATCCACGTGATCAATTGAATATAATTTATACTTAGTTTTCCAACACATTAATCACGGCAAGGTGGCCGAGTGGTCCAAGGCGTGTGACTCAAGCGAAAGCTTGCCTGATTAGATCAGGTTTCTCATCTGCGTATGCAGGCAGGGGTTCGAATCCCCTTCTTGTCAACTTTTTGGTTTCTAAAATGCATCCACCTCACATCTATCGAGGAATTGTACAAGAATGAACTATGAAATACATTTATTGCAATCTGTCTTTTGTTCATGGATATATTGTAAGAGGTTGGGGATCCATCACAGTTACTTCACAATTGGATTGACACCACGGGCAGCGAGGTGGTCCTTCGCTGCACTAGAAGACTAGGTAATCTCAGCCGCAGCTAAATAAGATAAGAAAAGACAGATACTAACTAAACTTTTAATGAGCTCGTAAATGCTCTTATCGTGAAACCGCAGCCCAGTAATTGGATCCGTGTAGGGTGCCTAGCCAAAGTTTCACTACCGATACAATGAGATGCGACTTGGATGATCCACGTACTTCTAGACCTGTTATGTCGCAATACCGACGCTGTGGCAGCACAGACGGGGGAGCCTCAATGGATAGATCTAGGTCACAATGCTCAGCAAGGCCACTGGTTCAAGAAGCGATCAGTCACCTACACGATGGCATGTCCTCTCCAGCAACAGCAGCCCCATCAACTTCCATAGCTTCTTCGCGCTCTGCCCTCCGTTTCTCCCTCTCCAGTCTTTCGCGTTCGCGTTCCTGCCCGAGAACAGCCTTCAAGTTTTTCGTACGGCGGCTGGCATTCTTTGTATAAGCAGGATTCTTGAACGGCCGCGGGGCAGATAAGATAGACAGTTGCTCCGCGAGTGTCTAACGCTATCTTCTAGGACAGCTCAGAGAGGGAATGACAAGGTAGTACGCACAGGGATCTGAGGTGTTGCGGTGCCTTCCGCACTTGGCGCAGCGGAGGGTTTTTTTCGAGTAGACCCCTTTGGTGGCCTGACATCACAGAACACCGGTCAGGTTACGTAGAAAGGAAGAAGGCGCGACAGACATTGTGGGAGAGCAAGAGTGAGAAATGAACGCTGTTCCAAGTGCCAACCCAACCCAAGTGAACAGTTGTCGCGTCAGTCAGCGTCACAGTATGGCTTCGAGAGTGCAACGACTCTTTAGCACCTTGTCTACATTGCGCCATGACAACCCTCTCGTATCCAAATGTCATATTTTTCCATATCGTAGGCTCTAATTGGCTTCCCTCAGGGCCTTCCGAAGCGTGGCGAACCCCCGACAATGCCGCGTCGCGGCCTCCCGCCCAAGCAAGGCATTCCAAATGTAAAGAAGGTCATCGCCGTTGCCAGTGGTAAGGGCGGCGTCGGCAAGAGCACCATCGCTGGTTTGTCCTCTATCCATTCCACATGAGATTCAAAATGCGACATTCACCTCCAAAGTGAACCTCGCCTTTTCCCTCGCTGCCAGCCAACGCGCACGCGTAGGTGTGCTTGACCTTGACATCTTTGGTCCCTCAATACCTAAGCTTCTTGGTCTCGAAACCGCCGGAGAGCCGCATCTGACTTCTAGTTCGTCATCCGTTTTGCTCCTTGTCCTGTATGTCTTTTAACGCCACGTCAGGTGGCGCCCTTATCCCACTTACGAACCACGGTCTACCGGCCATGTCGATCGGGTTTCTTCTCCCTGGTGCTGATGCGCCACTGACCTGGCGCGGCCTCATGGTACAAAAGGCTGTGCAACAATTGCTTTTCGACGTTGACTGGCGCGGCGCAGATCCAAACGGTCCTGGTCTCGACATTCTCGTAATAGACATGCCACCGGGGACAGGGGATATCCCACTCTCGCTTGGGCAGCTCGTGAACGTTGACGGTATGTGCCTTCCTCTCCACACATGTATTTGTGACATACGTGGCCCTCACAGGTACGGTGGTTGTTTCAACGCCACAGGAGGTCGCTCTCGCGGACGTCCGCAAGGGCATAATCGCCTTTCAAAGGCTTTCTATCCCCGTATTCTCTGCTCCTTTTCAATTTTCTTTGTCTGAACTGAAGCGTTTTTGAAAGATACTTGGCCTCGTCCTCAACCAGTCATATTTCCTTTGCCCCACGTGTAGTACGCCACACCATCTTTTTGGTTCATCCAATGCAGCCAAGGCCCTTGGCGTCGAGCTCCTTGGCGAACTTCCGCTCACACCGGGCGTGAGCACGGGTGGTGATGCAGGTTTACCCTACGCTATCATCAATCCACACTCAGATGCCGATGGCCCTACTGGCCAGCAGTGGCAGGAGGCGATGTTGGCCATAGCCAGGCTCGTTTGGGAGACATTGCACACAGGACATGGGTGTCATAAGGTGACTGGAGAATGACGGGATAATAAAATGCCTCGTTATGAATGTCTCTTCTTACAATCCACATGAATAATCTGCTGTTCAGTTATAGACAGGTCCTTAAACCGCCGTGGACTCGTCAAATCCCACGGCTCTCTCCACTGTCCCAGATCGCTTCTGTTTGGACATAGTCACCATCGCAAGGGCGTCTTCGTTAGAGGTTATGTGCAGCCTTGACGTCGTGAGCGGATCCCCACGGATAACCTGCTCTTGAGTGATCGTGATAGTCGTGTTCCCCCCACAGCTTCTCAGTCTTGAGCGGATGTGAACGCGTGAATTGAGACTGTTAACCATGATAAGAATCTGATACGGGGTATTCAAATAAATCTAGGCTTACATTGTCATGAATGAACACGGGTACAATCGAACGAGAATAAAGAAAAAAGGCGCATAAATCAGCGTATTGGGGAATTTCACATACTGAGTGTTACGAAGATCAATCAGTGTAAGTGGGCGAGATATTATTCCACCACTCACTGTGACGAGGCAGGCCGTGGCAAAAACCCTTTCGGTTATTGCATAAGTGTTAGGCTTTATGTAGATCGGAGAAGAAAATTATGTCGTACAGGTTCAGTGCTCCGCTGTTGACAACGTATGACATGATCAGGTTAAGAACGTGGCTTGTTCCAGGGGCTCCACTAAAGCCCTTCAATTGACGGATACAATCACTTCGAAGAATCAAAGTAGACGTACGTTTTTTTAATTTTTGTTCGCTGCTGAAGGATATAATATACCATGCTCGTGGTGATAAGCATGCCACAGAGTACTTCGAGCACTAACGCGCTGGTTCCGAATGGCTGTATGCGATGCGTCAGGAACACAATGGATGACGGCGTTGATACCTGTAAGACTGACAACAGTTACACCATTTTTGGCGAACGCCCCGGCCTGAAAACTGGAATAGACTTGAGATTATGCGTAAGTGAAGGTCACACATCTGCAGTTCTTACCTTTTCGCGACGAACCCTTGAGGATGCGTGGATCAGATCTTCACACAAACCGTATAGAGGATAATGTAGGCTCACCGACAACAAATCCTGGATAACCCTCAAGCAACAAATTACCACGGCCATAAACAAATTACCTACCGAATTCCGCCGTGGATGTTACGCACTAAGTATAGAAGTCAGACCTTTTCGCATAACCCGAAAGACGGCACGAACTATGACCAGTGGGGCATAGATATTCTTTCGTTGGCTCACTGTGATCTAGATTTAGCAATGTTACGATGAATCGCATTCCACTTACATCGAAAGACCCTAAAAGCGTAAAAGCTGGCAAAACCGACTTTAAGCACTCAAATAATAATTGGTGATTCGAACGCACTATTGAATGCATGTTGTTACGACGACTAGTGAAAAAATCGGTATTGGTGTCTCGCGGATGAATGATATTTGTGGACGCACCCCCAATGATGCTCTGCACCTGGATACGTTTCAAGAAATAATTGAAATTGATAAACTCTAGGGTGTAGGATCGCCGTACCACCAAAGTCCTGTGGAGTTGAAAGTTCATAGATCGATCACTCAAAGTCAAAATTGCACTCACCATGGAGCTTGACTATCGGCCAAATAGTTTCCAAAGTTCGTAACGAGGATTATGTACAATCCGTGACCAAGAAGCGCCAAGTGCAACGAGTCTAGCGCTCTGGGCTGATATAAGCAGGTACCACTGAAGTACTGGTTGTTGACCTACGTGAGCACCGCAACCTGTAGTGGTTCAGGTGAGGAACAGAGCTAAAACCCCCACAACGACCGACGTACAAAAATTTTCAGAGAGATACTATCCCTCGAGGAATACTGAGTGTAGTACAAGTAAACTTGTAACCATGTCACCCCGAATACTCTGCAGTGCCAGCTATGAAATAATATTAAATTAAAAGGATCATCGTACTCACATCGAAGAAAGGATGACGCCAATCAAAAAGGCCCCCAGCAGGCTGTCTAAAAGTGAGAACATTCGATGTCAGAGATGATACGTGTCTAGCACTGGCGTCCCTGCGACGCTATCGCTAGTCGCAGTAGTACCCTAGTAACGAACCTAATATAGCCGGGATAGCATGCAAATATATTTCTGTGATAAATAGAAGGCCATATTCTCTGTTACTGTATCTAGTCTCTACGCCTCCACCAAGGGAACAGCGGAACGGGACGTTGTGTGGGCGGGAAGAGTTTGGTCCCGAAAAAAACATTTCTACCCCTGGAAAAATGGCCTGGAAAGGCAATTGAGAGTCCAAATTTGGGAAGAATGGAGTCGGCCAAGCAGCACAACAACAGACATCACTTTGATCCGTTACCACCACTACCGCCAACCCTAACCTTAGAGCTGAACTCCAATGTCCCACCAGACATACCTCCTGAGTCATCCATATCCATGCTTTTCCCTAAGAGCACCCCTTATCAAATCCCAAACAACCAGTTCTGTGGCCTAATCTCCAAGGACTGGCAAGGAGGCAAGGAACTCAGTGAAAAACACAAAGAGGCACTCCAGGGCACTCTAGGCAGCAGAGGCCTATTCCTTTTTGATCTAGTGGAACCTTACACTTTTGACAGTATGAGTGTTGGGATTGACACCCCATTGGATGCTTTTAATTCTATGGTCAGGACATTGCACAAGTGGATCCATGGGATCTGTGAGGGCTTTCTAACGAGCCCAAGAACGTCCAAATTGGCCCAGAAATGAAGGAGATATGGTCAAAACAATGTTTGTATCATATCTCCTTCATTTCTGGCTGATTTGGATGCTCTTGGGCTTGTTAGAAAGCCCTCACAGATCCCACGGATCCACTCATGCAATGCCCTGTCTATGGTGAGTATGGTTATTGCTGTGATCGAGCAAGGTTACTGCTCAAATTGAGACCCTGCCCCTTTGGGAATCAGTGACTGGGCTGGGCTATGTAGTGCTCTTCTGGCTGCAGTAGGAAGAGGCTACCACTGTCAATCTACCTCAGACCAAGAGGTGGCACTTGAAAAAGTGAGGGCTGCAGTAATTGACCCTTTCCCCTTATAAGTGTTATGGACTGATCCACTTCTGTATGGGACCAATGCCTTATACTTAGATTCCCAGTTCTCTTTACGTTCCACTTTTGCTGCTCTTGCTCATGCCTCCTGAATATAAGGTTAAACTGTTCAGGTTTTGTAATCTTAATTGTGTACCATTGATTATGTGGACTGCCAGACTGCCCTTGTTTTCTTTACTATATGATTGAGCTCTTGTTGCCATGTTACCTATTAGATGACATCACAAGCAGATAGAGCCCCTTGGCTTCTTTTGTTTGTGTTGTCATCTTGTTTTGTTCTATGTTGACAATTGGAGTGCTTTGTTTCAGCTCCACTTGTTGCATTGTGATTTATCAGTTGACAAATGACCATCCTCTGTTGGCTCAAGTTGACAATGAAAAAGTTCCCAACTTGATGTGTAATAAGATCCAATCTCATGCCATATCAAGTTGACAACTGTAAGTAATAACATCAAGTTGGTAGTTGTGTCACTATGTATTTATTGAGTTGGAGCTAGATGAGTATTACTGGGTATTACTAAGCATCTAAAACTTGTATAAATAGTGTAGGGTTTACATTAAGAAGCCTTAAGCTTCTCTTAAATTATATTTCCTGAATTCTTGACTTCTCTGCACTATTGTGTGTATTGCAAGTGCTGTCAGACCTAGGGTTTTTCCGGCCCGGCTTGGCCTGAAAGCCAAGGCTTTGGCTTGGCTTAAGATAGCTTTGGCTTTATAAATCTGCGAGCCTGGCCAAAGCTTCCACCATTGGCTTAGCTTTGGCTTGGCTTGGCTTAGGCCAGGGCTTAGGGTATAGTCACAGTGCAACCAGCAGCGTTTCTGCTCTGTACACTAGCCAGTACTTCTCCTATCACACAGACTATTAGCACGATTGAGTTTAATGTCTCCAATTACCACATCTATGAGCTCAAGACTAATTCTATGTCATTATCACCCTCATCGTTAATCAATTTCTCGTCCCATCCTGCTTCAAATGCCTCTACATCTGAGCCATTGCCTTCACTTCCACGAATACCTAAGTCAGCCTCAACTACTGATGATGGTGCTGGTTCCCGAAACAGCAGATCATGACATATTGCACACTTGATGCACTGTAATGCTTCGACAATGTCACCTTTGAGTCGGTTGCGTGTTTTGGAAATAGTGAGGCCACCCTGTGAGAAGGCACGTTCACTTGAAACCGATGACGACATAATGGCAAGATAATCTCGGGCAAGTGAAGCCCAGACAGGGTGATAGCGTGACGCATTAACCTATCAGATTGTTAGAACATCATCACACATTAGAATCTTAACACAAACTTACGCCCCACCACTTGATTGTAGACCAGCTATCGGGGACTTGTTCAACAGCATCTATTTACTCACGAAAAGGCCGTAACCATGGCTGGTCTGGGTCATCCGGAGTGTTATGGTTGTGATCAGTAACATTATCTTCATCTGAGTCATCACTGAGTTCACGAAGCAATACATGGACACCCTTCTTGATGACCTTTGGAGATGATTTTGGCCAATTCACATCATCGTCTTGTTGTAGATACCGCTCCTTGAACTATAACTGGTTACCGAAACGATCGCAATAATGGTTAAGATAAGGCATACCACTTCTTCAAGACACTTCAATACATCGTCCTGAAGTTCTTCAGACCAATGCTTCTTGAAGTGCGACATCTTCTCTTTCGGGTTGAGCACTAAATGAACAACAAACATTAGATGTGACACCAACATATAATTGTAGTACACACCCATTGCCATAATGTACGCAGACGAATCAGTAGTCTTCTCATAGTAATTATCGATCTTGTCACAGGCCGCATTAAGTGCCATAGAAAAACGAGCATATTTAGATCGTGCAGCGCGGGAGGACCATGCTCAGTGTAGGGCTTCCAGAGCAGGTATGCCAAGATGTAGAGTAGACACATGTTCCGATGAAAAGGCTTGCTGTGCATGGTTGGCGTGCTGTTGGACAGTCAGATCACTCAGATGAAACAGATTTGCTGCTTTAATACATACTGCAAGAAGCGATAGGAATATGGTAACATTCGCCCACTCATTCGTATTCAATTTCAGGGCGTGAATCTTGTCACGTTTGGAGATGTTGGTTTCCTCCCAACGTAATTCACTAATAAATGTATTTATATGCTGTTAAACAAACATCAATTGTCACTATATAATAGAATATCTGTGTCAACGCTTACAGTCTGATTTCGTTCAGCCACATCAAGCATCACGTAGGTCGAAGACCATCGGACCTTCATATCGAGAGCAAGCTGAACGGGTCGAGTTACTCCAGCTTTGGTTTGAATGGTTCTCCAGATTTCTTTCCGTTTTGAAGACGATTGTGCCTAACAAAGGGATCAGATTCGGCAGAAAAGAATTGAATACCTCATCACCTTAACTGTAATTGCCCTCACCAATCCCACCTCGTCGCGAATTGTTGGCTCATGTGCTTCAGGATTCTTCGGGTCAAAATGGGGTGAATTACTGTACATTGAGATAAGGCATTGGGTGGCCAAGTTGATGACGTGCGCAAGACAACTGAAAATGACCAATTAGAAGAAACGATAATAGATTGATAAGATAATGACGCACTTAATCTTTCGGTGCCGGCCATTGTATACCCTATTATTGACAGATGTTATGTGCGTAGCAAATTCTTGCATCATGGTTGAGTTATTAGATGCGTTATCACAGGTGACATGGCCGATCTGACAAGTATCCGTCAATGCAAACAGAAAATGTCAGAAACTGAAATAGTACCTTTCGGGTTATGTTCACTCGGTCCACAATCTTGAACAGAGCTTGGCCTAGTCGTTCGCCGCTGTGGGAATTGCAAAGTCGTGTGAAGCCTAGGAGCGCACTCTTAAGCTCCCATTGAGTAGGCACAGATTCATCGATCCAGTGTCCCGTAACGGCGAAATAACCATCAACGTTGCTTGCTTGCCATGCGTCGCAGGTCAGACTGACTTCTCCAATGACAGTTGGGCCCTAAAAGGAATGAAAACATCATCATTAATCACTGTCACACACTCACATTTAGTTGTGCCCTGAGCTTTATCAGATGGTCTTTAAACATCTGAATGATGGCGGCTCGCGTTGATTTCTGACCAGGGATTTTCACTCCATTTGTTGCCCGTGATCCAATATCAATCATTTCACGGAACTTAGAATGTTCAAGAGCTTGAATTGGCTGTAAAACAGAACATGAAATACGGTAACACTACGAATTTCTTGACTTACCTGATCCGTAGCGACTAGCCATTCAATCACAGCCTGATGAAAAGCACTGTCTGAATATTTAACAATCCTTTCCGATGGCTTCTTCTCCCTCAGATCACGATCTAAGGTTCGTGTAACCTGTTCCGCCATTGCCTTGCGCTTTAGGACGTCACCTGGTAACTTTGATTCGAAGCCCATGTCTTGTGCCCATTTGCGATACTTGCCCTGATAACAGTTAAAGTGTGAGCATAACAGCACCGTGGAAACGTACTGAATGGTATGCTTCCAGGTGACGACGTAGCGTTGTTGCCTGATCCACAATAGTCCGCGACGCACCTCGTCTATTAGTTTACATTAGTAACTGTATTTTTTAGAAGTTGAAACTTACGGGCACAATTTACAACGGCGGCGGCGCTGTTTTTGTTGCTTCCCATTCAAGTCAATATCCTGATCGATGGCTGCATGAAAAAAGTGTTCAATATCGGTTGTTTTCTCCTTGCGGGTGCACTTCTTCTCATTGATTGGCTGTACTTGAATGTCGGCAAGAAAACCGTGCTCATCTGTTTGTCATGGATTTCCAAGTGATGCACGGATCTTCTTTTCTGTAATAAAATCAGCAGCGACATGACTTATATATGAGAGCACACAAACGCGGATTCTGTGTTATGTCCGAGTCCTCGTCGCCCCCATCCTCATCATCTGTGTTCAGTTGTATCTTAGATATGCGCTTCCGTTTTTGGACTGTAACGTGTGAGTATCAACAGTTTTGTGAGAAAACTGCATACGTACCTGGCACCGGCACATCGCTATCATCAAGCCCCTCATCTGATGGTATGGTATGACACTCATCGCTTACTGTGAAAGAAGAGATTGAGTAACGGATCATCAGATTAGAAATACAGACGGACATACCAGGAGGTTTGTGACTACCTTCAATGCCATCGGAATTTGTATCGACATTAATAGGAGGTGCATCAATAGAGGTGCCTCCCTGTAGTTCTGTAGGTGGCCGAGCTTCCTGAACTTGCCGCATATGAAATTCACGGACAGCTTGGCGTTGGAAAGATAATTCAGGCTTCGCTAAGTTGTTTGCGTCCGTCAACTTTGACGTTGGTATAACACGACATGCTGGTCTTGTCTGTGCTATTAATTCTGTCTCACGAGCACTTAGATAACCTCATTAGACATGAATCTGACGATGTAGCAAAGAAAGCTTGACTTACCAGAGAACTTTGAGTTCACAAGCAAGTCTTTTCAGTTTGATTTCGACAAGGTCTAAAGGGAAACCATCGTCCCAGTCGATCTGAGATAGATATGAGCATACAAGGCCCATTCCAAGCTTTCCCCTGCAAATGTAATGCAAATGGCCAGCGGAGTCACGGCAATCCTCTGCAAACAGTGCATCAAACTGTTTGTTGAAGGTTTCATGAGCCGTTTCACCAGCGTTAGCATTTAGAACGTTCCAAATTTTGTCTTTTTTTGAGCCCTGTTGGACAGATGAAGGTAAACAATTTGAGGCCTCGGTGATCTTCTTCACAAGCGCTTTAATCACTGTGACCGAAGGCATCTCGTTGTGGAGAAAAAAGATAGAGGGAAAGTGAGAGGGCGAGCGAGCACTGTTGACAGAGGCGTCGTGGTAAAGAACAGTAAATGGTGTGGGCGGTGTAGTACGCAGGGAAAGCCGTAAGGGGATACTGTCACGCAGCAAACAGGAAGAGCTTGAGAGACGAGAATCTGTGAAGGCACGCAGGGAGGTTTCGAGAACAGGGAACTGGATGACATTTCACTCAGTGCAGACCACACTATTTATGTACTTACATTTTATTGAACTACAGGCTCTAGGCAATGTAGCTGTAAAGTGAGACGCGTCATCCATGAGAGAAAAGCGGTGAGACAGGGTAAAAAAAACAAGCATACGAGGGTGTGAGGGCCATCACGTTTGTTATTGTAGAAAGTATAGGGTTTTGATCGGGAGGCTTGTGCACCGACAGTAAATGGTCACGCGTCCATTCAGAAGGGGCATGCATGAGTCAATCGTATAGTAGAGTATCGTACTGAGGTAGAGGGAAACAAGAGCACAATGAGAGGGGGGAAAGAATAGGAGCGAGACATGAAATGAAGGGTGATACATAAGCGGGCACAATGCCCACCAGGGGTCCAAAATTGGGATAGGGCCGTTTTCAGACAGACACGGAGCCCCGGGATAGTGGTTTGCCAGGTATGCGGTTCACGAGCCTTGACACGGCAAAAATCCACCATGTGGACTGTTGACAGAGACTGGTTCCAGTGTTCCATCAATATAGGTACCAAGCGATGAGAACGGAACAGGAAAGGCCTTGGATTTGCTCACAGTCGCCTTGTGCCAGAGGTTGAGGAGGATTCCGGAGGGAGGTGAGGATCATGAAGCCAATAGAAGGGAGGTGAGGATCGTGAAGCCAACGAGGCGATGAAAGGTGGAATGTTGATGACGATGCACGAATACAGATGAAGTTGTGGCTGACTGCTGACGTCAGCACTCCGACATTGTTTGCGTGCCTCCGACGCGGCTACAGGTTGAAACTTGAAAGCCTTGGCCCAAGCCATTGGCTTCGGCTTTCAGAAATTCCAAGCTAAGCCAAAGCTAACGACGAGCCCCCAGTTTGGCCCAGCCAGGCTTGGCCTAAATAGGGCTCGTTACGGCCTGGCCTTGGCTTAAAGCCGGGACAGGCAAATCCCTAGTCAGACCATGTCAAACTGAGAAGCTATGTTGTGTCTGGGATACTGTCGAAGTACTAGTAGACTTGAAATAGAGGGTGCATGGATAAGGTGTGCTGATAATGGGAAGGGGGTCTTGGCTCAAATGTCAGGAAGGCTAGTGTATGGCCTGGGTAACCCTCGGGTTTTTTTTTCATACCCTTACCCTTACCCACCAAAACCCTTACCCACAGTGAGGGGTAAGGGTATCCGTCTAAATAGCCATGGGTCAGAAAGGGTTTTAAGGGTATATTACCCTCCATACCCGTGCACTAATTCAATAATATATCAAATATACTTGGGTTGCAAGTTCTGAGGGGGAGAAGAGTGCTTGGAAAGGTGCCATGCAGGCCTCCGCGGGGTACAACACTTGGTGAAGATGTTTGAATAAGTCTTGTACTTGTGGCCCTTACACCGCTAAGTCCGCACGCAAGTGCAGCGGTGTCGATAAAGAGAGGAAGGAGGGCTGTATGGATTTCGGTAATTTGCAACGCGGCAGGCCTTGCACCACCGTGCATGTCTTGCTATTTCGTATCCATGGTCGCACTATGTCTCTAAAGATGCTCCTGAATTTTCTAAGCCTGCAGACATGTGCAGCACTCTCATGAGTGAGGAAACTGAGCTGCACTGAGCTCTGCTGTCGCAAAAAAAATCTGACTATTATGTAATGTGGCAATCTGTGTTTCTGCTTCATCGGGCCGCTTTCCTGCCGCTTTCCCACGCTTCAGCATGGCCTGGGAAATAGTTCCCTGCTTCACCGGTACAGAGCTAAGTGCAGCTCAGTCCCCTCAGTCCTGAGAGTGCTGCACGTGTCCACGGCCTTAGAAACTTTAGGAGCATTTTCAAAGACATAGTGCAGCCCTGGATACGAAATAGCAAGACGTGCACGGCAGTGCAAGGCCTGCCGCGTTGCAAATTACCGAAATCCATACAGCCCTCCTTCCTCTCTTTATCAACACCGCTGCACTTGCGTGCGGACTTAGCGGTGTGAGGGCCACAAGTACAAGACTTATTCAGACATCTTCACCAAGTTTCATACCCCACGGAGGCCTGCACGACCACTTCAAGTACCATTTCTTACCTTAGATACATCATGTGAAAATAAAGTGAGATAGTACAACTCGAAAATGAATTCATAAGCATGTAAACACAAATACTGTAAAAAGGTGATCAGAATCATTGGATGTCTGATTGCAGCAAATAGAGAGGAAGGGAGTGAAAATACATGGGTATACACCCACTAACCCGCCTTAGGGGTACAGGTTTAGTGAGGGTTTGAGAGACCGTACCCTTACCCCTACCCTCACATACCCTTCAACCAAACCCGGGCGGGTATTAAAACCCATGCCAATCACTAAGGAAGGCTGGCTTAAGGACTCTAACTCTTCAACACTCTCACTTTCAGTCTAAAGACAATAAATGGGATTGAATGACAGAGAGGTCAAGATACAGAGTCAGCAGAAGACCAGACACTCTGTAAACTACTTCAGACAGGGGTCATTTCCAAAACAAGCCAGAAGTGCCACTAAGCTGAAAATGACATAATGTGACTAATAGAAAATTAATAAATAAACTGAGAATCATGACATTACCCCCTTCTTAAGATTGATGTCCATGGCAAATTGGATGTTAGATGGGGCAAAGTTGCCATGGGAAAGTTGCAAAGGTGGAGGCAGGGATGTGATGTAGGGCAGATAGATGTTCCTGATGGAAAATATTGACAAGCTGTTGAGAGTGAGTGAGGTGTGCAGCAGGTTCCCAACTGTTGTGCCTAGAATCATAGCCTTTCCACTTAACAAGGTACTGGGATTGATTACGATACTTATGACTGTCAAGTACAGCCTCGACTTTATATTCCAGCTCATTGTCAACTTGAACTGGTTGTGGTAGGGGCAGGGTTTGTCCATTTACATCATTTCCGTGCCAAGGGGATAGTCGGTCCATGTGAAAAATGGGATGTTGATGCATTGATGGAGGTAGTTGAAGGCGATAGGTGAGGGGCTAGTACATTCCATGATTTTGTAGGGCCAAGTTGTTAAGGAGCCAGTTTTCGGCTGGGTTGAGAAATATGAATATCTTTAGAAGAAAGCCAAACCTTTTATCCCATTGAAAAGAGGTGGGGTTTGGGTTTCTGTCATTCAAAGTTTTTCTTCATTATAGCCTTTTCCATTCAAAGAGCGGCTTCTGCTTCTGCACAGGTTTCACGAAGTTGTTGAAGACGAGAGTTAAGAGCAGGGAATTTAGTAGGAGGACCAATAGGGATTGTGAAATCGGGACGATAACCATACATTACCTCAAAGGGGGTCATATTGTGTGTAGAGTGTATACAGTTATTGAGTACAAATTCAGCAGTAGAGAGGAAGGAAACCCAATTGTCTTGGCATGAATTAGCAAAGAGTCATAGGTGTTGTTCTACTTTCTGGTTGGTGCATTCAACTTGGCCATTTGATTGAGGGTGATATGCTGTTGTAAATGCATGCGTGATTTCAAGTCGTTGATAGAGTGCTTTCATCAATCGTACAGTGAATTGGGGGCCTCTGTTGGATATGATTTTAGTCCATGAAGGCGGAAGATTTCTTAATGATGGATGTCTGCAATACCTTCAGCATTGATGTTGGAAGATGTGGGAATAGCATGGACTTGTTTACTGTAATGGTCAACATAGACTACCACAGCGTTATACTTACCAACCTGAGGTAGTCCTGTAATTAGGTCCACACCAACTGTCTGCCATGGGCCTTCAGGAACATTGTGGGGTTGAAGTGTTGATCGTGGGTGACAGGCAGGTTTGCAGCGCTGACACGTGTCACACCTGGCAACATATTTGTTGACAAAGGTGGCCATACCAGGCCACCAATAGAGTCGACATACCAATTCCAAGATAGCATGTCATCCAGGGTGACCTGTGGATCGAGAATCATGACAGAGACTTACTATCTCCTGTCAAAGGTGTGAGACCTTTGGAATATAAACTCGTCCCTTGTAGAATATAAGGCCTTCGTTTTCTTCCCAGTCTGAGAGACCATCTGTTAATTGACATGGTCCATGTTGTTTGAGGAGTCGAAGGGCAGAGGTTACTTCAGGGTCATAGTCTGTCACATTTCAAATCTCTTGTTCCAGTGTGTTGGTGTTTATAATTGATGAGGTAGCTGCAAGAGTGAAATGGTCAGGCTGTAAGACGATTTGATTTTGATTGTTGTTGGAGTCAGTAACTAGGTGGGTGGCAATGCGAGAAAGAGGATCTGCTTGGGTGTTAGTAGTTTTCAGTTTATGAGTGAGGTGAAAGTTGAAACAACTAAGATACAGGGATCATTGGGCTTGTCAACAAGTAAGGTTTTGTGCTGTGCACCAATATTTGAGATTGCGGTGATCTGATATGATGTTGAAGGGTTGAGGCAGGCCTTCAAGATAATGATGCTAATCTTTGAGAGCTCATATGATGGCCAACATTTCTTTGTCATAGATTTCATAATTTCGCTCCACTTTGGTCATCAAGCTAGCTTTGCCTTTGTCTTCTTAGGTGACTCTTACTTAAGAGTAGACTCTACTATCCTCGAAGCTTCAGCAGAGCTTACCCAGGGAGTGACTCCACACAATACAAGAAGTCCACTCGTAACAGTATTGTTCAACTATAGTGACCCTTGAGTTTGGTTGGTATCTGGTTAACTCCTTGTCTTTAAGGTAGAACTCCTTAAGTTTATCATACTGGTCAGCCACCATGGTCATTATTATAGAAAGTTGAGTCTAGTGTTACCACCACTATATGCAACCTTTGGAGGACATCACCTAAGTAGTGCTTGAGGTAGAGGAGCCAAGGGCTTTGCCCCCTGGGTGCAGCTGAGCAAGGGTTTGTAGCCTCTGTGCATGGTACCAGAGGCTCCCCTTTGTAAGAGACAGGGAGGGGGAGAGGGGAAGTTGGTCGCAGCTCTATTGGTCACAAGTGTATTCTGATAGACAGAAGACTCAACTTAGAGTTCTGCTTCTCTAAGTTGACCCTATAAATATAAGACTGCTGGACAGCATAGCTATTGAGATGTAAACCCATAGATAGAGATATCAGTATACTATAGTAACTAATTCAACTGTATCATAGCAACTGTCCCTAGAATGCTCATAGAATCAGATATCCAAGGATACAAATACAACCCTGATACTGAAATTCAAAAGGGAATCCAAACCAATGATAACCTATTGTCTGAAGTCTCATATCAATACATCACACACAAGAAGGAAATTGGGAATTGAAAACCATAGCAACACATCATAAACCTGTAGACACATAACCCAGATCCTGATTGGAACTTACCTCTGTCCACAGGGCATACAAGCTAGCCCTGTCCAGAGAGCTGATTACAATGGGGGACATTACAGTCAAAATTCTAGTGTCCCCTTTGATCGCAGTAAAAACACCTCCTGTCTCTAGGGTGCTTATCACAGGTGTTTTGTATAGGTGATGGTGCCATCCCCTCATTGTGGAGGGTGGGCTGGTGGTGTGGTCTGTGAGGGTTGCTGGCTGTGTAGTTGAGGATATAAGGTAGCATAAGGAGCATAGGTGGGGCCATTTTGACTTTTAAAGTGTATGGGATTTGTGGGGTGGAAGTAGTGGACTCTGGGTCTGGGTTGATAGGTCAGAGGACTGATGCTGATTGGTAGGATTCGTCAGGATCCTTGATCTCTTTATATGTTTGTGGATACATAGGGTTAGTAATTTCTCCCTCTATAACCATGCAATTGAGTATGTTGAAACTGAGCTCGTGTGGCTCGAAGTCTACTTACCATTAGCACCCTTTTAATCATTACCTGAGTTTATTTTCCATTCCCCCTGACATGTTACATACATTTGGGTACTATAAAGTACATGTATTTACACCTGGGCACCCTCACGCATTTGCCCACACCACTTGAATCCCACTTGTTTTCTGCACGCACCTGAGGTTTATTTCAACACAAACATGCAGGTATCCATTCCTTGAACTCACCGCTTACCTCGTCTGCCTGTTGAGGGCCAAAGCCTCACACCTGTTGTTATCTGAACCCTGAACCCAATTGTCACTGCTTGCCTTGAGGGGCTGAAACCTCACGCATTGTCAAACCTGTTTGCCTTGAGGGGCCGAATCCTCACTGTTGTTGAATTTGCCTTAGGGGGCCGAATCCCTACATTGTCACCATGGCCTTAGGGGCCAAAGCCCTAGTTGTTATCGTTCGTTGAACTTGCCTTGAGGGGCCAAATCCTCAGCATTACCGAATTTGCCTTAGGGGCCGAAACCCTATGTTGTGGCCTTGGGGGTAAAGCCCTATTGTTGAACTTGCCTGTCAGGGGCCGAATCCCTACACTTGTCATCGTCGTCAAACCTTGCCTGAGGGGGCCGAATCCCTCGCCATCGCTGTCATCACCTAAGGGGCCAAAAACCCTGTTGCCGTGTCATTGCCTGTCAGGGGCCGAAACCCTGCACCTGTCACTTGCCGCTGAATTCGTCGTTGCCTGTCTGAGGGGCTGGAACCCCATTGCTGTCAAACGTCAACCCCCACTGTTATCCAACCGCCACTTATGTCATGTTGAAAGAGGCCATGTTGCCAGGCCACCCAATGCCATGCACCTGTGGGACACCGGACCAGAAGAAACCACCTGCACTGAATAATGGCACACATGACCCAGCCGCAGACACCTGTTCCTGCGCCGCACCTTGCCACCCAAAATGACCCACCATTGCAGTAGAAGGCACAGAAGATGGGGGTGCACGCTGCACACACCTGTCGCACCACACTTTGCTTGTGGGGGTGTGTTGAAACCGAGCTTGCATGGCTCAAAGTCTACTTACCGTTAGCACCCTTTTAATCGTTACCCAAGTTTATTTTCCATTCCCCCTGACATGTTACATACATTTGGATACTATAAAATACATGTATTTACATCTGGGCACCCTTGCACGTTTGCCCACACCACTCGAATCCCACTCGTTTTCCGCACGCGCCCGAGGTTTATTCCAACAGAGTATGTGCACCAGTCGAGACATGACCTTTGCCACAGTGAGTTACTTTCTGATGGCACTAACTTCTTCCAGAAAAAGAGCAATTTCCTTGTTATCTTCTTGTTCTTTTGCAATCCCTTCTAAGATCTGAGTGATTAGGGTGTTCTCCTTTTGGAGATGTTGGAGGTGGAGGTAAGCAGTCCTGTATCAACAGATGTTAGCGAGTACTCCCACATCTCCCATATGATACAAGGCAAGGTTTAGGGTCCAATTGAAAGGGTAATCAAGATATAGTCCTTCTAGATCTTCATTCAGATTGGCTACTGGTTTGATTCTTGAGGCAGCAATTGCTTGGAGGTAGTCACCATATACAGTGGGCTCAAAAACCGTTGCAATGTTTGGCAGTTTTGGACTGGTCGCAATGTAGCGGCTGAAAACGTGATAATTGAGCTTAGCTATAGTGGAGTCAAGTACAGTATCTGATCATGGCTTTCTAATGAGCTTTTAATCACATCAATTGAATGAGTGGTTGTAGAGATATGCTTAGTTTAATCTAGGGTATCCATTGCAACGGTTTTTGAGCTGTTGTAAAATTGTGAATATTGAAAGAGTACGATGTAGCGCTTGATAGAGCAAGAATGGTGCTTAGCGTAGGTAGAATTAAGTAACGTACTTGATCGTAGCTTTCTAATGGTGTTTTAATCATATCATTTGAATCAACAGTTATAGAGATATATCTAATTTAATGTATAGTATCCATTGCAACAGTTTTTGCAGCAGTTTCGGACTGGTTGCGATGTAACGCCTGACAGCGTGAGAATTGCGATTAGCTGTAGTGGGGTCGAGTAAAGTACTTGATCGTGGCTTTCCAACGATGTCTTGACAGTATGATGTCACCCAACGGTTGTGGAGATATGTCTATTCTAATCTAGGGTATCTATTGCAATAGTTTTAAGCTATTATGAGTATGCAATATCTAAGGTATATTAGTACTTTGTATATCCCCCCTTTGCTTTTAGCACTGCCTGAATCCTTCTAGGCATGCTTTCTATCAACTTTTGACACTCTTCAACTGCTATTTCCTCCCACTCTACCTGAATCCTCTCCCATAACTCATGAATCCCATTAGGAGGGTATTCATGCTCTGCAAGCTTTCTTTTCAGATGACCCCAGAGATGTTCAATAGGGTTTAGGTCAGGAGACTGTGCAGGCCACAGCATAGTCTCAAAATCCTGCTCATCTAGCCAACCCTTGACCTTTTTACTAGTATGCTTTGGGTCATTATCCTGCTGAAAGATGATGTCAGGAGGATTGAAACCATAATACTGCAGAGTATCCAGCAGTTCATCCTTCAATATTTGAAGGTAAAGGTCACTGTCCATCCTGCCATCAATCTTAGCAGCATACCCAACCCCTTCCCAAGTCATACACCCCAAATCATCACTGATCCTCCTCCAAACTTAACAGTTCCCTCTACCAATCTATCACTCAGCACCTCCCCTGGCCTTTTCCACACCCATTTGCGTCCATCTGACCCTAGGCGATTGATCTTGGTCTCATCAGACCATACTACCCTCTTCCAGTCCTCCACAGTCCAATCTTTGTGAGCATAGGCATAATCGTAACGAGCCTTGCGATGCTTCATAGAGAGAAGAGGGCGTTTGGTCTTGACTACAGCTTTCATGCCAGCTTTTTTTAGATGGAGGCGAACAGTACTTGGGAAGAGGGACTGGTTGGTGATATTGCTGAGGATTTTGGTCACCTGGACTGCATTTTCTGCCTTTCGAGTGGTGATAAGACGAATAGCATGACGAGTATTGGCAGGGGTAAGCTTGGATGGACGGCCACCAGTAGACTTTTGAAGCTCAGAACGCTCTTTGGAGCGGAGTCTAGAGATGGTAGAGGAGTGGATACCAGTAGCAGAGGCAATAGAGCGGGTAGAGTGGCCAGCATTAAGCATGGTAAGGATGGTGTTCTTTTGAGCAGGAGAGAGGGATCTCATGATGATGGTGGTTGAAATTAAAGAAGTGTGTGCCTTCTTTTAAACTCAGACATGCTATTTGAATATGGGTTCTCACTTGTATAACTAAAAAAAGCTAACTATCCCTAAGTTTTACTCAGATTTAATGTATCATGTTGGTAGCTCAAAACTGTGGCAATAATAACACTGTTTTGGACAGGGAATATCTCCACAACCGTTGGGTAAAATCATACGGTCAAGACATCGTTGGAAAGCCACGATCAAGTACTTTACTCGACCCCACTACCGCTAATCGCAATTCTCACGCTGTCAGGCGTTACATCGCAACCAGTCCGAAACTGCTGCATAAACTGTTGCAATGGATACTGTACATCAAATTAGATATATCTCTACAACTGTTGATTCAAATGATATGATTAAAACACCATTAGAAAGCTACGATCAAGTACTTTACTTAATTCTACCTACGCTAAGCACCATTCTTGCTCTATCAAGCGCTACATCGTACTCTTTCAATATTCACAATTTTACAACAGCTCAAAAACCGTTGCAATGGATACCCTAGATTAAACTAAGCATATCTCTACAACCACTCATTCAATTGATGTGATTAAAAGCTCATTAGAAAGCCATGATCAAATACTTTACTTGACCCCACTATAGCTAAGCTCAATTCTTACGTTTTCAGCTGCTACATTGCGACCAGTCCAAAACTGCCAAACATTGCAACGGTTTTT
This sequence comes from Russula griseocarnosa, assembly GCA_022884055.1. Taxonomy (NCBI): domain Eukaryota; kingdom Fungi; phylum Basidiomycota; class Agaricomycetes; order Russulales; family Russulaceae; genus Russula; species Russula griseocarnosa. The sequence goes on from JAGKRU010000036.1 coordinate 396,538, forward strand.
GAGCCCACTGTACTTCCTTGTTCTGGCTGGCCATTCCAAGAAGCATAGGTTGGTTGTCAATAAGGGCATAGCAGATGTAAGGGAGTTCGATAGTGTCCCAGAAGTAGTGTTGCGGCAGCTCTGGCTAAAGTGTGGCTAAAGCCAGAGCTGCAGTTGGCCACAATGCCGGCCGCGCCGCGCCACATATCACCGAGCTGCCCTTTGTAGTCAACTGAGACAAGCCGGCTTGTTGCCAGCTTCAGCCAGCTAGCTGGCGAAGCCGGTTTGCCACATCACCCTATTATGAGCACGACTGCCGTGACATCGCCAACCCCATCGCCAGCCCCTCCGCGACCAGGCACTCCTATTCACACTCGAAGTACTACAACTGAGAAATATGTACCTGGATATCTGAATAGAGACAGGGTTTTGAATCGTCTCTCAAAAGAAATAAACCCTTTCATCGTTGGTCCCATATCTGCGGATGTGTTTTTGAAATCCTTCCTTCCTTGTGCTCCCCGGATTCCCCGTTTGTGGTGGGAATGTTCAAGCCTTTAATTGATCTGCTTTCGAAACCTGAATCCAAATACTATAACGTATTCATGAGTTCTGACCCATGTCGTTCGATTCTCACTGCACCTGTTCTGAGGTCTAATCTCCTTTTTCCAGAATCAAATTGTTTCTCGATGTTTTCAAAATTTAATTTTTAAAAACACATCCGGTTCAACAGACAAAGCACCCACCATCTTCCCTTATGATTTGAAACCCGATTGTTCGGTGTATGCAAAAAGCAAAGGAATGAAGAAGAAACCGGATACGTACCTCGACTTGTCCTACATCGACTTGGTCATCGAATTCAAACGTAAACCGGAATCGGACCCATTTTCCGACAACCCGTTACCGGGGGATTCCAACCCTTTCGTGTCCCCCAATGGTCCAGCTGCCACCGTTCTAGGCCAGCTTACGGCGTACGCTACCTCGATACTGAGTGCTCAGTATCGCACGCACGTGTTCATGGTCTTTATCGTCAAGGACTATGCGAGACTGATTCGATGGGACCGTAGTGGTGCTGTCTTCACCAAGCCGATATACTATAACAACGAATCACACCTTATCGACTTCTTCATCCGCTACGATAAAGCAGATCGTGAAGCCCGTGGCCATGATATCACTGTTGGGCCAGCCTCCTCGCAAGATGTCGCACTTGCCCAAGCCAATGTCCCTGAATTGCAGGGGGAGAAGGAATGTCTGGACGTCACAATATCAAATCAACACTTTATCATCCCATCTCCTCGATCTACGCCTCATATCCCAGTGGGTCGCTGGACCCGCGTGTCATTCGCTTACGATAAGCATAATGGGCGTCGAGTTATCCTGAAGGACTCTTGGCATGTCTTACTTGACGACGTCAAACCGGAAGGTGAAATTTATCATCTGCTCCATGAAAAGCGGGTTCCCAACATTCCTTCTTACTCGTTGGCTGGTGATGTCGGTAACGAGACCTATCACCGATCTCAAACTGATGAAATCGTCGCCGATCAAAACTTCGAACTTCACGATCATCGCACTTATTGGAAATTAACTCCCCATCGGCACTACCGCATAGTCATACACACCATTGGCAGAAGGCTGGAGGAGTTCAAGTGTACCCGGGAGTTTGTTAAGGCAATGTTTGCCGCTCTGAAGGGTAAGATGACCATTTTCTTAGCAGTTCGTCTTCCTAACCAGACTCATATTATAGCTCATGAAGCCGCTCATAAAGCTGGTGTTCTTCATCGAGACATTAGCCCTGGCAACATAGTGATCTTCGAACGGGGTGACTCCGACAACCATCATGAATCGACAATTGATGGGGGAATGCTTATCGACTGGGATCTTACCAAACTTATGTGCGAAAATGACGAAGACAGCACCACACGCCGGCATGCATGCACTGTAAGTTGATTACTCGAAGCAGTATACCGCTGACATATGTTTATGCCAGGGAACCTGGCAATTTATGGCGGAGACCTTGTCGCAAAACCCAATATCCGACACACATTCGCTCACGACCTTGAATCCTTTTTCTGGGTTCTTTTATGGATTGTCTTAACACAGGTACAAACTCCATATGACAACACATTGCGCTCAAATTTTATCCACGGAACAATGAGGTCGGTAGTTTGCTCTAACCGCGGAGGCGCCGGAAAGACGTATTTCGTGGTAGCAACACGTATGTTGAACGAGAGTGAAACGGAGTTTGCTCTGGACAACAATCCTGTCCTTACCGCATTGCTGTTACAAATGAAGCGCACAGTCCGCGACCGGTACCTGCCATCCCAGGAGGAATCTAGGCCCAAGCCCAAGTCCGTCAACATCGACGCCGTCTCTATCGCACTTGAACGTAACGACGTTCCGGAATCAGACAAGGACCGCAAGGCTCTGCTTGCGGCCGAGAGCGATTCCATGAACCCAGTATCGTTGGATTGATGAGGGATCATCATGTGATGGTTGGACTATTCCGTGAGGCTCTTTCATCATCCCTGTGGCCTAGCGATGACAAGGCCGTGGCTCAACCCATTCTGCCAACATCATCTGCAATTGAGGCCAGTTATTCTGGAACTAAGAGGTCGCGGTCTGCAATAGAACCTGCTAACGGTGATCAGCCGTCAAGCAAGCGGCAGGCTTAGCTTTTTCTACTACTGTAACTACTGTCAGTGTTGTACGATTATGTTTAGTTGAGCTACTGCCTTTCTGATATCCTTATATATGATCTGAGCCAAGTCTGTCTGAGTCATGAATATTTTACGCGATTCAATAAGATGACTCGACTGACTCGTGGTATGTGCACGTGCCTTACCACTGTCATTCGGCTCGCCCATTCCACTATTCACTTCCACTTTGAGTCGCTCGTCGAGCACGCCCCAATGCTTGCCGACTCATGGATGTTGTCATGGACGTAATCTATTTGGTCATTTTTTTTCATGGAGCGTGCCTGGTAGCACAAGTCTCGGGTCAAAAACAATACACTCGCCTCTAGGATTTCAGGCCCCAAATCCTCCGTTCTTTCGATTCGCCGTCTCTCTTGAATCCCACTGCCAAGTGGCCAATCCGTTTTCTCTTCGTGTCATGGCAGCCCTCAATATCTTGCACTTTTTCACTGAAGTCGGACCTGCTGGACCCGGCGTTATCGTTATTGGGAGGCAAGAACCGCGTCCACGTAAAGTATGCAAGCTGTGTCTGTATGTGGAGTCATTGTGGATTATTCTGCTTTCTAACGATAAGCAGCGAGAAACATGGCTCTCATTTGTCTACGCTCTCCAATGTTGGAGTCAGATATGTCTTTGGCTCATATACCGCGTGCACGAATCTTAGAAGGCATCTCCACCAAGTACACGCTGAAGAGTACCATAAAGCAGTTTCGGAGCATAAATGGCCATACAAGTTGTCAGGAGAATGGGTGAGTCTCGATGCTCAGTCAATTCAATGGCTCTTGATGACAAGCGGCCCAGCAGTGACAAGGCTAAGTGTCAGTGGATTCTGCCTTCAAAATCTGTAGTTTGGGCTAGCTCTTCGGTGAGGGCCCTAGCGGTGATCCATCGTCGTCAATTCATCGAGCAAGTCGCAGGGTTAGCTGTTTCATTCTACTACTAGTGGTTCTGTGTCGCATTGTACTACTGCATTCCTACGATCGATGATTCTGGTCCAAGCTAGTGTGTGAATAAAATTCTTATAAATTTGTATATACTGTAAGTTATGCCACATTGAATTGAATGATTTATGACTCGAGTTGAATTGAATACTGTAATGACTTGAGTGAAACATGAAACGTAATATATTTGCATATGACTCGAGTGGGAATATACGTGCCACTCGCCATAATTCACCCATCTCACTACCGCCCATCTCACTTCTTCCCAAGGTCTTCACCGCCCATGGATCTCCCCCAAGGTCCTCATCTCATATTTGTTATCCCGTTCACTTGCACTTAGGATCTGGAAAAAGAATACTGTATATAGCGCCAAGACTACAAGTCCACACCACCACATTTTCACTTCAAATCGCTCACCCAATGCTTGCCGATGAATCACATTTGACGTCAATGTCATGGACGTAATTCATTTGGTCTTTTTTTAGTGCATTTCGCGGAGTGCCCCCAGGGCAGCACAAATATCGGAGGACAAGCAATACACTAACCTTCGATTTCAGCCCCCTCAAAAAGCCTGTTTCTCTCGATTCCCCGTTTCTCTTGAATCCCCATTCTCTCTAACCATCCGTTGTCTCTTTGTGCCATGGCTCCATACAAGACAAAGCGGCCCTTGAAACGTCATCAGCAGCTGCACCTGCAGCTGTGAGACGACCCAATGCCAAGGCTTCTCGTCGCCCTAGCACATGTGGCTCGTCCCGGGCGCGATCAAAGGTGACTTTCCTAAGTCCTTTACGCGCTTTGAGTCTTGAGACTTACCAGTTAATCTAGGCAGCTACCACCCAACTCGACGCAGTCATCAGTGGCGAAGAGTTCAGCTTTCAAGGATAGAAGATGGTGACGAGGATGAGGAGGAGATATCCGACTCTGGTCCTCCAAATCCCTCGCCTGAGCTGGAGCTTCAGAGCACGAGTTCCCAACAGACTGACGTCCTCAATGCGCCAGCTTACACGAATGCAGCCCTCGATCTCTTGCATTTCTTCTCTGGCTTTAAGCCCACTCGAGGCAAGTCTTCTTCGAAGGAAGAAGAGCCGCCTTCACTCAGAATATGCAAGCTATGTTCGTATGTATCTACTTTCTGATATTTATTCTGCTTTCTGACGATAAGCAGTGAGAAATATGGCTGTAATAAGTCCACGCTTCCCAGTGATATAGCTAATTTTATGTACAGGCCAAACACCGGAAACTCGAATCTCCGAAGGCATCTCTACCACGTTCACGCTAAAGAGTACGACAACGTGGTTGTGCAGCATAAATGGCCATATAAGTTATCGACCGAAGCACGTGATGCATCCACCCAAATTGCTCGCAACCAACGCGGCCGCGAGGTCCCATCATTCTCACAGGCGGCGTTTCTGGAGCACCTCGTTCGCTTCGTAGTTGCAGATGATCAGGTGGGTCCGGACAATACCGTGTTCCTTCATACTCTCACAATCTTCAGTCAATTCGTGTTGTAGAATGCCCTGAGTTTCGACAGTTGTGTATGTTCTTTGCGGGACTCTCGTCGACAATGACATCCCTCGCCACGATAAGATGAGGGAAGCGATCATTAGTCGATGGCGGGATTCATTTGGAATATTGAAATTGGACCTTTCTGTGGGTATACGCATTTTGTCTTTCCGCTTCATTAACCTTCTTCGGTCATAGAAATCCTATGGGCGGATCAGTTTTACTTCAGACGTCTGGTTAAACGCGAACCTAGAATCCTACTTAGCGTTGACCGCTCACTGGATCTCATGTGACGAGTCAAGTGGACGCCTTGGACTTAATGCTGCGCTTATTGGCTTCATCGCCTCAAGAAGAAACACACAGGCATCAATATAGCAAA
>JAGKRU010000037.1:0-44606 GCA_022884055.1 Russula griseocarnosa
GCTGGGATCCGCTGATAAACATACCCTCCTTACCATATAAGCATTTGCTTTCCTTCACGTCCTTCTCTTGGCCCACGCTTACTTCCTTTCGTAAATTGATGTATAAGTAACAGTAAACGAGAGAATTGAAATGAAACCAGACAAAGGATCATAGGCAAACGGTCAGTCCCAGTCCCAGCCTAAGACACGGACGCTCCGTAGCCCAAAGCCGAGTTAGGAATGTCCACTACTAAACATAGTGGGAGGGAATATCATTACCGATATCGTGACTCAAGCGCAACATCGTCTATCATATATAATAAAACAGTCTGCGCCACTCATTGGAAGTATACATCCTCGTCCCAGTAGTCTGGCAGCCAGACCGTTTTTGATAAGCAGATCGGCTTGCAACCACGACGGGAGATGGACGAACCTTCTGTAATACCTTGCCAGGCAAGGTAGAGCACGATAACGCTTGCAGTCTCCAGAGCCGTTGCGAGGAAGGAACCGTCAATCTTGGCTTTCGTACCATTGCAAATGGGACGAGAAAGGAGGAAATATGTGAGTTGCGCGAGAACAAAAAGGATACGGCCAACATATAATACACTAAAGGACGCTGCTCGCGGAGCTTTTTGACCACGATCCATATCATCAAGAGAAAGTAAAGAAACGCCGCGCTGCGGAGTGGCGTCAGATGTCATACATAGCGTAATGGAAGTAAGAGGCGCACGTGGCGGGCCATATCGAAGTGAGGATAAAGAGGGCAGTTGAGTGCAACGAATCCGGTGGGTTACTCGGCTTCAATGTGGTCGTGATGGTAAGAGCAACGTCAAGGGAGACATAAGTGGCGGCGACCGTGAAGAATAGCGTGAAAATGTAAAAGGGCTAAAAACGCGCCTCTTAGCAAGAACGATAGGATATGGATAGGGAATATGACGAACAATCAACGAGGATGGTGTGCCATCCTCAACGATTTGAGTTGCCACGAGAGCGTTTCCCAGGAGTGTCCAGAAAAGAGCTGCAACAGCACCTGCATGGATGGCTGTAAAGACGACAAGAGACGTAGTTCCTTGCTCGAGAAAAGAACCCGTCGTGATAAGTTGGAGGGGGAGGGTAAGAAGGTAAATGACAAGAAATGCACGGAGTTCGATACGACCTGGGGGTTGGGTTAGAAGATTGTTCGGGCTGGAGGGAAACTAGACTTGCCAACGGCGGCCTTTCGGCTGTTACAGCGAATGATGAGCCAGATGAGAACCAAAATACTGAAGAGCAAGCGAGGATATTGGCAATGTTGCCGACAGAGCTTTCAAAGCCAACGCGTGGGATGCCACACTTTGGGTTGACCCCTACCGGGGCGGATGATGTGTCGGCAGAGGCGCCGATGAGAAAAGTGGGTGCATTGTGTTGGAGCTGTTTTTTAAGGGTAAATGAAGTGGATAGATTACGGATAAGAAAAAGGGGAAATAACCTCGTGATAAAAGAGGTTGCACACGGGTAAGAGGGAGTGTTTCTACAGAGGGTTTGAAAGTCGCCGAAACGGGTCATCTCTGTAGCCTGGGCTGCTCTGTCGCGGAGAGCGACGGGTAGGATAGACAACCAGGCTGGAGACGTCGGTTATGGTGGTCGTTCCAGACGAAAGGATGACCGAGGAGGATGAGGATGAGGGAATTTTATTGCGCCAGACAGCTGCGAAGCGAAGAATCAGCGTCACATGGTCGTTGGTTGAGATCAACAATAGTACTTTTCGGGTCATCAATTTCTTACCTTATGATACAAACAATTGACTTGGACTTGAACTCGTGCGCAGCAACGAAAAAAGTTTGAGAGGCCTCCCTGCGGCTCAGGACAAGGACGCTTTCGCGTACAGTGCTAAGTTAGTAGCACCCGTCGTTGGTGGTCCGCCAGCCAAGTTCTTTGTTAACCAGAAATGGTCCGTGGGAATTTAATTATTATAATTATATTAGTTACTGTTGCCATCGCAGCCAAATCTTCCCATGACGGGCCTTGCAGCTTGCAGCGGTGCAAGCACTTCCACCGCTGTCGATGACTTGCAAAACAAATCATTTCTCATTCACCTTTAGTACAGAAGCCGGAGCGCTCACTCAGTCATCGCCTACGGTATCCAGGTTGCGGATGGCTTACTGGGTTCTATCATATCCTGGGAACTGCCCAGGCTGTTTCCGGTTAAGACGATCATGAGACCTCTGGCGCCTAAACCGAGGGAATGCGTCACCTTCTCAGTGGTAATCTTAGATTGTTTGTTTCGTGTTCCCACCTCAATATGACTCACGTTTCAGTTTCAGTTTCTAGGGTGTGCTTTAATGGACAACATCAATGCGTGTCAATGCGGTCTCAATCCGCTGTTGAACGTTTCACGCTGTACTACGGTACATCCATGAGACACAGGGACTGTTCTGCCCTTTCGTATGACTGGTCTAGAGAGACGGGTGGTATGTAAGATCCTGACCTGTTAGATCGCGGCTGCGGCTACTGGCTGGGCAGCTACAAAAGTTGGTGGTTTCCTGTTGTGGAAACCATGTGATATAAGTTATCTCATACGCAACCAAATATGCTCGCGGTGGTCATGTTGGCAACGTCTCCAATGGTTTCTACGACAAACTGTGATACTATTAGATGCACATCGCGCGACGCTTCACAGCCAACTGTCTCCACTCGTTCAACACCTATTCTAGTTTTTTTATCGTGGCAAAACCGAGGTTCATATCCCAGTCGTCAACTGGTCCGCAACAGTTGGAGCTTACATCAATGTTAAATTGTTGACAACCTCGTCAAAAGGTTTCATGGGAGCGAAGAGATTGTTTACAAGCACAAGCAAGAGGTAGAGTAGGTATGTATGGTTTCTGCACGGCTTGGATAGGTGTGTATCCATATTTAATGCGCTTGGCGGCGAATGTGAGGTCGACGACGCAACGGTGGTTGTGATCCTGACAGAGCTGCATGCTGATTCGAGGATTCTGGTGAGATCCGACCTGCAATCTACTGTGCTGTAAATCGTCCTCTCTACAGTAACGCTGCTCGCGCAGCCGGCACGGAAAATTCTTCGTTATGTCGTGTCACATTCACTTCCCAAAGCTTTGTTTACAAGGCGATCATTGGAAACATCAGTTCAGAGTTCCGGAAAAAGAGAAAACGTGTCGCCCAAAACGTGCTGCATACTGTACTGTACAGACTCGTGGTTCCCCTGTTCTTTGGTATTTTTGCATATAACAATTCAATATGCGATGCATGGCGTCTAACTTACTGTAGCATGGGACGGCCGCCGGAAGAGGTGAGTCCGCCAAGTTCCTACCTCATCCAGTCAAAGCATCACAGATGCATCTCCATCATTAGAAACATGGCCATCAGCTAAAGATCACGCGATCACGGCTGACGGTCTTCTAATGTACCGAGCACTGGCACCTAGCACCCATTTTATGACTATTCAGGCTGCGTCCTCTGGCTGTTAAAGAAGTTGCATCTCGTCTATCATAGAACGGGAATTTTTAACTATGTTTTTATTGTAATTATAATTTAAAGGCAACGCCGGCTCGTGCGGCCGGACACTTGTCGCCGTGTCGCGTCCGTGCCACACCAGGGCTATTCAACTCGGCCGTGACGATAACTGAGGAACACGCAAAAAATGTCTTCAAAGGGCAAATCTCGCGCAGAAGAAGTTCAGGAGACCGATGAGGACGCGTATGGAAGCGATGACCCTTCCTACCTGCCAAATGCATGCGCAGGCGACGAGCAAGAAGAGGATGGGGCTACTCAGGGATCGCCAAAGGGCCACAAGCGTTCCAGATTGAATTCAGTGGGTGAGGGGATTCCAGTACCGACGAAGGCGGAGAAGATCAAAACCCTTTTTGAGCCTCTCATCAGGGACACAGACGGGTGCGCCGTTCCGTCACTCTCCTTGTCTCAAGTGTTCACCATTTTCTTTTAGTTATGTTCCAGGATCAATTATTCGTGTTCAACTGCACAACTTTCTGACCTATGATCATGTCGAATTCCGTCCGGGTCCTCATCTTAACATGATCATCGGTCGAACGGAACTGGCAAAAGTAGCATCGCTTGTGCTATTGCTCTCGGCCTTAACTGGCCCCCAGTGTAAGATATCTTAGACCACCTCGTTTTATTGTGCCCATTTTCAAGTGGCCAAAAGATTTTTAGGCCGCGCAGCCGAACTGAATTCCTTCGTCAAGATCGGAGCCACGGAATGGTTACATAGAAATAGAACTCAAAGGCAAGATTGGAAAGAAGAACCTTGTTATTCGCAGAAACCTGAGCTCTACGTCAAAGGGATCTACCTACCATCTAAGCGCCAGCTGCTACGGTCGTGAAGTTACGCAGAAGATGAATGAACTCAATGTTCAGGTTGGAAAATCTTTGGTATTCTCACTTTGCCTAGAAAACTAGCGGCTAACTTGGAATTCGCGTTCAGCTCCTTCTTACCTCAGGACAAAGTTTCCGAGTTCGCCCACATGTCGCCGCAGCAGCTCTTACGTGAGACTCAGCGTGCCGCCGGTGACCCTCGTTTAACTAACTGGCATGATACACTCATCACTGCCGGGAAGGAGATGGCCCAATTAGGCGAGGTGGGCGTTGTGCTCGATATATCGTCCCCAAGATCAAGTGTGCTCACCTAATACTCCAGGTCCTTAACTCGGAAAAGCAACAACTAAAGACTCTCGAAGATCGAAATGCGATGCTTGAACGCGATGTTCAACGCTTTAATGAGCGCAAAGAGTTTGAACGTCAGGTAGTAGGGCTTTTTGTATCGTTCCTCTGCCCAAAGGGTCACTTACAGTAGTCACTTTAGATTGCGCTATTGGAGCTTATTCTCCCATTTATGGAATATATGGAGGCTAAACGGTCTTATACGGAAGCGAAGGCGAAACAGCGCGCCCTCCACAAGTGTGTCCAGACACTGCAGCAAAAGAATCAACCCATGCATGACTTCAAGAAACACCTCGAAACGCGGATCAAACGCATAAACGAGCAGCGTGATGGTAAAAAAGATGCGGCGAAGAAGAAGTTTAAGTCAATGAAGGCCAAGTGGGACGAAAATGAGAAGCTGGTAACGTGTATTGTCTGTCCATTTAGAATTCCCATTAATTGGCTGCATTACTCAGGAAGCGCGAGCCGAGGAGATTTCAAACAGTCTGTTGAATCTCAAGAAGGAAGAAAAAAATCGCGCGAAGAAGATCCAAGACATCGAACGGCTTGTTCAAACCCTGCAGGCAGACCTGGCAGAGCCCATTCAAGTCGAAGATATGTCAGAGATAGACGAGGAGATTGTATGTTTTTTCCTTTTCAAACTGCACCCTTATAGACTTTGGACAGCATCGCCTCAATCAAAGCCACAACAACACCGTGATCGCCAGTTTGATCTTAAGGAACAACAACGCCGTCTCGTTGACGATGAATCGCGAGCTAATGCTGAAGTAGCTGAAGGTGAAAGCGCGTATGCCATGGTCTATTACTTGTTTTGGTCATCTCCATTTACTGTTCAATAGGTTGAAGCGGCTTGACGATGACTCGTATCGAAAGCTACAAAATCTCGCCCAGTACGACCCGGATTGTGCTGCGGTGATCAATTGGCTGCGCACGAATAAACACCGCTTCCGCATGGAGATCGTTGAGCCCGCGGCCATCTCTCTCACCGTACCTAACAAAGACTACGTGCATGCTGTTGAGGCGTGTTTTAATATCACACAGCTCAAGGTAAGACCCTTTCTACCCGTCTCCAAGGAGAGAAATTGTAGCTCAGGTCCGCCATAGACATTTGTTGCCCAATGCGACGACGATTATAGGCTACTTAACCGGCTTGTTAGCGATACGACAGAAGCGCTGGGAAAGAAGGCCCGTATAACGACTTGGTTCCGTCCTGAGGAGACGAACATCACGCCACCTCCGATGACCGTGGATGAAGTATGTGTACACTCTCCTCCGTCCCCAAGTTTTGATAATGCTTCCCCTTGCAGATGCGCGACCTCGGTTTCGCCGGATACGCCATTGACTTCGTCGACTGTCCACATGCGATGCGCGGATTTCTGATGCGAGAATGCAATTACATCGTACAGTTCGTCCTTTCTTTGTCTTCATTGCGCGAAATCTACTAAAGCTTCGCCCAGGCCATAGCTCTTCAAACAGCCGTCTTGACTCCGCTCGGCGAAGTCGTGTCTCGAAGGCGGCGGGGAAACTACATAGTCGGCAAAACAATGAACATGGTTACGCGTTCGCAGTATGGACGGCGCCTCCCACAAAACCTAACGCGCGATGTGCGACAGGCGCGTGTCCTCGTTGGACCCACCGGTATGTCTACTTGCTCTTTTGCCATCGTGATTTTGCTCCGAGTTGAGCTTCTTGATCAGTTGATGCCGCTGCGCGGCGCAATATCGAGTTCAGGATAGTTCAAGCTCGGGACAAGCTTGCGCTGTGTGTGGAAGAGACTCGACGTCTGGGCGACATTGAGCGCGAGATTCTACGAGAGCACAATGTGTACAAGGACGCCTTTGTGAGTGCATGCTTAGACTAATTCTTGTTCCAAGAGCCTCTTACAAACGAGGTCGCAAATGGTAGGATGCGTTAAAAGCGCGCAAGCAGGCGGTACTGAAAGCCAAGACACGCGTGGCGACCCTTGAAAATAAGCTCCGTGAGTTCGAAATTATCCCTTGACAAGTCGAGCGTTCCTGATTGGCGCCGACTGACACAGGCGTGCAGCAGGACCGGCTCTCAGAACTTCAGCGGGCTAAGTCCACAGATAAAGAGCGTGCTCAGCTGAAAAAAAAACTGCTCAATGTGACGGGCCAGCGCACGGACATCGCCCAACAGTACGCTGTGCGTACTCTCTCAGCACAAATGGCCAATGGCCACTGACAGCGCTTAATCGTAGGACCTTGTACGTATCGTGATCAAGGACCAGAAGGACGTGACAAATTTGGTCTCGAGCATTTACAAGAGAGCAGCCGCAAAAATGCGCTCGGGTCACTCCTGGAAGAACGTGATGGCGAATATCAGGCAGCGCTCGCAGATTTCAACACCGGTGAGTTTGGGGGTATTTGTGTGATATTTGTCTGCTTATATGATTGGGTGGACTATATAGCAAATGGGTGTATATCGAAGCAAAGGAACGTTCGAAGGAATTGCTTGACATTAGTAAGGCCAAACTAGACGATGTCGACGATGAGTTGCGGCGGACCTTCCAGGCCATGGAAGAGGTTCGTTATTGGATCTTTTGCTATTCAGAAGCCTATGTACTAAACGGCATGGACAGTCAGGCAAAGCGCACGAACGAAGCGCGGATCAATTGAGAGATGAGTTGGAGACGTTGCGCAGAAGCTTGAGCTGGTCCTGGGCACTGATCCCGGTGTCATTGAGCAGTACGAGCGTCGAAAGGAGGAGGTACGTTATGTTGCGCCGCTGTTTTCCGCCGCACTAACTTTGGAACAGATAACATCACTGAACAAAAAGATCGAGAACGCAATAAACAGGCCGCCAAAATCGAGAAGTCGATCAAAGTCGCAAAGGTAAGCGCACCTATGCCTCGGATGACTTGACAAGTTCAACATATGCTATTCAAACCATCAGGATAACTGGCATCCTGCCCTACAGATCTTGTCACATCCATAGGAAAGAGGTTCTCGAAGCGTTCGACCGTGTGTCAGCCGTTCTCTTATAAGGCGCTAGCTGAGGTTGAACTTCCTAGCATTGGATGTGCAGGGAATTGCAACTAACACCAATGAAGACTACGAAAAGTGGGCCATAACAATCTTGTAAAGTTCCGGATACGAGCGGTTGCAACAGTTGACAGCCCACAGGCAATCTGGCGGCGTGCGTTGTTTATCTCAATTTCATGGCTCAAAGAACACTGACGAATACGCCAAATGCTCTTCTAGGAACGTTCTTTGACCACCATTCTGTATCTCATGAGCATGACGAGTATGCACGGCGCCATTCTTCGTTGGTTGATGAGATTAATCAGGTATGTGTTCTGAGTGCCCAGTAGACTAACTATCACTTAAACGTGTAACAGGGCATGGACCAACGCGCCGAGCGCGCCGTGCATAATGAACTTGTCAAGACAACATGCAGAGCAGATAGTGGACAGTATTTCTTGATCACCCGAAGTTACTGCCAGACTTGAAGTATGATAGACTCATGAAGGTGCTCTGCGTTAATAATGGCGAGTGGCTCCCTGAGAACAATGATCTTGGCAACATGATGAACATGATACGTGATTAATGTTGTGAAGAGGGGAGCTCTGCTATTCCATCAATGTAATGATACTGTGGATGATGTTATGGTACAACCTTTTGGCTGACTATAGCATGGGTCACTTGCAAGCTTACTCCTGTGTCATAGACTGTGACTTTCTCTTTGTCTGTAGTTATATGTATGTGAAATATATAGTAAACTAAATTTTTCTTTGGCCATTAGTGTAACTGTTATAGATGATTCTTTATGTTAGTGTAAACATTTATTATATCACTAGTGCTTACCCATGCTATACATGGTTGGAATTGTTCCTTATTAAGATACTGTACTTAGAGCATTTTTCACATGCAGAAATATACTACTATTGAAATCCAAATGAACTATGGTGTCATCACTGTGACTATACAGTATCACTGTTAGTGTTGCTACAACTCGGCTGGTTGTGAGCTGACTTTGAAAGTCATGGCTTTTTTCGGATTCAGCTTGACTGGCTGCAAGCTGCCAATCAGAAGCCACGGCTTAGACTCAGCGGTGACTCGGGTTGACTTGAGTTGCTCTTAATACATTTTTTTTATTTTTATTCTTTATTCCGCATGCATACAGAGGTCAAGTATGTAAACTATATATTATGCTCAAATGTGTATGATATTACAATAAGCCAGCTTTCGCTAGTTATGGACAATATGGCATGGTGCTGATACTGAGCACCTATGGGCATGGGATTCCTGTTCTCACGGATGTGGGTTGTCGCAGTTGGTGGGTTTGGTGGGATCCTGTGGGTGCCTTCATTAAAATGAGTATTGGAGGTTGATCTGTTAAAGAACAATGTAATGGTGACAATACAAGTTACATAACAAGTTAAACATTAATGCAGCAACAACAAATGACTACACTGGCACGCAATCCCTTCCACCCATGTACTGGGTGAACCCTAGCTTTACTTTGAGTGTCTTTGATGATTACAATGACTTGCAAGATTTTGAGGTTGATTCGATGGTTGAAGTATTCTTGGCGCTGATGAAGTGTAAGGGTGAGCTTGCATGGTAAAATTTTCTCTAACCACACATCCACATCTGTACCTCCTCCTGGCACCCAGACAACACTGCATGATGCATTGATGAGGGCATGGATGTGCTGATCAGCTTACATGACACCATCTATAGGACAGAAATAGAGAGTTGTCACATCGCCATTGCGATAGTGCCACAGGGCAAGAATGTGCTTGTACTTCATACTTGCCTCCTTGTGCTCCTTGATGATTGCAAGTTTCATAAATTTCACATAGGTTTGGGGTCAGCCTATATCTTTCTTCTGTCAGTACCCTCAAATTTTACACAGGAAAGAGAGGACAAAGCTAGGCTTGATGGCATATGTACATGTTTGTCTTGATGGGTGAATAAGGAAAAAAGGTCTGGAGTATGGGTTCAAATTTGAAGAGTGTGTGATTCTGTTGCAGTGCAGGTACAGTGGATGTGGGACCTATGCACACTGATAAGGTGGTGGCCTAGCATAAGACAAAGACCCGTTGAGTATGCCAAGCTTTCGAGTATAGGAGGAATGTAGCAAGTGCTTACCTTTAATGGCGATAAGCTCAACCATAATGATACTGAGCCTGAGGCCTTTGTCCATGTGGGACTCAAGCTCCATCTCATAATGGGGGTAATCTGTGCATCGTTTGGGAAAGAGAGGCGTTTGGCTCTGAGTCAAAGGGAGGGAAGGAAACATGTATATGTTTATGAGCAACTCATGCTATACTGAAGAAGGGGGGATCAGCACAAAGGCTGCAGAGGGCACAAAATGTGCAGTACAGCAATTTGAAGTTTGGAGAAATGGAGGCTGAGTGACAGTGTGGAGCAGGATGTGGAGGGAGTTTGTCAATTGTAGATGTGTTGCTGGTGACCGATGCAGCTCAGGTGTAGGGTAGAACCTGGCAACAAGTTGAAAGCTGAGATGCCAACTAGTCCTCCAATCCAGACGCTTTTACAGCATAGTGTACACACAGGATGTAACTGGCTCTCTGGGGTAAGGCTAGCTTGTACACCTTACGGACAGGGGTAAGTTCCATTCAGGATCTGGGCTTCAGGGTTTGTTCTCGTTTCGGTGTCTTGTGTTGTGTGATTCCCTTGATCGTTGGCTTGTGAAACTAAATGCATAGGATTGATAGCAGTGCAGGCTGCTCTTCTGGATTTCTTGGTGTTTGAGCTTTGATACGGATTGTCCGGGGTTTGTAATTGTATCCATCGGCTTGTTATTGTTCCGTCGGGCATTCTTGGGACAGTCGGGTAGTACAGTTGAATTAGTTACTTACCCCATACTGGTATCTTTATCTACGGTTCGCATCTCCATTAGTCCAGTCAGGGATGTATTTATACGGCTCCAACTTGGATTGGGAAGCTCCAAGTTGAGTCTCCTGTATATCAGAATACGAGGCTAGTGACCACAAACACTCTTCTCTTCCTTGCTGAGCTCTCTACTTCACAAGGGGAACTCTGGTATAACGTACGGAGGCTACGCACCCTTACTCAGACACATCTAGGAGCTTAGCCCTTAGCTCTTCTACTTCAAGTACTACTCAAAGTCTACCACATGGCGGTTGCTAGTAGCGGCAGTGACACAGGAGCAGAAGAAAGAGAAGAAGGGGAGGATGAGAAGAATGAAGAAGGTGAGGTAGGAGTGGAGTGGTGGGATTTGAGTCCTGCATGCTGGAAATGTGAACAGAACATGACGTGGGTAGTATTGGGTATAAGGCATTGCATAAGTGCACTCGTGAGTGACCCAGATCTGTACCCGTGGGTAAATTGAAAACTAGAATCAATACTCGGATCCACACAAGTAGATGAAGATTTAAGACTCAGACTCATGACTCAAGTACCACATTACACAGGTACTCACAGGTGATAGATACCCAAGAGTACTCACAAGTACTTACAAGTACAGACATGTTCGCGATCAACTGGCTGGGATTGTCCCCAAATTACCCTTTTCCCTGCTGGGCCTGCCTGCTTCATACTGCTCTTCTGCTGCCATGCTCCCTCAGGACTCATGTTTTACCTGCACTCTTCCCTTCACACCCTACCATGTTGTCCTAAGCCTCTTTTACCTGGTTTCTCTCAATGTTGTCTCCTACTATGACCGTGGATCGTACATACGCACAACTTTCCCTCACATCCATGTAACATTTTCGAACACAGTGTCACCTTCTCCAGTATCTCCACTGCCGGCCTGTCATCCATTTGCAGCGCTTTCACACCATACGATTGGTACATATGAACTTCTGATCTCCCTGCCCTGCTAAGACCTTATGATCTTTTCCGAAAGATCGTAGGCACCAACCCCCTCCATTGTGCTGCCATCTGATTTGTATATAGAAACCCACCCACCACTCTATCCATCATCCTCGTTTATGACTGCATATGCAATGCTGCTGTACAACGTTTGCTATCTGTTTGCTGCTCTGCAGAGCTTCGACGGTTCATTCATATTCACCCTTTCTGCCCAAGCAAAGACTCACCATCGATGCAGCCGATCTCACCAAACATACCCCAGTTTCCTGCTTGACTTTGACTTCGCACAGCTACTTCTGGCCGCTGCTGCAACTCCCATGTCACATCCATGCCTGACATGTCTACAAATTGTGAAAACAAACAAGCATAGGAGTTGAAGAGGACTGGTGGACTTGTTGGATGATGATGAAGCAGGTGCTGAATTCTCGTAGCATACTAGCTATAATATATAATATCTCGCACTACCCGCTATCACTACATTTTTCTGCAACATTGCTATCCATTTGTAGCAATATCTGCCCCAAATTTCCCAAGTCCTCAAATCCAATGCCAAATCGCCACACTCACGATCTGACGGCCCCATTTGGGTGCGACAGTGCATGTTGCAAAGATGTCGACAACCAGTTCTGCAAAGGTGCATCAGGTGGGCAGGAGTGGGAATCAGGAGAATGGTAGAATTGCTGGCATCGTGTATGCGATATTGAGGGTACAAGTGTAGTATTAAGAACATAATTATGCAGTTGCCAAACTGAATACAGAAAAATTAGTATTACATTTGCTGATGGGCCACCAGGATTCATTTGGTTATGAATGATGCGGCGTATGAGTTTGATAAGATCTGGCCTGATGGTTGGTGAGTCCAGCTTGCAGGTCGCGAGGAATCTTTTGTTCTGGGGCCCAAAGTCAATATAACCATAAATGACAGACTTTCGATGTATGGCGCGTCCTTGCCAAAGTTATGTTGTTTGTCTATTGGCCCTCCAACCTTGTCTTCCTCCTGCATCAATACAGGTTTTGGTGGGGAGCATGGAAAGGAGGGAGTAAACCTCAATGCACGGAATCATTGCGTACAACATTGAGCTTTGTATCAAAGGTAGGCGCTGTGAGAGTGAAATCGTCGTCCCGAGATCATGTGGACAGCTGTTCCACAGACGGTCGTCAAGAGAGAAAAGAGAGCACATGAGTGAGAAAAGAAAAGAGGGAACTCTTCAATTAGAGATTGTTCGACTCGACGCCTCCTTCAACGAGTCGAAGAGAGGTCTTATATATGTGAGGAACTCACTACTGGCAGCACGTGGTGTAGTGATTCCTTAACAAGAAGGGTCAAAGGCAGTGCACGAAGTGTGTAAGATGTCGAGAATGATGGGGGACAAGAGGGACAAGGTCTTCTACCAATTACTTGTAGTTGTGGTATCAAGTCTCCTGTGGATGAGTCAGTCACTGTTGAGTCCAATGACCAAATCGAATATGAGAGTCAATACCCTAGGCGATTGCCAGAAAGTAGAGGCAGGCTATAAGGGGAAGTCACAAGAGAACAGTCTGGGGACTGTTCGGTCTATTCTGCGCAGTATATATACTAAATGACAATGTTTGGTTCTATTTACTAAAGGTCTGTGCACATGGTCTGTGCACCATGGTCTGTGCGCAACTGTTATGTCTGGGTGATGGGTTATTGGTTTGTGCATAGGTAAGTATTAATATCATCCAATGGCATATCTCTCTCTGAGTGATATTAGCCATCAGCCAATGACTGAGTCTGCTGCGCAATCTATCCCTAAAGGTATTGCTGTGCAATATGTTCATATTGGTTATCCCTCTTTAGGAATGATTATCACGTGACTAGTTATGTGACAGTTCCCATGATCACGTGACTGGTTATTCCTATCTTGGTCACGTGACCTGATCATGTGATAGTTCCAGGATCACATGACTGCTGAGTCATGGTTTGGTCACGTGACTGTTCCCACAGTCACATGTCCATGTGGCTTCGCCACATTATCCCCTCTTTAGGGCTCATTGTGCCTGCAATGATTAGCGGCATCTCTGGGGTTGGGGTGTTGTGTTGGGAGTGGTATCATTCTATCAGTTATTTAGTGTGATGAATTCCAGAGGCGAGGATCCAAGAGTTTTCGGAGTCAGGGTAGTCTCGTCATTTGACTTATAGTGTTTATCCTTTTCCTTTAATAATTTCAAGGGGGTGGTCGTGTATAGTTTGGCCTATGTTCCTTTGTTTCTTTGTAGGGGTAAGGAGGGGTTTGTAGAACATTCGGTGAATGCGTCGGGTAGGCCAGTAATTACAGACATGAAAGTGTAGGAGAGGATGATAATATCTTGAAGAAGGCATGGCATTGTGGGCGAGTTTGACTTTTTTAGAATCAATGATTTTTTGATTATCTTGGTGGATGGTAAGCTTCTGGATGTCTTGAAAGGGTCTGACTTGGTTTGTAGTTTTGGTAAGTACAGTATATGTGGTATTGCAGTAACTTGTGACGGGATTGTTTCAAGTAATTCTTTGGTGTGGCTTTTCTGACTCGTGGACGGTTAAATGGTTTCGTCTCATTGAAGTTCTTTTGGGCTTGAAGGGATTGTTATAAATCTTGGCTAACGTGGTTTGGTTTTCCATCAGCTTGGGAATAATCATTTGTGTGGTTAAGAGGTGAGTCTGGTAGATTATGATGCCGATGGGCTGATTCCTTTCTTGGGTTCTGTAATATGCAACGTTGCATTGATTTCGTGACAGGTTTTTTTGGCTTGAGTCTAGTTTCCATAGCCTGGTAATAGCTTTATAAATGTTGGATAGGTCTGTAGTTAGATGGTGAATTTCAGTCCTGAGTGTGTTTCTTGATGGATGTTATGGTTTAGGTGGATGTCTTTCTTGTTTCTGTGGATCCGAGAGTGCGGTGATGAACAGATGGTTCTAGGATGTTCTGATGGTCTGGGGTTTCATTGTTCTTGAGATGTTCATTTCTTCAGGTAGTGCATGACACCGTAGGTCTTCTTTGAATAGAACATGGCTGTGGTTATTGTGGTTTTTCTTTGACAAGTGAATTCTTGTAGGCAAAGAAGATGTTTCTTGGTATTGTGGAGTGAGTTTTAGTTCTTTGGTGGACCTCTAAGTCTGGGTTCGATTTATTCTTAGAGGACCTATTGCTTGAGGTGGTGCGTTGATACGACGCAGCACGGGCTGCTCGCGTAAAAGTGCGTACCAGAGGTCCTCAGAGCACCAGGACTCTCTCCCCATCATCCCCTACCCTCATACATAGATCTACGCGCATTTTCGGAGTTCCGGCCCGCTTTGCCGCCGCTTTCCCGCGCTCCGTGACACTTCCCCTCATGGACTTGTTACAGCATCTCAGCCCCTTCTCCCCTCACTACAGTGCCTGGAACTGTCAAACCCTAGTATATATAGCTTGTAACTACCTACAAACCCAAAAAAGAAGAAGCCCAGGAGTTCCCCCCTCAGTCTCTCAGTGCAGAGATCCCCAAAGAGCACAGTTCGCTCTTCTTCGCATTCCCGAGAGTGCAGCACGTGCCCGCGCTCTTAGGAAATTCAGGAGCACCTCCGAAGGTCCAGTGCGGCCTCAGGTGCAAAGTAGCGAAGTCCGCGCGGACGTGCACGGTAGGCCGCGCTCACCGTCTTTCCGGAACAGTCCCGCCGCTCCGGAACCGCCACACGCGTCCGCACCCTTAGCGGAGCATATCCCAAGTCCTTAGGGTCAAGACGGACCCTCCTGCGAAGTTTGGTTTCCTGCAGATACCTGCGCGACATCGGACAGGCTTCCCACCCCTAGAACTTGCCGGCTGAGGGAGCACATGTGGTTTGAGTTGGGTGATAGTTTCCCCATAGACCAGCTTCCCAGCTCATCAGCGTGGTTGGTAGTTACTCATGATAGGCTTGAGTCGGCTCTTGTTCCTTCTAGATTTAGGGTGTAGCACAGGTACAGGTTAACCCATGGTGTTGGGGTTACAGGTTACACAGGTACAGGTTACGGTTTCCAAATATAGCACCCGTGCCAGCACCGTGACCTGTAACCGTGGTCCGACAGGTTTCCATGGTGTTTGCACATGTTGTATGCCACTGCACGAAACAGAATAACAGCACACTAGCCACATCAGTTTGTGTTCTCGCGACACAGGCACTTTGCCACACTTAGTTAAAACCATCTATTTAAGATACCCCAGGCCATTGAAGGAATCACAATTATCAGCAACGGATCATTCTCAATTACTCTGCAATGGGATTTAAGCCCCAACCGTCTTCATCCCTTTTATCCCTCAAGTCCACTACATCTTATTCATTATCATCTGACTCATCTCATTCTTCTAAATCTTCCCTACACTCTGTTGCCTCCCATGCCGTCAAAAATATCACCCAGTCAGTCAAGAAAGCGACAAATAAGGGCATTAAGACTGTGGCCTGTCCATTCAAAAAACTCCGAACTTCTCTATCTTCTAAAGCCAGTACTCTGAAAATGTTTCAGATACACCAACTCTAGATGAAAGCACAAATGCAATGGAACTAGAGAAAGAGGAGAATGATGAGGAGGAAATTGGTATGTTGAGTCTACCTTTATTATCATGTTTTCTCTAACATTGTCACATTTTAGAACGTCTTCAACTTGGTTGGCACTCTCCAGTTTATGGTTTCTTCAAGGCCAAGGTAACAGTTGGATACGAAGATGGCCGCAATGTCACCGCCGCTACTAGCGACCGCCGTGTGATAGACTTTGGATAGTACTTGAAGTAGAAGAGCTAAGGGCTAAGCCCCTTAGATGCGTCTGAGTAAGGGTACGTAGCCTCTGTACGTTATACCAGAGGTTCCCCTTGTGAAGTAGAGCTCGAGCGAAGAAGAGAAGGGTGGTTTGTGGTCACTAGCCTCGTATTCTGATAGACAGGAGACTCAACTTGGAGCTTCCCAATCCAAGTTGAAGCCGTATAAATACATCCCTGACTGGACTAATGGAGACACAAACCCGCAGACGGAGAAACCAGTATGGGGTAAGTAACTAATTCAACTGTACTACCCGACTGTCCTAAGAATGCCCGACGGAACAATAACAAGCCAATGGATACAATTACAAACCCCGGACAATCCGTATCGATAGCTCAAACACCGAGAAATCCAGAAGCAGCCCGCACTGCTATCAATCCTATGCATTTAGGTTCACAAGCCGACGATCAAGGGAATCACACGACACAAGACACTGAAACGAGAACAAACCCTGAAGTCCGGATCCTGAATGGAACTTACCTCCGTCCACAAGGCGTACAAGCTAGCCCTGCCCCAGAGAGCCGGTGACATCACATCCCTTCCCAGACAAGTTGACCCTTCAACTTACCACATGCCCCATAGTGCCATCCATTGGTCGTCGTCGAGGGCGTCTGGCATGAAGACGTCGTCATGTGGGGAGCCGGAGTGGGGCTGGATGTTTGCTGACCACCGTACACCTCGGGCAACTCGGGGTGCATTGGGACCGGCGAGAGAGAGGAGGGGTTGCGCCACGCGGCCGAGTCTTGCAAGTTCAAGACGTCCTCTTGCAGCTGCAAGGTCCTCGGCGGTACTGTGCGCTTCTGTACGCAAGGCGTCGATGCGCAGAGCCAAGTCGAGCTGGAGGTGGTGGCAATGCCGGAATCGAAGGACCTCTGCCATAAGTCCCAGTTACCGGTGTCTTGCACGCGCTGCACAAGCGGGCATAGAGGTAGGGAGGTCCGGTGAGGAGACGGAGGAGCCAGGGGCGAGAGGGTGGTAGGGGTCTTCGTCATCATCATCCGGTTCTGCATATATCTCCAGTCCACGTTCACACTTTAGTTAACTATTCATCAGTCTAACTGAGAAATGTAAGTGCTACTTTGGACAGCTAAATAGAGGCTTACTATCTTACAGATTTACTGTAATTTAGTTTTATAATAAGTAACAATAGCTATACAATATAGTTTTACTTACAGATGATCTATCTGTACCTTAGTTTTACTTACAAATGATCTACCTGTACCCTAGTTTTACTTACAGATGATCTACCTGTACATTAGTTTTACTTATAGATAATCTATCTGTACCCTAGTTTTACTTACAAATGATCTATCTGTATATTAGTTTTACTTACAAATGATCTATCTGTATATTAGTTTTACTTACAAATGATCTATCTGTATATTAGTTTTACTTACAAATGATCTATCTGTATATTAGTTTTACTTACAAATGATCTATCTGTACATTAGTTTTACTTACAGATAATCTACCTGTACTTTAGTTTTACTTACAAATGATCTACCTGTACCATAGTTTTACTTACAAATGATCTACCTATACCTTAGTTTTACTTAAAGATGATCTATCTGTACATTAGTTTTACTTACAGATGATCTATCTATATATTAGTTTTACTTACAGATGATCTACCTGTATATTAGTTTTACTTATAAATGATCTATCTGTACCTTAGTTTTACTTACAAATGATCTATCTATATATTAGTTTTACTTACAGATGATCTATCTATATCTTAGTTTTACTTACAAATGATCTACCTGTATCCTAGTTTTACTTACAGATGATCTACCTATACTCTAGTTTTACTTACAAATGATCTACCTGTACCTTAGTTTTACTTACACTTGATCTATCTGTACCATAGTTTTACTTACAAATGATCTATCTGTACCTTAGTTTTACTTACAAATGATCTATCTGTACCTTAGTTTTACTTACACTTGATCTATCTGTACTCTAGTTTTACTTACAGATGATCTATCTGTACCATAGTTTTACTTACAAATGATCTACCTATACCTTAGTTTTACTTACAGATGATCTATCTGTACCTTAGTTTTACTTACAAATGATCTATCTGTATATTAATTTTACTTACAGATGATCTATCTGTATCTTAGTTTTACTTACAAATGATCTACCTGTACATTAGTTTTACTTATAGATAATCTATCTGTACCATAGTTTTACTTATAAATCATCTATCTGTACATTAGTTTTACTTACAAATCATCTACCTGTACCTTAGTTTTACTTACGCTTGATCTATCTGTACCCTAGTTTTACTTACAGATGACCTACCTGTACCATAGTTTTACTTATAAATGATCTACCTCTACCTTAGTTTTACTTACAGATGATCTATCTATACATTAGTTTTACTTACAGATGATCTAGCTGTACTCTAGTTTTACTTACAGATGATCTATCTGTACCTTAGTTTTACTTACAAATAATCTATCTGTACATTAGTTTTACTTACAGATGATCTATCTGTATCTTAGTTTTACTTACAAATGATCTACCTCTACCTTAGTTTTACTTACAGATAATCTATCTATACATTAGTTTTACTTACAGATAATCTACCTGTATATTAGTTTTACTTATAGATGATCTAGCTGTACTCTAGTTTTACTTACAGATGATCTATCTGTACCTTAGTTTTACTTACAAATAATCTATCTGTACTCTAGTTCTACTTACAGATGATCTATCTGTACCTTAGTTTTACTTACAAATAATCTATCTGTACATTAGTTTTACTTACAGATGATCTATCTGTATCTTAGTTTTACTTACAAATGATCTACCTCTACCTTAGTTTTACTTACAGATAATCTACCTGTATATTAGTTTTACTTACAGATGATCTATCTATATCTTAGTTTTACTTACAAATGATCTATCTGTACATTAGTTTTACTTACATATGATCTACCTGTACTTTAGTTTTACTTACAGATGATCTATCTGTATCCTGGTTTTACTTATAAATGGTCTATCTGTATATTGGTTTTACTTACAAATGATCTACCTATATCCTAGTTTTGCTTATAGATGATCTATCTATACTAGTTTTACTTACAAATGATCTAGCATCTTTGTATATAAAGTACTATGAGCATGAAACTTATTCAAAAATGTGAAAGTATTCAAGAACCATTGATAAATATAAGATTGTAATGTTTTGATGCTGAGCCAAAGTAAGCATCATCATTCTTTAATATTCCCTTGGCCAAAGCAAACACTCACAATCTGTTTCAGATTTTCTAATATTGTTAAAATGTGATCACGTAGCTTAATCAACTCTAGTCCTCTACACACCCTGCTCCTGTATGTTCTAGCATGACCACAAAACTGTTTCAGCTTTATACACATATCAGTAAAGATAGCAGTTAATTAGATGAATTAGATGAAGAGCATGCATTACAAAAGTATGTTTAAGCATGTCCTGCACTATAAGGTGTAGGGGATGTTCAACTCTCCTAACACTCTTGTAGAGTCAGATGTTAACCCATATGTTGAGAGCCAGAGACAGATTGGATGATGATGACATGGGTAAGCAGCAGTGCTAATGCCACCCCTTCTCCTCAAATGCCCTTTTTCATCTTTTTCATCTTCCCAGACAATGCCCATGTGCTGCTATTGTGATATAGCCAAAGTTCCAATCTCTAGGTTTGTGTCTTAAGCTCCTGTGCAACCCATCCATCAAAACATACATCCATTTCTACCTGTTTCTCATCCTTATTCTCACACGAGTGCCCCTTCAGACCTTCCTTAACTTCAATGCTATATACATCTTAATCTGGTGAGTTGGGTCTTCTGTGATTTTTATGTGTGGTGATATTTGCTATGTTTGCTGAACTAAGATCATTTGTAGGGTTGCAAAGTTTCCGAATCTAGAGTCACCTAAAGATCTCAGCTCTGATTATAACTGGATCTTAGTGCCATTGTGTATGTTGTATATTGGGTCTTTTAGATATTTGGTATCTCTCTTATAGATGATCGACCTATATCATAGTTTTACTTACAGATAATCTAACTGTACCATAGTTTTACATACAGATAATCTACCTGTATTCTAGTTTTACTTATACATAATCTATCTGTACCTTAGTTTTACTTTCAAATGATCTATCTGTATCTTAGTTTTACTTACAGATGATCTATCTGTATCCTAGTTTTACTTAGAGATAATCTAGCTATACCTTAGTTTTACTTACAAATAATCTAACTGTATCTTAGTTTTACTTATGAATGGTCTACCTGTATTTTAGTTTTACTTAGAGATGATCTGGCTGTATTATAGTTTTACTTACAAATTATCTAGCTGTACTATTTTAATATACAGTACATTAACACGTTCATCATTTTAGACATTTAGATGGTATAATGCACAATGTATTAAAGCGACAAAGGTAATCAATCCATTTAAGTGACAGAAGTACCAATAACAATAGTAAGAGTAAAGAACCTCATAGCTAGGTAAAGCTAACATACAGATAGATCATTTGTAAGTAAAACTATGGTAGAGGTAGATGATCTATAGGTAAAATTAATGTACAGATAGATCATTTGTAAGTAAAACTATGGTACAGTTAGATCATCTATAAGTAAAACTAAAGTACAGGTAGATCATCTGTAAGTAAAACTAACATACAGATAGATCATTTATAAGTAAAACTATGGTATAGGTAAAACTAAAGTACAGATAGATCATTTGTAAGTAAAACTATTATATAGGTGGATCATCTGTAGGTAAAACTAATGTACAGATAGATCATTTGTAAGTAAAAACTAATGTACAGATAGATCATTTGTTAGTAAAACTAACATACAGTTAGATCATCTGTAAGTAAAACTAACATACAGGTAGATCATTTGTAAGTAAAACTAAAGTACAGATAGATCATCTGTAAGTAAAACTAATGTATAGGTAGATCATTTGTAAGTAAAACTAATATACAGATAGATCATTTGTAAGTAAAACTAAGGTACAGATAGATCATCTGCAAGTAAAACTAGAGTACAGATAGATCATTTATAAGTAAAACTAGAGTACAGATAGATTATTTATAAGTAAAACTAATGTACAGATAGATCATCTATAAGTAAAACTAATGTACAGGTAGATCATCTGTAAGTAAAACTATAGTACAGGTTGATCATTTGTAAGTAAAACTAACATACAGATTAATCATTTGTAAGTAAAACTATGGTATAGTTAGATCATCTGTAAGTAAAACTAATGTACAGATAGATCATTTGTTAGTAAAACTATGATACAGTTAGATCATCTGTAAGTAAAACTAACATACAGGTAAATCATTTGTAAGTAAAACTAAAGTACAGGTAGATTATCTGTAAGTAAAACTAAGGTACAGATAGATCATCTGCAACTAAAACTAGAGTACAGATAGATCATCTGTAAGTAAAACTAATATACAGATAGATCATTTGTAAGTAAAACTAATGTACAGATAGATCATCTGTAAGTAAAACTAATATACAGATAGATCATTTGTAAGTAAAACTAATATACAGATAGATCATCTGTAAGTAAAACTAATATACAGATAGATCATTTGTTAGTAAAACTATGATACAGTTAGATCATCTGTAAGTAAAACTAACATACAGGTAAATCATTTGTAAGTAAAACTAAAGTACAGGTAGATTATCTATAAGTAAAACTATGGTACAGCTAGATCATCTGTAAGTAAAACTAACATACAGATAGATCATTTGTAAGTAAAACTAAAGTACAGGTAGATTATTTATAAGTAAAACTATGATACAGGTAGATCATCTATAAGTAAAACTATGGTACAGGTAGATCATCTGTAAGTAAAACTAACATATAGATAGATCATTTGTAAGTAAAACTATGGTACAGTTAGATTGTCTATAAGTAAAACTAATGTACAGGTAAATCATTTGTAAGTAAAACTAGGGCACAGTTAGATCATCTGTAAGTAAAACTATACTGTATAGCTGTTATTACTTATCATAAAACTAAATTACAGTAGATCTGTAAGGTAGTAAGCCTCTGTCTAGCTGTCCAAAGTAGCACTTACATTTCTCAGTAAGACTGATAAAAGTAAAACTAAAGTGTGTACGTCTATTGATATCTCTCCGACTGTTGGCGAATCGTCTGGTCCATTACTCCGAGGGAGGCCCTCAACGCGGCCGTCAGAGAGTTGCCGGACCCACCAGGCGACTGCGACTCGCCCTCCGTCAGAGATGAGGAAGGACGGGGCCCTCCGTCCGTCGTTGCGTACAAAGCCAGGGGGTGGTTCAGGTCGGGGGAGAGAGGCCAATTACTCGGGGAGGCGGGCTTCGAGGTACTCCAGTCGTTTGAGTCGGGCCTCCTGGATGGCGTGGAGCCGGGTTTCGACTCTAGATCGCTCTTGTATTGTGGCCACCAGTCCTCGTGCGATGTCGACGGCGGTGGCGGTGTCTGGGTTAAGCTGGAGGGCGATGTTGGCCGTCCCTGGTGAGATTGGGCGTGGCGAATCATGGAGGGGGACTGATAAATTAGTGGGATCGGTTTCGTTTCTTGAACCCGGGGTGGATGGTGGGGTTGGCATGGGAGTGCGTGGTATGTATGCCACTTCGATCTCCAGGTTTCGGATCGCCAAGGTGGGCGTTGGGGATCGCCCTGGTGCCCCTGGGCCCGATAATGCCTGGCTCTCTCCAGCGTCGTAGTAGCCAATTCGTTCATCAACTCCTCCTCCTCCGTCTCCCTCCAGTATCTCTTCGATGAGTTGGGAGATTCGCTCATTGGCCATGGATCAGTAAAGGTGGTGCCAAGGGCAGTAGTCGAGGAAGCACCAGTAGCGGGTGAGGAGGGCGTGATCGGTGGGGAGGTTATGCTGGCAGCAGAAGAGGGCGAGGTGGGCAGGTTCGTCTGGCTCAGGGTAGAAGTTTCTTTCTGCGAAGATACGCCGAAGTCCTGGTGATGCGTTGACCAGGGCCTTGACTGGGACTGTAGGGATACTGGATTCCATTGGAGAAAGGGGGTTTCATCAGTCGCTTTTATCTGTTCCAAGGGGGTGTGGCGATGATACTTCTTTATTAGGTCAGGGGCGTGTACATTGGTCTCGGGTTCCCAGGTGTTGTCGGATTCCGGCCACCCTTCCTATTTGATGAGGTATTCCAGTCGCTTTGGGCACCTTCGCCACCTATGATTAATGATTCGTTCCACTACGTATTCTTGTTGCCCTTCGATCAATTCCAGAGGTGGTCGGGTAAAGTTTGGTCCGTGCTCGGCATTTTCGGTGTAGGGGAAAAGCAATGAGGCATGGAACACGTTGTGGATTCGCCATGCGATAGGCAGTTCCAACTGATACGCCACCGGGCTGATTTCCTTGATGATCTGGAACGGTCCATACCGCTTGGGGGCCAACTTAGTCTTTTGGTGGTGAATCAACAGGTTGGTCGCATCAAGCCACACTTGATCATTGATTCGATATTGCAATACGATTGGTTGTCCCCGCTTCGCCACTTTGTTGATGGCATCAATGGCCATCTCCCGTTTCTCTCTCATGATGGTGATGCGCCGTTGCGCCTCATGGTTCTTTGATGGTTGCGCCGTTGGGGGAGAGACATTGATCTCGTAGCCTAGCAGTATTTGATTTGGGGATAGCCCCGTGGTTTCATTTCATCGGTTATTGTGTACAGCCGTTGCCACAGGTATCCAGTGAGTCCAATCTTCTGGGGATGCGGAGGTAACCAGGCGGAGGTACTGTTCCACCCATTGGTTCTTCCGTTTAGATAAGCCATCCGTCTGAGGGTGAAATGCTGTGGAGAGGTTTTGTTGGATGCCGAGTTGTTCATTGATCCTTTTGCAAAGTGGGAGGTGAATCTGGGGTCGCGGTCGCTGATGACCTTGCGTGGTAGCCCGAACCATCTGTAGACATGTTCTAGGTATAATTGGGCGATGCCCGGTCCTGTGATCGTGGTGGTGCAGGGGATGAAGACCGCAGCTCTGCTACATCCATGGTCGACGATGGTTAGTATTGCATCCTTCCCTTTGTGCTTAGGTAGGCCAGTAATGAGGTCCATCGCTACTTGCTGGAAGGGGAGCGTTCCATCCTCCGTCGGGATTCGAAATGCTGGGGTTTTCTTCCGATGGGTTAGGATCTTATTTTGCTGACAGGTAGCACAGCCTTTGATGTAGTTGGCGATCCATCGATTCATTCCTGGCCATGTGGTATGCTGTTTGGCCTTCCGGATGGTTTCATCTCTGCCGGGGTGTCCGGCAGTGGGGTGATCGTGCACTAGGTTCATCAGCGCCCGTCGGTCTTGTTCGTCCATCGTGATGTGGTTGATGAATTTGTCTGATGGGAGCATGGTCACTGCTTGGTTGTCATTCTTCCCTTCATCAGCATCGTTTGGTCGGGATAGGGCGTCGGCGGAGGTATTGGTTTTTCCAGGTACGTATTCGATGTTAAAATCATACTCCTGTAGGTCGGCGTGCCATCGGGCTGTCTGTCGGTTTAGGTTCTTCGGGGATTTCCAGTACTGGAGGTTTGCGTGGTCTGTCAATATGGTGAAAGGTGAGCCCATGTACCGGATGTTTGTCATAGCACTCGATAGAACCCATATGCAATTTGACCGGTGAGTAAGGGAAAGCCCACATGGGCCCATTAACAAAAAATGCACGAACACAACAAGTGGGCCCATTATATTTGCTGCCGATGATTTCGCATGGGCCCACAAATTCATTGGCAGGTGCTGTTGATCCCCCTGCATGGGCCCATTGTGTTTGCAGTGGCAGCTGCCGATGATTTCGGATGGGCCCACAAATTCATCGGCAGGTGCTGTCGATCCCTCTACATGGGCCCATTGTGTTTGCAGTGGCAGCTGCCGATGATTTCGGATGGGCCCACAAATTCTTCGATGGGTGCTGTTGATCCCCTCGCATGGGCCCATTGTGTTTGCAGTGGCAGCTGCCGATGATTTCGGATGGGCCCACAAATTCTTCGGCAGGTGCTGTCGATCCCCCTGCATGGGCCCATTGTGTTTGCAGTGGCAGCTGCCGATGATTTTGGACGGGCCCATAAATTCATCAGCAGGTGCTGTCGATCCCTCTACATGGGCCCATTGTGTTTGCAGTGGCAGCTGCCGATGATTTCGGATGGGCCCACAAATTCATCGGCAGGTGCTGTCGATCCCCCTGCATGGGCCCATTGTGTTTGCAGTGGCAGCTGCCGATGATTTCGGACGGGCCCACAAATTCATCGGCAGG
Organism: Russula griseocarnosa; assembly: GCA_022884055.1. Taxonomy (NCBI): domain Eukaryota; kingdom Fungi; phylum Basidiomycota; class Agaricomycetes; order Russulales; family Russulaceae; genus Russula; species Russula griseocarnosa. The sequence continues at coordinate 25,511 of JAGKRU010000037.1, forward strand.
TGCTGTTGATCCCTCTACATGGGCCCATTGTGTTTGCAGTGGCAGCTGCCGATGATTTTGGATGGGCCCACAAATTCTTTGGTGGGTGCTGTTGATCCCCTTGCATGGGCCCATTGTGTTTACAGTGGCAACTGCCGATGATTTTGGATGGGCCCACAAATTCTTCGGCAGGTGCTGTCGATCCCCCTGCATGGGCCCATTGTGTTTGCAGTGGCAGCTGCTGATGATTTCGCATGGGCCCACAAATTCTTCGGTGGGTGCTGTTGATCCCCTCACATGGGCCCATTGTGTTTGCAGTGGCAGCTGCCGATGATTTCAGATGGGCCCACAAATTCTTCGGCAGGTGCTGTCGATCCCCCTGTATGGGCCCATTGTGTTTGCAGTGGCAGCTGCCGATGATTTCGGATGGGCTCACAAATTCTTCGGCAGGTGCTGTCGATCCCCCTGCATGGGCCCATTGTGTTTGCAGTGGCAGCTGCCGATGATTCCAGATGGGCCCACAAATTCTTCGGCAGGTGCTGTTGATCCCCTCGCATGGGCCCATTGTGTTTGCAGTGGCAGCTGCCGATGTTTTTGGATGGGCCCACAAATTCTTCGGCAGGTGCTGTCAATCCCCTTGTATAGGCCCATTATGTTTGCAGTGGCAGCTGCCGATGATTTCGGATGGGCCCACAAATTCTTCGGCAGATGTTGTCGATCCCCCTGCATGGGCCCATTGTGTTTGCAGTGGCAGCTGCCAATGATTTCGGATGGGCCCACAAATTCATCGGTGGGTGCTGTTGATCCCCTCGCATGGGCCCATTGTGTTTGTAGCTACTGAAGACATGGTGAGCTGTTAAAAAACAAGATCATATTGCATTTACAAGACATTACATGAATGGATAAGCTGCTGGCACCATGCATCTGTCAGAATAAACATGCCTTATTACAGTACTGTTATTTACTAGTGACATATAGCTTAGGCTTTGAAGCTAAAGAAAATTTAATATGAAAAGAGAAAGTTTCAAATGTCATAAAAAACCATGTCTTATGGATATATCATGAGAATGTGTAGAGATGATGACTGATTAGGATATGAAATGCTATCATTAGTAATGCCCCAAGTGTTTCAGAGATATATCTATATCTTAATAAATAATATTGCTAGTATGAAAAGAAACTATGTTAAACTAAGTATAATGTCTAAAAATTTATCAGTGGATCTAAGCGCATTAACGCACCTGACAATGAATTTTTAGGCCCATCTGAAATCATCGGCAGCTGCCACTGCAAATGCAATGGGCTCATGTAAGGGGATTAAAAGCACCTTCTGATGAATTTGTAGACCCATCTGAAATCATTGGCAGCTGCCACTGCAAATGCAATGGGCTCATGCAAGGGGATCAAAAGCACCTGCCGAAGAATTTGTGGGCCCATCCGAAATCATCAGCAGCTGCCACTGCAAACACAATGGGCCCATGCAGGGGGACTGACAGCACCTGCCGAAGAATTTGTGGGCCCATCCGAAATCATCGGCAGCTGCCACTGCAAACACAATGGGCCCATGCAAGGGGATCAACAGCACCCACCAATGAATTTGTGGGCCCATCCGAAATCATTGGCAGCTGCCACTGCAAACACAATGGGCCCATGCAGGGGGATCAACAACATCTGCCGAAGAATTGTGGGCCCATCCGAAATCATCGGCAGCTGCCACTGCAAACACAATGGGCCCATGTAGGGGGATCGACAGCACCTGCCGATGAATTTGTGGGCCCATCTGAAATCATCGGGAGCTAATACAATGGGCCCACTCATTATGTTCGCTGATTTTTGGTTAATGGGCCCATGTGGGCTTTCCCTTACTCATCGGTCAAATTGCACATGGGCTTTATCTACAACTCCGACATACATCTGGTACATTATGTGGAAAGGTTCCTTTGTCCATCCCAGGTAAGGTCGCCAATGTGCCAAAGATTTCATAATAGCAAGGAGTTCTCGCTCGTATATGTCGTAGTTTCGTTCTGTGGGGGTAAAGGTCGCTGAGTAATATGCTATGGGGTGCAATTTAGGTTTGAAATTCCGGGTGGCACCAGTCTTGGTTGTGAGGGGTGCCCTAGGTTCTGCCGCTTGCGAGAGTACGGCGCCCATGCCGTACGCGGATGCGTCAGTTTGGAGGTAGAATCGTTTCTCAAAGTCGGGTTGAGTGAGGACTGGTTGAGAACACATGAGCGTTTTGAGACAGGAAAATGCATGGTCTTGTGCGGGACCCCAGTGCCAAGTGGTAGTTTTCTTCGTGAGATCGAGGAGTGGTCGGGCGATCTTGGAGTAGTCTCTGACAAAGTAGCGGTAGTAGCCAGTGAATCCGAGGAATTTTCGGATGTCGGTGGGTTTACGTGGGACTGGCCATGTGGCGACGCTGTCAAGTTTCGAGGGGTCCATTCGGAGAGAGTTGTTACCGACGATGACGCCAAGGTATTCGATCTCAGGTTGGGCGAAGGTGCACTTCTCAGGTTTAAGGTAGAGGTCGTGTTGCTCTAAGATATCGAGAATGTGGTGGGTAAGTCGTTCGTGTCGTAGCCGATGTTGTTCGTCAGTTTCTCCTTTGAGGGGCTTCGTATGAATCGCGATGTCATCCATGTAGACCGATAACCATCCTTGTGCTACCTCGTGCGAAAGATGGTGTTCATCATCATTTGGAAGGTGGCCGGGGAATTCGTGAGGCCGAAGAACATTACAGTTGGTTCGAAGAGGCCTTCCGGTGTGAGAAATGCGGCCTTCCATTCGTCGCCGGGTTTAATCCTGATGTTATTATAGCCCCATCGGACATCGAACTTAGTGAACAGAGTGCAGCCACTAAGTCGATCGATGGTTTGGGGAATGAGGGGGGATACATTACGGTTCTTCTTGGTCCATTTGTTGATAGGGCGGTAATCTTGGACGGGGCGTAGTTTACCATCCTTCTTCTTGACAAAGAAGAAGTTGGCGGTGTAGGGGCTCCAAGATTCTCGAATGGTTCCTCGTCGTAGGTGCTCTTCGACAAAGCGATGCATTTCTTCTTGTTCCGCACGGTTGAGGGGTAGTAGACGAGCAGGTAGGGTTGCTGGGGCATCGGGAAGTAGTTCTATTGTGTGATCCCAGATAGTATGTCGTGGTAGGCGTTGTGATTGCTCTTCATCGAATACCTTCTTGTGCCTGGCGAAGGCCGGCAGTATTGTTTCACTGGTTTTCCCGCTGCTGTTGGGTTTGGGGTGGATGGTCACTGATCCGATATAGTATCGTCCGCCTTCTAGTTGCGTCCGGCGTCTGGGCACGTTCTGTTGGCGAGGGACAAACCGGGCTTTATCCGCGTCTGGAGCTCGGAGGATGATGGGTAGCTGAGTGTGATCGATCCATCCTTTGGCCCAATCGATGTTGGGTTGTACTGCCGCGAATCATGAGTATCCTAATATTGCCTGGTTCTTGCCTAGGTCTGTGAGGAAGAATCGGAGGTTGGTACGCTTGGTTCCCGTGGTAACTTGTAGGTCCGTATAATATTGCAGTTTCCCTGCCTTATTCTCTGTATTATCCACGTTGTAGAGTGTCCTTGGTTCATCCAGTTGCTTGATGGGAAGTCGCAGCCATTTTGCAAGGGAGAGATTAAGGAAGTTTTCGATTGCGCCTGAATCAATTAAGGCGACGATTTCGGCCCTCTTCGCTTTTGTTTGAGTATAGCAGTGGACTGTCATTGACTTTCGTGCTGAGATATATACATCATCCTTAAGCGTTCGTCTAATTAAGGCCGATCTAATTAGACTGTTTAAAAATCCAGCTGTGGTCCTTGGCCTAGTTCCCGGATAAGCTGCTTCCTGTCGTCGAAGGTCATGGAGTCCATTTGGCTTTTTATGTGGGCCACGCGGTCAACCTCTGGTTCTTGGTAGTTGTCGCCATAAGGGTCTTCTGGTTCGAAGTCTATGAGGTTAATCCTCCTTTTGTCCTTCCTGATTGGGCGGTTTGAGCATTCCCTGGCGAAATGTCCCTGTTGTCCACACTGGAAGCAGGCTCCATTGCGAGGGGCGGGAGGTGCTGTTGCAAGGTTAATTCGTCCTCGCCTCGGGGGTGCTCGGTTTCTCCCTAAGTCCATAGGAACTGGTTGGTTATTCATCCATCTAGGTGCGTTTGATGAGTTATATGCAGGTCGTGGGGGTGGCCTGTAATTTTGTTGGGTGCGGTTGTGATCGTAAAATGGCCGTGGTGGTGCTCTTTGTTGGAACCTTCCTTGCCCTTGATAGACCGAGGGGAAGTGCGTCTTGGCTCCTTTTAGCGCTTGTTGTTGGGCTAAGATTTGTTTTACTTCATTTTGCGCTTGTACACTTTGGATGGCCCTTTCCTTGATGTCTGGGTAAATTTCCACTGTAGGGGCTCTCTTTACATCCTTGAGTGTTTCGGGGGTTAGCCCCAAAAGGAATTGTCGGATCGTTTGTAATTGGCTAATCGGGCTAATTCCTCGAATTTGCTGATATATTCATCAATCTGATCTCCTTTCATGGCGTGAGTCTGTAACTTCGTTCGTGCTCGTTCTTCTTTGGCCGTGTCCTGGAATTGTGCTTCGAATTCGTCCAGGAATTGCTCCCAGAGAGCTGGGACATTGTCCACTGCTGGGTTTAGGCGATCCAGGAATCCCCCAGCGTCCCGTACCCATCCTGTGACCCGGAGCCCTTTCATATGTGTGAGGGTGAATGCTATTTTCTTCATTGGCGAGTCATGTCCGGCAACGTCGCTGTTGAGTCGGAAATACATCTTTACGTCTTCGATAAATGCGTCTGCTTTCGTTCTATCCCCATCGAAGGGGTCCGGTCGGCTTCCCATGGTTCATACATCGGCTGCAGCAGGTACTGGTACCAGTGCATTGGCAGGTCCTGCGCCCCCTCCTCCTCCTCCTCCTCCTCCACCTCCCCCTCCTCCACCTCCTCCTCCTCCACCACCTCCTCCTCCTGGGTTAGAGGGAGGAAGTCGTTTAAAGGCTTGGTGGAAGGCGGTGCGAAGGGACTGGGTTGTGGCAGGAGTCCCAGACTGAGTCATCGGGTTTGAGGAGGTTCCTGTGGTAGCCTGGATGGTTGTTGTTGTAGTCATTGCGAGGAACGTTCGCTGCTGGAGTGGTGGGTTGCTTGTCGTGTTTGGCGCCGCTAGGAAGAAGTTCCTCTGCTGCGGGTTGCCTGGGGTTCTTTCGATTTGTACTGGGCTATGCCTGATCGCGATATTGATTGGATCTCTTTGTCGTCTGATGGCTCCTCCCTGGCTCTTGGGGTTTCCTGATGGGCTGGGCACTCTGTCGTCTTCGTCTAGGACGTCTCTCTGGTAGGCTGGTGGGGAGTCTGGCTTTGGCGCGTCTGCTGTTTCGATCAAGGGGGTGTCGGACTTGCAAAGAAAGACCGCGGCTCGTATTTTTTGGAAACGGCTTGGAGCGATGAACTAACTAGGTATGTAATCAGTGGTACTCCCATATATGGTAGTACGTCTGACGAATATGGGTTGATGTGATTACATAACCCGGCTGAGCTCTGCATACGACGCGGACCTCCTTCACTCATTCTACAACACTCCTTATAATGCAGAACGTGCACACATGACTGCTGTGCTCACAACATTAACAGTTAAGGACCATGCGACAAACGGGTGACCTCAAGGGCGCAAGTGCACATTCCCTCGAACCTGCGGCAGTTACCAAGATCATTGACAGAGTCAAATAATGCACTGTCAATGTCCTCACTTCGGTTTCAGAGGAGACGGAAGCCGAAGAGGAGCAGAGAAAATACATTTTCAAAATGTCATTACGACAATTCAACAATATGCGTCATACACAGTATGCCCCTGTGCTTTCACCGCCCATACATCGTACTTAACTTTGGTGAATGCTAGCTAGCCCATAATAATTGCCGTCGCAAAGATATTTTCACGCTCCCGTGCGAAGACCAGGTTCTCATTGAACAGTTGGACTATAAGCAAAAGCTCACAGAAGTAGATGACGTGATCCTAGCGAATGCCGCCTTTTTGAATCAGATCGTAGCCAACCTGGCGATATTTGAGAACACTGGCCCATATGGGTTAGAGGAAGAGGAGGATGGAGGTGATTTCGGGAAAAACTTGGGTCATGAGGCCCGAGAAGGTCTGCATCTATCTGTGAACCAGTGACTGTCCTACTACGGATGATAGATGCTGACACTGACAGTATGCCCAGGGAAAGCTCTGCCTACACACCACAAAACCATCCGCATCCAAACCCACACGGGCACGAGCACACACGCTCACATTCACATGGATCCCACATCTGTCCTTCCACCGGCCAAGAAAACACTAGGCGTAGAAAGCGGCCAACGGACTTTGACATAGACAAAGTGAGAAGTACGCTCAAACAGCTTGTGCGGGATTGGAGTGAAGAAGTAAGGCTGATTGATACCTTCCATTGTGTGCGTCCATGTCTCTCTAAAATACACTCATTGTGAAAAACCCATGCAGGAGAGGTACATATGGCCCCCAGCTTCTACTATTATACCCCGTGCCCTCAAACCAAATCCAGGCACAACTTTCGTGTCCTTGTCCCAGGCGCGGGACTCGGTAGGCTTGCGTATGACGCCGCCAAACTCAGTATGATTCCCCGATTTTGGCGCCTCCACCTCAGTGACTGATTCATTCGTCAGGTTTTTCCTGTCAAGGAAATGAGTTCTCGCACTACATGCTACTTACCTCTTTCCTTATTCTTAATAGGTACGTACGAGGCTTACAATCGCTTCTCTCCCTTTTCAATCCTGATCCTCATAAAGGACCCAACAAGTTCACCAACACACAATCTACCCTTATGTCCACTCCCTCTCTAATATCCCCAATCGCGCAGCGATGCTCAAGCGTGTCCAAATACCGGACGTCCTTCCAAGCGACGTCCCTCCAGGATCTAATTTCTCGCTCATAGCTGGCAACTTTGAAGACGTTTACGGCCAGCAGGGTGGCGAGGCAGATCCTGATGAACCGTCAGCTGGCCTATGGGATGCTGTTCTGACGTGTTTCTTCATCGATACTGTGACTATATGCTCTCTTTCTTGTACCGTGGAACGAACCTCATTCATGCTTCCGCACGCAGGCGAAAAATATCGTGAATTATCTTCGCATTATCCATCGGATTCTCGCACCGGGTGGCGTCTGGATCAACTTGGGTATGAAATTGATGTCCAACATGTCACGTGCTTGGGTTGACTCCGAGCCCCAATCAGGTCCTCTCCTTTGGCACTTCGAGGAAAATGCCACAAGCGACCCCTCAATTGAACTCGACCTAGAAGAAGTCAAAACACTCGCGGCACATATTGGTTTCGAAATCAAGGTAAATATCTCATACCCGTCGCTCATTTCTCATGCCCTTCATGTACTCTTTGCTAGCACGAACGCACAATTGATACGACGTACGTCAATAACAAAGACTCAATGGTCGGGTATATATATCACACCGCTTTCTGGACAGGCCACAAAAAAGTTGTAGTTTCCCCAGGGTCATTTCAACAAAAACTCAAACAGAAGGTGTATCATATAGACGGCGCAGTTAGCTTGGCTCACTTCCTTTACATCACTCGGCTCGGTGGATTTGACTATCATTAGGGGTTGATGCATTTGATGACTTAAAATTCTTTCCCAAGAGGTCTCCTGCAATTACGATCTGGCATGTGCAGTAAGCCCCAAACTTCTACTACGCATGAATACCCATCCATGTTTTGGGCCAAGTAAAGGTCAAATAGAACTAAGTAGCAGAGCCTTCAGGAGCTTCCCACCACCCTTTGAATGAGCTGTTCATTATTTCTCATGCAGGGATCAAGGCGCACGTGTCATCAACTTGAGGTGTTGAGTACATTGAGTGCTGAGCGCTGAGCACTGAGCCTTCATAGTGTTCTGTCCGACTGAATATGGCAATTTTAAGACCAAAATGAAGAGTTTCCGACTCATATATTAACTTTGCAATTTGGTAAGAAGTCAACTTTTTTCAAATCCGGGATCCACACGGACTAACTATCTAACCCCCGGTCCCGGATTGCTGGCCCGACACCCCCTTGGTTTCGATGGTAGTGTCAAAGTTGTGGGCGTCGTCGAATTCCTCTCCTAGTAGGAAGTTTTTGTTGTCTGGGGTGATATGGATCTTGTACCACTTGTTACTGAATAGAGCCACTGGTATAGCGCGTTTGAACTTTAGCCTGTTGCTGTCACAAAAGACCAGATACTGCTTTCCTATCTTGTTGTCCTTGTTGTATCGTTCGATCAATATGATCCTTGAGTTTGGTCGGTATCTGGTTAACTCCTCTTCTTTGAGGTAGAACTCCTCGAGTTTGTCGTACGGATCAGCCACCGTAGCTTTGTTGTTTGTAAGAAAGTTGAGTCTAGTGTCACCGCCGCTACTAGCGACCGCCGTGTGATAGACTTTGGATAGTACTTGAAGTAGAAGAGCTAAGGGCTAAGCCCTTAGATGCGTCTGAGTAAGGGTACGTAGCCTCTGTACGTTATACCAGAGGTTCCCCTTGTGAAGTAGAGCTCGAGCGAAGAAGAGAAGGGTGGTTTGTGGTCACTAGCCTCGTATTCTGATAGACAGGAGACTCAACTTGGAGCTTCCCAATCCAAGTTGAAGCTGTATAAATACATCCCTGACTGGACTAATGGAGACGCAAACCTGCAGACGGAGAAACCAGTATGGGGTAAGTAACTAATTCAACTGTACTACCCGACTGTCCCAAGAATGCCCACAGAACAATAACAAGCCAATGGATACAATTACAAACCCCGGACAATCCGTATCGATAGCTCAAACACCGAGAAATCCAGAAGCAGCCCGCACTGCTATCAATCCTATGCATTTAGGTTCACAAGCTGACGATCAAGGGAATCACATGACACAAGACACCGAAACGAGAACAAACCCTGAAGTCCGGATCCTGAATGGAACTTACCTCCGTCTGCAAGGTGTACAAGCTAGCCCTGCCCCAGAGAGCCGGTGACACGCAAGTTTCACTTCTTCAAGTGTGCCGCAATAAGGTGTAAAGGAAAAGTTAAGGGTGTTCGCCGTTTTCAGGATTCCAAGGATCATGCTGCAACTTCGAACCTTAAGACACATGCCATTCGATGCTTTAGCCATGATGCTATTGATGCTGCCTTTAAAAATGCACCACCAGCAGGTGTACACGACGGATCAATATTTACTTGCTTTGCTCGTCAAGGCCAAGCTCCGGTCAAAGTTTCCCATCATGCCCATACAAGCGAGGAGACTAGGTGAGTTATTATTGTAACTACTATGATATCCTATTTTGATATGATTACAGAGCCCATATTGCAAGGTGGTGTGCTGAAAACAACCGCCCCCTTCGAGTTGTAAAAGACCGTGAATTCAGTATTCTTATGAAAGCTGGACGTCCAGGCACCATCCTTCCCAGCCCTTCAACTGTTTCACGCGACATTAAGACCGCTTTTAAGAGATGCTAAGAGCAAATTAACTCCATCCTGCAGGTAATATCTTTTTCAACCCATTAGCCTTTTGCTAACTATGCCCTGTCCAGGAACATCCTGGACGACTTCATTTCTCTACTGATGCGTGGACATCTCCCAACCATCGCGCGTTTGTTGCATGGACCATTCACTTGCAGCATGAAGGGCATATTCTTGCCTTTCTGCTTGATATTGTTGAGGTACCTGAGGTATGCAGCTGTACGCTTTCTTTTTCGACACACTCCTTCATATAAGTGACCATTTGTTTTAGTCTCACACAGGTAACACACTTGCTCAAGAATTTCACAAGATGTTAGTAAATCATGGGCTCGAAAATAAGGTAATTTTATTATTTGTATCTACCTTACGTTCATCTGATCACGTCTTTAGATTCTCTCTATTACTTGTGACAACGCTACCTCTAACGACAAGCAAATGGACAAACTCAGCAACCTTTCAAATTCATTTGAGAAGATAAACCATGTCCGGTGTTTCAATCACACAATGCAATTGTCGGTCAAAGCTCTCCTCAAACCGTTTATAATGACAACAGAGAATGGCGATGATCAGGACGATGATGGTGGTGATATGTTACCACTTGAAGATATCGAAGAGGAGGGCAATGGTGAGCAGGATGACGATGCTGAAGAGGTTCAAGTCAATGAAGATGATGATGATGATGATGGCGATGACAATGACAATATGGGAGATCCATTCGACAAGTTAGAGCACAACTGATGGAAGATACACAAGCAGTTCGTACAACGTTGAATAAAGTATGTGTTAACACCGTCTATCTACCCTCATCACTTAAAGTATTCCTTGCAGATTCGCAAGCTATCATTTGCTATTGTTCACTCTACCACTATCGTTCTGCCTGCCTGGCGTGCCGCCTGTGCCGCTCATTCCCTTCGCGTTTGGCTCATCCCTCGTGATGTCAAGACTCGGTGGAACTCTACTTATAATATGCTTCAAGTCGCTTTGGAGTACCGCTCAGCTGTTGATCACATCACAGCAGACAAGTCTTTGAAGTTGTGCAAATACGAGCTTGATGATGATGATTGGGCTATTTTGACCGATCTGCTCCGGGTTCTAAAGGTATGCCATTGTGACTATTAATGAAATGCTGTTATACTAACAGCATGTCGCTTCTTAGATGTACAAAGACACCACCACTTTTTTTTCTCAAGACAACGTCGCAACAATTGCCTATGTTATCCCAACAATGGACCATATTGACAACATGTTAAAGGCCTCCACTACCGAGCCACTAATCCATCTGTCAAACATGCTCTCAAGTTCGCCCGCAAGGTCATGGACAAGTATTATTCAAAGACGGACCTTTCCAATATATATCGTATTGCCATGAGTATGTCAACTCCACTTGGATCTGAAGACGTTTGCTGTCTACTAACAACTTTTCAAAGTCCTTCATCCTTAACTCAAATTAAAGTACTTCCAACAACACGGTTGGAAGAAGGACTGGATAAATACTGTAGAGACTATGGTGAGGGAAGAGTTTGTCACGTATAAGACTCCCGATGTGACTGCTGGTCCTAGTAAGGTATATAGTATTTGCACGATACTCTTCCTTGTATCCCTACTGACTTGGACAACCTCTTGCACAGGATGAATCGAGCGCTGATGATGACATGGACTTCTTTGATATTCCCATGGAAGGCATTGAGGCACCAGACGAGATTGACGAATACCTTAGCCAAGCCATTGAGAGAGTCAGGGACCCGATCGCATGGTGGTGGGATCATCGTTTGACATATCTCAAACTGTCTGCTATGGCGCTCGACTATCTCAGCATTCCAGGTAAATGGTTCATTGTGATGTTAACTTCATGTTTTTAATACTTAAATTGCTTTTAGCTACGTTAACAGCTGTGGAGCGTGTCTTTTCTCAAGGTCGTCAAGTACTTCATTTCACGTGAAACCAACTGGGTCCACTTTCTATACGTTCACTACTGTGTTTTGGTGATTGGAGCCGCAAGGATCTAGTAAGCATGCCGGTCATTATTGAGGCCATCAGCAACAAGGGAAATGGCAAAGGAAAAAACAAGAGGGTTGTCGAGGAGATTTCAACCGGAGAGGAGTAGATACATTATTGATTGCTTGCCACCCTACCATTCTGTTATTAGTCAAAGTCAATGCTCTGCTGATCGTTTCTGAACGTGATGTAAGGATATATGTATACCCTCGTAACGACACTCAGAAAGAATGGAACGCTCTCAGGCTTTCATGTCGAAGCGCTCACCCCCTCATATGGCCTCATATGGCAATCATGTTGATTTTCTCGCGTCCTCCTACTTTCTTGTTTTCATCTCATTTTCGTCCTTCCTTTGTATGCTTACAACTTATCTATTCACTCTCCATTACTGGCACCCCCAAGGTCACCTAACTCGCTGGGTTGAACACAATGGACCATTTGCACATGCACGTCCACCTGCAGCATTTGATACACATCCGCAGCGATGTTGGAGACAAACTTTTGGGCCACCAATGCCAGGAGACGCTTTCTAACGATTGATGGTATTCATAACATTGTCAACCTGGAGCGCAAGATATGGCATAAAAACTCACAGGTGAGCATCCTGGCAGTCAAAGCTGATACGTTGGAGGTAATACTGTAGTTGTTGAGATAGAGAACGCCGCAGCACAGCCAATCCGCTCTCACCTCACACATGTTTCTCAAGTCGACCACTACAGTAACGTCAAAACTTGCCCAAACCCTCGGTCCAAAGGCACCTCGATATTGGCCATCTTTACTTTCCTTTTTGCAAGTATCTCCATTCAGAACAGAATTTGACGAGCAGATCCAGAGTATGTCGACACATCCCCTCTTGGTACTACTCCACTTTCTTTCAGAATTCTCTCACAATGTGCTAACCATCGACCCTAGTGCACCGTCACAATGCTCTTATCGTATCCATCTTTGACCCTTCCACTCACTTGATAACAGCACTTACACCACCACCCGACTTTCCAAAAGGGCCACCCCACAAACAGCGGCGATTCTTGCCTTACCAGAGAGATTCTGATGAACCCTTGACATCGAGGTTGTCTAGACTGAAGCGATGGGCCGTTGGCATCTGTCGTCAAGAACGCGATTGCATCCGGAGTCTGAAGCCCGTTGCTTTGTCCTCAAAGCGTCTTCCTTCCATTTCAACAGTGTTTTGGCCAGGACCGACTGTCTGCAAGGAGACATGTTTGAAGATGACTCGGAGGATACTGCAAGGTGATACTCAATAATTCACCCATCAAGGTCCTCTCTAACCGTTGAGTCATCTTTGTTCAAAGGGCGATCGCATTTTCCTATCAACTATCAAGGTTTCATTCAGTCTCCTCTTACCACCCCAGCCCTATCCAAAGAAAATGATGACGATGAAGAGGCACGCTTCCAAGCTGATCTCGCCAGCGCCATTGCGGCCTTGAAACAAGATTTGTCCCCCGCCACATACATCGCCTCTCTCTCTTCAGACCGTAGCAGGATCGATGATCTGAAATCCGCTCTGCCTTCCCCCGTTACTGCTCAGTCTAACTCCAGTTTTTTGAAGGAGCGTGCCCAGCTGGTACAGGTATGCCTTACGCATTTGAAACGATTGTGTGATGAGCCGCATCCTTGGGACACAGAGCCGCTGTAGCCCCGTTGAGAGAAATGAACTCTGCACCTGCTTCGAAGGCTGGCCTAATTCAGAGAGGAGGTCAGACTGTGGACGGAGAGCTGCGTCAAACTAGTTGGGGACGTGAGTCTGTTCTTTTATCCGACTTATGTTCGGCACCTTAACAAGAATATAGATCCAGAATTCGCAGATGCCTCGTCCGGAGGTGGATGAAATTGCCAATGAGTGCAGAGTGCAACTAGTATCGGAGCGGTGGAGGTGAGCATTTCATCAATTTGCCGCAGAAATGGTCTCTTATCTCCAGCGCAGAGCTTCCTGGTGGTTGACCTGCAATTCAATTGGCACCATCTGCACGAGGCTTCATTTTACAACATATCACCGACAGACTTAATCTCATCTGCACTCAACATAACCTTAACTCACCGTCTAAGAACGTGGGATCACTCTTTTGAGGTAAGAGCATGACTCACTTACAGCCCGCTTTGCCTCACACTATGCAGGCCAAACTCAAGTCTTTGATCATGCAAGTGTAAGGAGGCCAGCTTGGCTGTGTTCGTACAGATCGTGCCAGCACTCTAACCACACTTCTGAGTTGTCTGGAGCATCAGAAGCCACGAGGTTCTTTTCAACACGCGGAGTCCTTGTCACCCAGGATCGCTGGCATCGGGATGGTCATCTGAGGTGATGTCCCTTCTGTTACTTCTTGCCCTTTTACAATTCCTTCTGCTACTCCCAAGTCCCAAATAACATTCATAATCCTAGACGACCTCGTGCATAACAACAGTCTCTTCCTCTTCCCACAAGCCCACGTCAATTCCTTCGATGTCCTGCCTTTCAATACAACGTTTCTTTACCCCTACGTTCTCACGCATTCTCCTCTATTTCCTTTCACTCGCGTCCACTAGCAGTATTTTCTCAAAAAGCCCTAGAAGTAGTCAAGCCTGAATGTATCTAAGCAGGGGTTTGTCTACCTCAATACATCATCCAACGCTTTTCTCTTTCTTTTGCATGTGCAGTCATCTCAGGACGCTCCTTTTCTCTCTGCTTCTACTAGTTGATCGACTAAGGGCTACGACGATCTGAGCCGCCGAGCCGTCGTGCGTATTCCTTTGCCGCTTCTGCACTGACCCCTTCTCTTTTTCTAGTTCCTTTATCACCGTCCTTCTCAGACTCACGCGCCACACAAGCTCTCGCGATGACTACAACATCTCATGCCAGCTCGTGCATATTCCTTTGCTGCTTCTGCACTGACCCCTTCTCTTCCTCTAGTTCCTTTATCCATCATCCATATAAGGAGGACTGTCTGGCTGCACTCACACAGACCACCCTGACGCATGCCATTCCACATTCTGAGCTGTCTGGGGCACCTTACCCTTGGTATGCCCTTCGATGTGTCGAGTATTTTCCAATCAGGGCCGTGTAGCAGGGCTCAGCCTGAGTCTATCGAGTGACCTACACCATACCCTCTTTCTGCCTCTCGCGTCACTTTCATGTTTCATACCTTGCCCATCTAAGACACTCTCTTATCCCCAGTACGACCTAGCATTATTATTTCTATTGATCGCCACCCACTCGCACTTTTACCTTACACTTGGTTTCCTAGTCCGCCTTATTGCACTGCCGTTACACGTAACACGTCACATTGATTTCGCGATGCATGTTTCTCTTCATCTCATCCCATTCTCTTTTCAGCCCGATCTCTATCTCTCTCACTCTCTCACTGGACCTTGGATAGCTGACTCATGTATTTAAGTACACTGGGATGGACTCTCGCAATCCAGCTCACTTTTCCTACTCGTTTCTGATTTACTTTGCCTGTGTGCCTGCTGTGACTCCCCTGCCTGCTGCAACGCGACCCGAACGACCCTACGCCCACCTGAGCCGCCGAGCCGCCGTGTGTATCGTTTTCCAGTCACACACTGACTTTCTTTACTCTCAGATCTTATCTCAGTCCTTCCCGGACTCACCAGCGCGACACTCAGCCGCACTACAATCCATTAGCCAAGCAACTCGAAACATGCGAATCTGTCAGCTCTATTATCGGGCCCTTCTTTCGTACGATGAATGGGGAAATGTCTCGACCCCCCTACTACCAACGCTGAATCTATGCTCACACAGTCTGATTTGCCACACGGTGGTGATGTAGCATTATGGTACAGGTCTCTCAGCCGAGAGGCCCCGAATCCTGTGCAACCACAGCAAAAGTCCGAGTCCCAATCTCATAGTGGCGATACTTGTCACTGAACCCGTGCCCCCGGGGCAACCCTAGAACCTTCCTCATCATCCCCATCTATCACCGCTCCAGCTCCTTCCAGCCTGATCCACACCACACGCACTCTTGCATCATCTGCTCTAGTTGAATCGCGAAGATGGCAGTGAAGTGGCCACGATTGGTTCATCTCTCGCGCGATTTCCCAATCCCAATCCCCATCGGCCCCACTGTCGCCTTGGCCCAGCGATTCACTCGCAGACATACTCTCGCGCTACGGGCCATCTACAAAGCCCATTCGACCTCCACCTTGGTCCATCAAATAAAGGATGGGTCATGCTGCAGAACCAGGGGTGGTCCAAGGGCAAAGGTCTCGGCACTGGAAGTAAAAGCAATGATGCATATGCTAAAAAGGAGACTTTATAGACCGAAAAAGAGAAGGGGAAGAAGAGAATGAGGTTCGACTCTCAATCTTCATCGGCATTGGCACCTGTGCCCATGCTTCCGACCTCCTGCCATCTTGTGTGTATTCCTTTGCCGCTTCTGCACTGACCCCTTCTCTTCTAGTTCCTTTATCACCGTCCTTCCCGGACTCGCGCGTGGCCCATCATCACGCGCCACACAAGCTCTCGCAATGACTACAACATCTCATGCCATCTCGTCCATCCATCCATCTGCGCCGCATTTGTCAGGTCATCAGTTCTCTCTCTCTATATCTGCATTCGACACCCTGCTTACCATATCTCCCCGCTATCCACATGCACAAAGCTGCCCGTATGCAGAAGACACCTCAAGGTGGTTTTGAAGTATTCGACGGATTACGCTGGTATTTTCGTTACTCTGTCCTGTTACCTCCGCTCATACAGTAGTTTCTCCTCCAGGTCCTGTTCTGTCTTACGTAGTCCTTTCTCATGCACCTCCCTGTCCTTGTCCAGTTCCCCTTCATGCGCCTCTCCCTTCCCTTCCCCTTGCAATTTACACCAGTCTGCATGTATGGGGTGTGTAAGTCCCATCCCATCTCATCCACCTTTTCTTTTTTAAGTTCACGAAACTTGTTCTACAGCGCTTCGTAGATGATCTGAGGAAGATGTTCGGGAAGGGGGGTCCCGCTGCTGGGGTGGTCCCTGGACACGATGGATTCTAGATTCCTCATATCTAAGCAGTGGCCATACGCTCGATGAGACAGGAGCGGTTTCCGCAATTTTCCCTCAGTCTGAGGGCTAAAAGTCGTACATACTGTTCGAGTTCAGAAATGTGATCCCAGCAGTCTATCAATAACGATATTCCTACTGAGCTACAAGTTGCAAGGCCTCTCCGAGTCCCATCGAGAAATCGCTATAAATGACCGATAAACTGTCGCGCAACAATAATTACTCAATGGCTTCGTTGGCATGTCCCGATGGACGTCCAATAATATATTCTGCGAGGTAACACCGCCGTCATTCTTTCCTCAACAAGCTGTGACAGCAGGCGCAATATGTTGCACAGATATGAAGAAAACCTTAAAAGATTAAGTGCTTTACTTGGCCTCATTTATGCTAAGCACCATTTTCAATACATTAAGCACTACATTAAAAGCACTTTAAAGCTGTTAAAAAGGCTCTTACAATGGATACCCTAAATTAAACTGGGCATATCTCTATAACCATTGGGTTAAATGATGTGATTTCAAGGCTGTTAGAAAGCCAAGATTAAATACTTTACATTACATAAGCACCACTCTCACACCATTAAGCATTAAATCATGTATTTACATATTTACAACAGCTTAAAAACCATTACAATTAGTGAACTGCACGGGTAACCCCCGGGTACTTTTGGATGTACCGGACCCAGACCCGCCAACAACCCGGACCCGTTTGGGGGTATGGGTTTTTGGTCGGGTTGATGCTGAGCAATGAGAAGCTTTCAGTTTTCTGGGGTATCTCATCTGAGCACGTACACGGTAACCCTACTGTAGTATTACTGCAGGTGATCGAGCGGTTATCTGATCGAGCAATTTGAGGGTGGATACAACTCAAAAGAAAGAGAGAAATGTCGCCTAGATCTGGGGGACATGAGATGGGCTAAGACACAGAGAAGAATAAACGACAAACAAGGAAAGAGGAAAAAGCAGAGAAAGAGAATGAAAAAAAAGAAGAGGAGAGAGGAGAGAAGAAGAAGAAAAAAAGAAGTAGGAGAGGAAAAGAAAAACGAGAGGGAAAGAAAGAGGAAAGAAGAGAGCAAGTAAAGAAAGAACGAAGGAAAATCAGGAAATAACGAAGAGGAATAGAAAAAGAAGGAAAGATAGCGGAAGACTAAAAGAGAAGGCAGAGAAAGAAAGAAAGAAAAAAAGAGAAAAAGAGAAAGAGGAGAGGACCGAAGAAATAAGAAAAAAAGAAAAGGGAGAAGAGTGATCGAGATCAAAATAAGAGGAAAGGAGAAAGAAAGGAGAAGAGGATGTGACAGAAAAGAAGAAGAAAAGATGAATAGGGAAATAAGAAGAGAAAAAGAAGAAGAGAGAAGGGAAAAGAGCAAAGGATTGGAAGAGACCAAAGAAAGAGAAATCGAGGCATACGATGGATCGGAGGCGGAAGATAAACCAAGAAAGGCAGTCCAGTGATCAATGTAGTGTGCTAGAGCACAAGCAGAAAGAGTGGAAGAAAGATAAATGAAAAAGATGAGAAAAATGAGAAAAGAGGAGCGCGAAGAGAGGAAAGCATAAGATAAAGAAAGAAGAAAGAGTAAGAAATAAAAAAAGAGAAAAGAAAAGAGGAGGAGAAAATAAGAAACGGGAAGAAGAAAAGAAGAGAGAAAAAAATATAGAGAACACGAAGAGGAAGAAATGAATGAAAATGAGGAACAGGGATGAGAAAATGGAGGGTGAAGATGAGAAGGACAGATAGAAGAGAAGAAAGGAAAAAAAAGAAGACGAGATGGGAGACAAAAGAAGGAGAAAAGGGGGGATGAAAGGAGAGAGAAGAGAAAAAAAAGAGAAGAAATGAAAATGAAAAAAAAAGGAGGAGAAATAAGAGAAAAGAAGAAAAAAAAAAATGGAGGAAAAAAAAAGATAAAGAGGGAAAAGGAAAGAGAAGGGAAGGAGATAAATGGTAGAAGAAAAAGAAGAGAAGTAGCGAGAAGTATAGAAAAGAGAAGAAGAGTAGAATATAATAACAATAGAAAAGAGAAGAGCAGAAAGAAATAGAAGAAGAAGAAAAGAGAATAAAATTAAGTGAGGAAGAAAGGAAAAAAAAACTTGTAGAAGATAAAGATGAGATGAGGAGCAAAGGAAGAAAGAAGAGGATAAAAAAGGAAGACAACAAAGAGAAAAGAAGAAGAGAAAGAGGAAGATGGAAAAAAAAGACAAAGAAGAATAGGAGAAAGAGAGAGAAAAGAGAGAAGAGAAGAGTAAAGAAAAAAAAAAAAAAAAGACGAAGAGAAAAGGGAAAAGAAGAGAGAGAAAAAAGAAAAGAAAGGAAGATGATAAGATGAGGAGAACAGTCAAGATGAGAGGAGAAGTAGAAAGGGAGAAAGGATACAGAAGGAGTAAGGAGTAGAAATGAGGAGAAGAAGTAGAAGAGTAAGGTGAAGGAAGAAAGGTAAAAGAGGTAGGAATAAGAAAAAGGAAAGGAAGAAAAGAAAACAGAAAGGAGAATAGGAGGAGAAAGAGGAGAGGATGTAAACAAAAACTGAAAGTAAAAGTAGAGAGAAAGAGAGAGGAAAAAGAAGAGAATAGATGGAAAAAGAAAGAAAGAGAAGAAAAGAGAAAGAAAAATAAGAAGAGATACGATGAGAAGATGAGTAAAGAAAGA